>CM035296.1:31954617-32147371 GCA_020226075.1 Hydropotes inermis
GTTCAAAAGCATCAATTCTTTGGTGCTTTTGAACTGTGGTGTTGGAGAAGACTCTTGAGAGTCCCTTGGACTGCAAGGAGATCCAACAGTTCATCCTAAAGGAGATCAGTCCTAGGTGTTCATTGGAAGGACTGATATTGAAGCTGAAACTCCAATACTTTGGCCACCTGATGCGAAGAGCTGACTCATTGGAAAAGACCCTGATGCTGGGAGGGGTTGGGGGCAGGGGACGACAGAGGATGAGATGGTTGACTGGCATCACCGACTCGATGGATATGGGTTTGGGTAGATTCTGAGAGTTGGTTATGGACAGGGAGGCCTGGCGTACTGTGGTTCATGGGGTTACAAAGAGTCAGACACAACTGAGCCACTGAACTGAACTGAACTTTCCCTATTGATTAAGCTGTTAGGTGACATTGGGCAGATTCTCATTTTTACATAAATCAGTGTCTTCATCTCCTCTAATCAATTGTAGGAAACAGGAATATGGTAAGTTCTACTGGTGCATAATCAAAAACATAGGAATTTTTAGCAAGAGGGCTTGAGTACTTTTATTATCAATAATATACCTTTGGGTATGTTTAAGAAGTTGGGGTTTATTTATTTCAGGCTGATTACTTTGTGTCTTCATCCTCACCTTAGAGTTAACATGCTGTGAGAACTGAAGTAACCAAAGAGAATTGTTCTAGATCAATTTTGCAGGCAGTTCTCCTACTACATGGTCAGTGTTCTTTTGTTTCCATTTGACCTCAAGATTTCCACAGGGAAACCTGTGAGCCAAAGTCATAAATTTGGGAAGTATGTCATTTCATTTCTGTGTAGGTATCTTGTTAGTCACCTATACCAATGTCCCATTGGTCAAATTTAAGTTACTAGGTGAACTGAATAGCCAGCTGTATTAGCAGATGTATGCTATCCTGAGGGGATCCAGACATCATTCTATCTTTGTTGAATTGCATACTAAAATACATTTTGGGCTTTCCTCTTTTTGGTAAATTATTTGTGTTAGTTTATTTTTGGATCGGTATGGCTTTGAAAAAACACAGGATTACCTGAGACTATTTTTAAAGAACTAACACTATCAAATGAATTTTAAGAAAGGGAAATGGTGATGAGGGTAAAGACAATAAATGGAATGATGTCTTTATCTCCTGTGTTTTCTCTGCCTTAACTGCTGCAGAAAAGGCCAGTGAAGACAAGAATGGTAAGAAACTACAGTAAGTTCCCTACATACAAACATGTTTCATCCATAAATCCAACTTGTTTATAAGTCCAATAAAGTTAACCTAGGTATCCAACTAACACAATTGGCTATAAAGGACTGTACTGCAATAGGCTTATATTTTTCATGCAAACAATACATAAAAAGAAACAAGCACAAAAAGTAAAGAAAATAATGTTTAATCTTACAGTACAGGACCTTGAAAAATACAGTACAGCAGCTGGCATACAAGGGCTGGCATGGAGTGAGCAGGCAAGATGAGCTACTGACTGGAGGAGGGATAGGAGGTGGGAGATGGTACAGTTGAAGGGTTGTCAGCAATAGGAGACAGCAGGAACACTACAATTGCCCTCATCCTGGACATTGATGACACAGTTCTGGTTCCTTGCTGGATTCAATTCTATCTGCTTCCCTGGTGGCTCAGACAGTAAAGAGTCAGCCTGCAGTGTGGGAGACCAGGGTTCAATCCCTGGGTCAGGAAGATCCCCTGGAGAAGGAAATGGCAGCCCCCTCCAGTACTCTTGCCTGGAAAATCCTATGCATCGAGGAGCCTGGCAGCCTAACAGTCCATGGGGTCGCAAAGAGTCAGACATGACTGAAAGACTTCATTTTCTTTACTTTCTACCCTCTGGAAAAAAATGATCCAGTGATGAGTGGGTAGTAGTTCTTTTTTTTCTTTCAGCATTGATGACACGTATCACAAGATTGCATTTTGAATAGCTGCTGCAACTTTTGTGTACCATTCTATGTTCAAGTCCTATGCCTTGAAGACCAAAAGTACCCACTCAAATAAAGAAAATCTTCCATTTCCTGTGTCATGAATCTCTTTGGTTATTCAGTTACTTCTTCATCCTCTTGTCTCTCTTTGTTTTTCCTCTGGGCATGTAAGTACTTTGAAAGTTCACAACTTGCAGATTTTCTGTAAGGGATTTACTATAAAGGAAAGTGAACACCACCTGTGATGTCTGGGGCAATCGAAGCTCATTTTGACAGAGGAAAATAACATCAGTTGAATTAGCCAAAGTAGTTTCGGCTCCCATGACATTTTGATTAAAGTATCTACTTCACATATATGGAAACCCATCAGGGATATTCAGCTGTAACCACTAGAAGAAAATTTCTCATTTTTACACTCAAAGCTGGTCTATGTAGCTAAGATGACATATTAATTTCAGGCAACTTCTGATCCTTTGTGAAGTGTTTAAGTCCTGAAGGCCACACATCATGTTTTAAGCATGGTTAGTGGTGAGGAGCAATCACTCAATACGTGAATAATCCCATTTCAAACAGAGAACAATGGCTGGGACTCAGGATGGTGGAACAATGACTCTTACATCAGGACTATAGGAAAGCATGGTACCATGTCCAGTGCAGTAGACAAACTTTTGGAGATAAGAAGGAAAGGCTGTGGATGAGAGTGTAGATTAGCTCAGGGACTGGGTTAATAGATTCATTCCTAAAAGTGAAAGGTAATAAGGAAAGAAATGGTAAATGCAAACTTTCCTTACTTTAAAATTTAGCCTCCAGGTGGCCAAGGGTGAAATGATTCTCTGAGATAATTATAAACTATGGGCATTCAGAATCTCTGCACAGTATTTATTATATTCCTGTTTTTTTTAAAAAACAAAACTCTATGCACTGAATATTTGAAATAGACCCTAAAATACACTAAATTCATTTTAATGTACATTAAATGTTGAACCGAAGCCATTCTCTAAAGTGTACATTCGTTGACTTGTTGGCTGTCTTTTTTGATCCATATTTATGTACTCTAAGGATTTGAATTAAAACAGTATATGTATTTCTACTAGTATAGCTGACTGTTTTATAAATATTTAATTAGTCTTACATCTATAGTAAGTCCCCTATATAGTTCCCCTACAAAGTTCAAGTTGTGAATTTTCAAAGATTTGAAAGTGTTCTCCATCCATGTCAGGTGTGAGAAAAATTGCAACATGCACTCCATCTCCTATTGCAATGATCCTTCAGCTCTATCGTCTCCCCTCCCCTCTCCATCCCCTAGTCAGTAACGCTTCTTGCCTGTTGACTGGATGCCAGCCCCTATATGCCAGCTGTTGTACTGAACTACTGAACTTTTCAAAGCACTGTATTGTGAGATTTAAAATGTTTGTTTTATGTGTTTGATTTTTATGTATCATTTGTGAGAAAAGTATTATAAACCTATTGCATTACAGTGTTCTATATCAGATTGTGTTAGTTGAGTACCTAGGCTTCAACTTGGGTACAGTTTCATTGGACTTGTGAACGAATTTGACTACAAATCCACTCTGGGAACAGAACTCATTCCTGTGTAGGGGACTTGGTGTATTCATTTTCATAAAGCATAATTTAAGAAGATGAAAGGTACTTACTACTGAATACATAACAGGCTTGGGCAACCAGTCACTTTATATTAACCCAAGTTCCTAGCCAACATCAGAACTCAATTATGGACACATGGATGATGTGACAGTTGTACCAATGATGAAATTCACACAGGAATTACAAATTACTTTGAGCGAGGCTCCATGATGGCTACTTCAGAGAACTTCCCAATAAAAAAGTACTTAGTCCTTGATCTTAAGATAATTAGAAAGTCCAGAGATTTTAAAACCATCCAACTAACCCAAGTGGATGATTTTGGACAAAATCAGAATTTATCTGTTTCCCTCTCTATTTAAAAATAAATGTTCAATGACTAATATTTTAAGCATGTGGCTAACTTTTCATTGAGTAATTTGGTTAAATTTTCCCTTTGCAATTTCCCTCTCCAAATCTTCTTTTCAATGGCCAATTCCTTAATCAACACACTGATGCATTTAAGCCTACATTACTTCAAAACATAATTCCTACATGAGTTTGTTTCTTCTCTTCCATCAGGCTATCTTAAAAACTATTTCTAGTTGAATGTTTCATTTGTTAAAAATAAATCTGAAGTATTGTTACATGTTGAAAAAAAGCATAATATAATCCATGGCTGATTCACGTCAATGTATGACAAAAACCACTACAATATTGTAAAGTAATTAGCCTCCAAATGATATAAAAGTAAAATAAATAAGATAGAGTCACCCAAAATTTCACAGCAGAGAAAACCAGTTAATATTTGGTTTATTTTGGCTTAAACCTCTCTAAGAAGAAATCAACACTCAGATAGATATTTTACAAAATTGAGGTTATTTTGAATGTATTGTAATCTGATTTGTCTTAACTTGGCAATATATCAAGTGCATCTGTCATGTGTGAACAATCATTTAAGACATGTTTCAATGGTTTTGAATTATCCCAGTATATGGATGTACTTTAGTTACTTAAATATCTTACTGTTTAAACATAGAGATTGTTTGCAAAATTTCACTATTACAATGAACATAGTAAAAATCATATATGTACATAAATTTCTAATCTTTTTAAAATATGTTCTCTCAAGTAGAACTACTAGTTCTAAGTTTATGAACGTGTTATGTTTTTAATCTAATGACTGCATTGCCTTTAAAAATTTCCTTCATGTTTCTTATAGATAACATTTCTCATAGTTGCTATTATACAAAGACGGAATATCATCTTGCTTTGTAAACTGCATTGCTCCTGAGGGAGGAGACCATGACTACAACTTTGGTAATATCTCTACCTAATTACACTTACAATACACGTATCTCACATAAAGACTGTTAAGTTAATAAAATTTTCTCTCAATAGTGATGGCAGAGCTTCACTATTTTTCAGACAACCCCCCTTTTATCAATAATAAGGAATTCATCCCTAAACTCGCTAAAGCAAATATGCTATAAAAAGAAATATTTCAACATAATTGTCCCAGAGACAGTTAACCTGACACAACAGGTTCTGGTTGAAGAATCTTGCAAGGAACAAACTCAAATTATGCCCCATGTTCAGATGAGTCTCAAGATCAATAGTTTGCTTGAAGTTCTTTTGCCTGAAAGCCTGATCAAGGGAAGGTGTGTGCCTAATTGACCCTTGCACATTGAGGTTACTTTCTCCACTTTTGAAGAATTCTCATTTTGGAACTGGAGTCACCTTCAAGGTGCATCTCTGCACTATAACTCTATCTGTAAGTCAGAGTGCAAGATTGCCATGGCACCAAAAGGGTTAAAAATATGGTGAATAAATAATGTAGAAAAGAAACATTACCCTCCTGTACTATCCACCACCATCCAAGAGGGCTCTTCCTCTAAAGCAAGTAAAAGAAATCTTCACGGTATTATCTTTTATGTACAAAGTGTGTTTATTTACCTCCAAATTATTGTTGATTACTTAGATTAACTTGTACTTAGATATCTTAAGTTCAGCTGCTGATGGAATACTTTTCTGTCAGCAAAAATTTCCCAATAAAATGAAGAGAGCTAGGTTTACACTGGGAGCTTTTGGAAATAACAGTGAGGCATTCAGGGAAAAAGTAATATATTTAGGGAGGGTTGACACATGAAATCAAGTGGAAGAAAGTAAATTCCAAAAAAATCTCCTTTCTGATCATAATTTTTATGAATTATGCCTATTTAAAAAATATGAAACATAAAATAATAAAATTTCCTAGAAGTAATTGATGTTTTAATCTAGGCACATATACCTTAGTTAAAAAACTTATTGTTGCCAGACTTTAACTGAATTTTATAGGCAACTAGGATACATTTGTGGTCCTGAAGGAAGTTTGACCACTTTGGAAAATGTGATGTCCATCAGGTTCTCTTAGTTACAAATGTGACTCAGGTCAAATACTCTGGTTGCAACCAAATGATGCTTTTCTGAAGTATTTCATACTAAAATTTTCCAAATAACTATTCCAAGTTTTAGCAAAGATTTACTGACCCTCTTAATCAAAAATTTTAGTACAGAAAAGAATATGCTTTATGCTCAAATTAATCCCCTATGAAAGTGTATAAATTAATAGGTTCAGTATCTATCTGGATTTTCTCATATTTGTTTTTGTCCTTGATGTTAGGAGGAATATTACTGTTATCTCTAAATGCATAGATGTAGTCTGAGGTTACACATTGGTTTGACAAATGCAAGCAAAGTAAAATCATTGTCTTTCCTGATTAAAAAAATCAAAACATCTTTTTAATGTAAACTATTGATAATTATAGTGATAACATTTCTGAGTTCATGTAAATGATGTTAAAATGCAATATTTGAAATTTTTCTGTTTGATGCAATAATAAAACATTTCATTCTTAGTGGTGTCTTTCAAAATAAAACTACAAGCAAGGTTATTTGGTCAATTTTATTCATTCCCAGTGCATATTTTAAATAACTCACTCAATTTTGAGGAATTAAAAAAGAATCATCTCTTTTTAAAATGTGAATTTACTCCTTTAGGTTTTAGAAACCACAAATGTTTAGCAGATCTTTATAGCTTATCTCCAAATAAAACAGGACTTTTCACATTGTCTTTTATTTTTGAAATTGTTTATTGATTGCTAACAATGACTAAGTAAAACATTTAAAAAAGCTTAATTTAAAAAAATTAATTTATTTTAATTGGAGGTTAACTACTTTACAATATTATAGTGCTATTTGCCATGCATTAATATAAATCAGCCATGGGTCTACATGTGTTCCCCATCCTGAACTGCCCTCCCAGCTCCCTTCCCATTCCATCCCTCATGGTCATCCCAGTGCACCAGCACTGAGCACCTTGTCTCATGCATCAAACCTGGACTGGTGATCTATTTCACATATGGTAATATACATGTTTCAATGCTATTCTCTCAAATTAACCCACCCTCGCCTTCTCCCACAGAGTCCAAAAGTTTGTTCTTTATCTCTGTGTCTCTTTTGCTGTCTTGAATAAGAGTTCCAAAGAATAGCAAGGAGAGATGAGAAAGGCTTCATCAGGGATCAATGCAAAGAAATAGAGGAAAACAATAGAATAAGAAAGAGTAGAGATCTCTTCAAGAAAATTAGAGATACCAAGGGATTATTTCATGCAAAGATGGGCTCAATAAAGGACAGAAATGGTATGGACCTAACAGAAGCAGAAGATATTAAGAAGAGGTGGCAAGAATACACAGAAGAGCTATACAAAACAGATCTTCATGACCCAGATAATCACGATGGTGTGATCACTCACCTAGAGCCAGACATCCTGGAATGTGTAGTCAAGTGGGCCTTAGAAAGAATCACTACAAACAAAGCTAGTGGAGGTGATGGAATTCCAGTTGAGCTATTTCAATCCTAAAGGATGATGCTGTGAAAGTGCTGCACTCAATATGCCAGCAAGTTTGGGAAACTCAGCAGTGGCCATAGGACAGGAAAAGGTCAGTTTCTATTCCAATCCCAAAGAAAGGCATTACCAAAGAATGCTCAAACTACCGCACAATTGTACTCATCTCACATGCTAGCAAAGTAATGTTCAAAATTCTCCAAGCCAGGCTTCAGAAATATGTGAACCGTGAACTTCCAGATGTTCAAACTGGGTTTGGAAAAGGCAGAGGAACCAGAGATCAAATTGCCAACATCCACTGGATCATCAAAAAAGCGAGAGTTCCAAAAAAACATCTGTTTCTGCTTTATTGACTATACCAAAACCTTTGACTGTGTGGATCACAGTAAACTGTGGAAAATTCTGAAAGAGATGGGAATACCAGACCACCTGACCTGCCTCTTGAGAAACCTGAATGCAGGTCAGGAAGCAACAGTTAGAACCAGACATGGAACAACAGATTGGTTCCAAATAGGAAAAGGAGTACCTCGAGGCTGTATATTGTCACCCTGCTTATTTTACTTATATGCAGAGTACATCATGAGAAACACTGAGCTGGAGGAAGTATAAGCTGGAAGCAAGATTGCCAGGAGAAATATCAATAACCTCAGATATGCAAATGACACCACCCTTATGGCCGAAAGTGAAGAAGAACTAAAGAGCCTCTTGATGAAAGTGAAAAGAAGAGAGTGAAAAAGTTGGCTTAAAGCTCAACATTCAGAAAACTAAGATCATGGTATCTGGTCCCATCACTTCATGGCAAATAGATGGGGAAACAGTGGATACAATGGCTGACTTTATTTTTCTGGGCTCCAAAATCATTGCAAATGGTGATAACAGACATGAAATTAAGACACTCCTTGTAGGGAAAGTTATGACCAACCTAGACAGCATGTTAAAAAGCAGAGACATTACTTTGCCAACAAAGGTCTGTCTAGTCAAGGCTATGTTTTTTCCAGTGGTCGTGGATGGCTGTGAGAGTTGGACTGTAAAAAAAGCTGAACACCGAAGAATTGATGCTTTTGAACTGTGGTGTTGGAAAAGATTCTTGAAAGTCCCTTGGATTGCAAGGAGATCCAACCAGTCCATCCTAAAGGAGATCATTCCTGGGTGTTCATTGGAGGGACTGATGTTGAAGCTGAAACTCCAATAAATTTGGCCACCTGATGCGAAGAGCTGACTCACTGGAAAAGACCCTGATGCTGGGAAAGATTGAGGGCAGGAGGAGAATTGGACAATGGAGGATTAGATGGTTAGATATCATCACCGACTCAATGGACATAGGCTTGGGTAAACTCTGGGAGTTGGTGATAGACAGGAAGGACTGGTGTGTAGTGGTTCATGGGGTCACAAAGAGTTGGACAAGACTGAGCAACTGAACTGATATAGGGTCATCATTACCATCTTTCTAAATTCCATATACTTGCTTTAATATACTGTAGTGTTTTTTTCTGACCTACTTTATTCTGTATAAGAGGCTCCAGTTTCATCCACCACCTTAGAACTGATTCAAATACATTTTTTAATACTTGAGTAGTATTCCATTGTGTATATGTATCACAGCTCTCTTATCCATTCATCTGCTGATGGGCATCTAGGTTGCTTCCAAGTCTTAGCTATTGCAAACAGTGCTGAGATGAACACTGGGGTACATGTGTCTCTTTCAATTCTGGTTTTCTCAGTGTGTGTGCCCACCAGTGAGATTGCTGGGTCGCATGACATTTCTATTTCCAGTTTTTAAGGAAATTCCACACTGTTCTCCATAGTGACTGCACCAATTTGCATTTCAACCAACAGTGTAAGAGGGTTCTCTTTTCTCTGCACCATTTCCAGCATTTATTTTTTGTGGTTTTTTTGACAGCAGCCATTCTGACTGATGTTAGATGGTTCTTCGTTGTAGTTTTGATTTGTATTTCTCTCATTATGAGTGATGTTGAGCATCTTTTCATGTGTTAGCCATCTGTATGTCTTCTTTGGAGAAATGTATGTTTAGTTCTTTGGCCCATTTTTTGATTGGGTCATTTATTTTTCTGGTATTGAGTTGCAGGAGTTGCTTGTATGTTTTTGTGATTAATTGTCAGTTGCTTCATTTGCTATTATTTTCTCCCAATCTGAAGGCTTTTTTTTTTTCACCTTGCTTATAGTTTTCTTCATTGTGCAAAAGCTTTTAAGTTTAGGTCTCATTTGTTTATTTTTGCTTGTATTTCTGTTACTCTGGGAAGTGATCATAGAAGATCCTGCTGTGATTTATGTCAGAGAGTGTTTTGCCTATGTTTTCTTCTAGGAGTTTTATAGTTTCCGGTCTTACATTTAGATCTTTAATCCATTTGGGGTTTACTTTTGTGTATGGTGTTAGAAAGTGTTCTAGTTTCATTCTTTTACAAGTGGTTGACCAGTTTCCCCAGCACCACTTGTTAAAGAGATTGTCCTTTCTCAATTGTATATTCTTGCCTTCTTTGTCAAATACAAGGAGTCCATAGGTGTGTGGATTTATCTCTAAGCTTTCTATTAATAGGGCTTAATTTTCTATCACTAGATAGTTTTTCAAAGTGATAAAGCTACAAATACTTTTTTTTCAAGCATATAATATGGGTCAGGTTGAAAAAGGAAATATTTGATATTTTAGTCATGTGTCTTCACTGAGTCCAAAGGCGGCCTAGTTTTTTGAAAAATAAGGAGTGGTCAATTAAGATTTTTAATAATCATTTTAACAATGGGTATGAACTAGTCCATTAACTATGGTTGCATAGATTCTTTACAATGATTTAATAGTAAAGTTATTGGACCATGTCTTAGATTCCTAGGGGCTTCCCAGGTAGCTCAGCTGGTAAAGAATCCACCTGCAATGCAGGAGACCTGGTTCAACCCCTGGGTTAGGAAAAAGATACCCTGGGGAAGGGATGGACTACCCATTTCAGTACTCTTAGGCTCCCTGGTGATTCAGACAGTTAAAAAAAATCCACCTGCAATGCTGGAGTCCTGGGTTCAATCCCTGGGTTGGGAAGATAACCTGCAGAGGAAATGGCAACCCACTCCAGTATTCTTGTCTGGGAAACCCCATGGACAGTGGAACCTAGCAGGTAGCAGCCCATGGGGTCACATAGAGTCAGACACAACTGAGCAATTAAGCACATACATTAGATTTCTATTGCTTCTGTACCAAATCAGCACAAATTCAGTGGACTAAAACTAGAAATATTTATTAATTTATAGTTCTGTGTGTCATAAATTCATATGGGTCTCATTGGTCTACAGTCAAGGCTTTTACAGGGCTGCATTCCTTTTGGAGGTTGTAGGGGAGAATTCCTTGCCTTTTTCCAGCTTCTAGAAGCTCCTCACCTTCCTTGGCTCCATCTTAAAAACCAGTATTTGTATCACTCCCTTCTCTTCTGTTTTCACAACTCCTTCCCTGCCTTTGACTCTCATGCCACCCTTTTTTTATTTATGGGGCCTGAGTTTGCAATCACATTGATGCTGTGCAGTAAATCTGGGTTAATTTCTGAAGAATTTTAATTTAGTCACAATCTGCAAGGTCCCTTTTGCCATAGAAGATAACATAGTCACAGATTCTGGGAATTTGGTTATGGACATTTTGGGGAGACATTTTCCTCCTATGTCAAACGTTTTTTCATTATAAACAAACAACATACATCTACCGAGTTTCTGTCAAACTGGGATTTTTCTTTGTCCCAAGTATTTTGAACATTTTGACTGACTCCTATTTTCAGCCAACTTGAAGAAATAAAAGAAACATTAGAGATATGATGAAACATAAATGGGTCATTTGAACATAAAATTGTCCCAATGAGAATATGGATAAAAGTACTTTATTGGTAATAAGTTTAAAAACATTCCAGTAACCTTTGATCAATCACTTTCTTCTGGAAATTTTGACCTTTTATGGTGTCCCATTCTCATTCCAGGGGAGTAAAGGAAAGGAATGTTTGCACATTTGCCACTGCCTGTTGTTTCAAAATTGTCTTTGGAACAATAGCCAGTTAAGAGAGATGAGGGTTGTCATGGTCTTTCCTATTGGCCTTGAATGGTCACAATGGGGTGTTTTTCTCTAACTGTTCTAAAGGGTAAAAGGGTAAATCAGAGTTTATCAGTCTCATTAATCCTGGCTTCCACTGGGGCTTGGGTGAAAAGGTATAGAATGTGATCAGTATGCAGCTTTCATGACCTTTCTATTGAACGAGGATCTTAGCAAGGGACAGACCTCTTGTAAGTCTCGGCCTCCATGGGAGGTGGTTTGTTCATTCCTACATGAAGATGAAAGGAACCATATCGAAGTCAGTTCAGCAGAGATAGTGAAAAGGTCATTGAGACTGTATTCGCTTGTCATGTATTCACAATACAAACTGAGCGGGTCTAGCTTTAATTTTTTTCTCAATCTATTTCATGTCAGTGAATTTTTATTAACAGCTATAGTGAATATCTCTACCATTTTCCAATAAGATAGTCTTGACCACTAGTCAAAGAGAAAATATTGGCATTGGATGACTACTAAATATCTTTGTTTTTACACATGGCATCTTTATTGAGACATAGAGTAAATAAAAGGACTAGGGAAAATCCAGGTCTTGTTTGGGTATATTTGAGCATGAAAAAGTGAAAGTGAAGTCGCTCAGTCGTGCCCGATTCTCCAAGACTCCATGGACTGCAGCCTACCAGGCTCCTCCATCCATGGGATTTTCCAGGTGAGAATACTGGAGTGGGGTGCCATTTCTTTCTCCAGGGGATCTTCCCAACCCAGGCATCAAACCTGGGTCTCCCAATTTGAAGGCAGCTTCTTTACCCTCTGAGCCACCAGGGAAGCCCTTGAGCATGAAATGTGTAGAATATAATCAAGGTTCTTTTTGTATCTTTACTTCCATCTGTGCATGACACTATCAGAACTTAAAAGAATAAATTCTTAGTGCTGTAGAATCAAGAATTATCCAGTAGACTCCAAGACCATCAAGAACCTTTGATAGGTCCTTTAGACACCACCTTCAGAGGCAGGAGATGAAATTGATACACAGCACAACATTCTATTTGCATGATATGGGCCTATGTACAATGCATGTGATAGATGGAGTGGGTTAGATGGGGGCAGCTTTGCAGCTGTGCTGGGGAGGATGTAGACAGTTTGTTCTACTGGTTGCTGTTGTTGTTCAGTAGCCTAGTCATGTTCGACGTTTTGTGACTCTGGACTGCAGCATGCGAAGCCTCTGCTAACCAGCTCTACTGGTTAACAAGACCTAATCTATACCATGTAAGTGATTTGTTCTCCATGGATGCATAGAGGAATTATCCTGGTAAGCTTAACTCCTTCCCAGGATAAGCTGCCTCACAAAAATCTTACTGCGCAGTTTTCACCTTCTTAGTCATTCCCAACTTGAGGCAAGAACAGTCAAACCAAAGGCTGATGAGGAAACTGTGATGTGGTCTGACTCACAAACGATGAGCTCAGTTAGTAAGATTCTCTTGAACTAAGAAATTCTGAGGGAGTGAGTCATTTAGCAGCAGGTACCAAAGTTAAATGAAATAAATCATCTGGAAAGATATGATGGACTTTGCCAAAGTTATGAGGTAATAGAAACTTTGAGTAAGCAGAACAATTAGGTAGAGAAAAATAAAAATAAAGGGTAAGAAAATGATTTTTTTCCATAGGACATTAAAAACAAGCTTTTATGTCATATTGTTGGCACAGTATGGTGTACAATAAAGATTCCTATATTACTGCTGTTGAGATTTTTATATGTATTGTGCATCCACAAATACCTTTTTTTTTGAATCTCCTTTAGGAAGTGGACTGTCACATCCTGTTCTCTTTCATTAGAAATTATTTTCTTCCCCTTGTAAATGGAAACTACCTAATACAATAGAGATGAGCTCAGAATTGTTCAGAATTCACTTTTATTGTCCCAGGCAGTAGTTTCTGGTAGCTATTATTTCATATTTTTTCCAGGTAAAGAGCTAGCAGTTCACCTGGGATTCAGCTGGTGACACCTTGGGCATTTCTTTGAATGGTACTGGCATATGACAGTATTTAAAGAAACATTCTCTGCTGTCCACTACGATGAATGTGTCTGAACTACAAAGAATGGAAGTCTAGCCTAATGAGAATAATTTTTAGTGGCAGAAATAATAAAGAAATATGTCTCTTCCCTGAACTTGATCTTAGATATGGAATTGAAAGAGAAACAATTCTTAAACTATTTTTGAAGAAATTGGAAAAATACTTGGACTGAGTTTAATCCTTTCCTCAAATCTAATTTCTCCACAGTAAATTAAATAATTAAGCAGGAGTGTTCATCTCTATTGTCAAAACTAATCCAACCGATATCTTATTTTTTCTCACTATGTCAGATGAATTTTCTAAATAACATCATACTGTATTATTAGCTCAGCTGGTAAAGAATTCGCCTACAATACAGGAAACTTGGATTCGATCCTTGGATTGGGAAGATCCTCTGCAGGAGGGCATGGCAACCACTCCAGTATTCTTGCTTGGAGAATCCCCATGGATAGATGAGCCTGGTGGGGTCCACGGGGTCACAAAGAGTCAGAGGTAACTAAGCACAGATACAGCACACCACACTGTATCACACACTAAATTCTTTGTTCAACCTTCCTTTTCTCCTTTTAGAAGATACACACATGCCATTCTTTCCAGATTTTTTTTTTTACATCTGTCAGCTGATTGTAACTTTTCTTCAGAGTTACCATAATAACCATATGTAACCATATAACTGGAATTTGTCTTTATTCTATGTTAGGATTTGTAATTAACAGTAATCAAGTTTAAATCCACTTAAGTTAGGAGTTGTAATAGGAATACATGATGATTTTAAATTTATGAAAAACCTTTAAATCAGATATTATCATTTTTTATACTGATGACTTATGAAATGAAATGTCATTTACTATTCTTTCCATTTCATATATATTACAAAGAATAGTTTCTGTTGCAATTGACAGAAACCCAAACACAAGTCGGAAAAACATAAGGCACTTATTGGATGACTGAAAACATCAAGTGGCAGATCTGGGTTTAGATAGTTCACGTGGGGTTCTACATCCTTTACCCTGGAAATTCTGGATCTGCCCAACAAATGTTGCCTTTTTATGCAGGTAAGATTGCCATAGGTGGTACTTGTGGTAAAGAACTCGCTTGCCAAAGCAGGAGACTCAAGAGATTTGGGTTCAATCCATGGGTCAGGAAGATCCCCTGGAGGAGATCACAGCAACCCACTCCAGTATTCTTGCCTAGAGAATCCTACGAACAGAGGAGCCTGACAGGCTACAGTCCGTGGAGTCACAAAGTGTCAGACTTGACTGAAGCAACTTAGTACACATGCAAGATTGCCACATGGCAGCAATAAAAAGTTCCAGTAGTCAAAGAAGTCACATCTGCTCACCTGACCATCTGCTTGAACATAAAGCTTTCCAGGTTCAAGAGTCTTTCAACATCTTAAAAGTGAATATTTTTTAATTATTTATTTGATTAGTGATTAGCTGACCATCTGCTGAGAGTAAGACTAGGGGGGGACAACAGTAAACAAGAGTGGATTCTGGCAGAAGGAATGAGAAACTCTCGGAGAAAGTGGACACATGTTTAATGAGAGCATTACTTACATTTTGTTTAGGTTTTGGGTCAGGCTGGCTTGGTAAAGGGATAGACTGTTTACATTTTATTTGTATTCATCCTCTATTATTTACAATGTATGTCTTATGTGAGTGTTTAAAGTGACAATTTCTTACTGCTTGTTATCACTGAGTAGTGGTGCTTTGGTTCTGGTATTTGATACTGTCTAGAAGAAACTCTCCAGTGCTTATATTTATGATTTGCTGCAGTAACTTAACTTTTTAAAAAATTTATTTCTGGTACTAATTTGATGAAATACAGTAAAATAAAGTTCAGATGCTTTTGGACAAAACCTTAACTTATCTCTTTATCTCTTATCTCTTACTTTCCTGTCATTTATTTACTCATCTCGTCCCATGTTCTTGGATGAATTTTTGACTCATATCTGCCTCATTCCTGCCGTATGGTCAAGGCCTCTTTCTTTCCCTGTATCTTTCACAACTTTTGCTTCTTTTCCCTTGGCAGAGCCCTTTTGATTTTCCTTGTGTCATAATATTCCAAGCTTATTTGGCTGCTTGTTTTTGTCTACCATCCCCATTACCCACAAGACCACAATCCAGGTTAATGCTTCTCTTTTACAATTCTGGACATACTATACTCTTGCACTAAAATTTCCTGGTTTCCTATTGTTTTGTAGAATAAATACAAACTGTCCAAACTGACATAAATGATGCTCCCTAATACACAAGCAATCCTTAAAAGATTTTCTCCATTCTAACATTATAGTAATATACACAGAGTATCTTAGGATCATAATAATGAGAGATATTGCATGTCTGTTTAAAAAAATGAACACATGTTTTGGTTAGACTTGATTATTCACTAATGCCTTAAATACTATATGTATTAATATCTCGGTTGCCTTGTCCAGAATGTAGGAGATATGTATTTCTTAAGATGATCCTAAATGAATTGACAGATATACTGTCTTCCTGTTTGCATGTCAATATCTCATCAGCCTTTCAACACTCCATCATAAAGCCATTGCAGTTGTGTTAATCCAGAAACTCCTTGCCCTCACATTCAGATGGCTCCTATCTGTACTTCAATCCACTGTTGCACCTTGTTTGGCATCATCTCTTAAGTGGTGTTCTTAAGTGGGGCCTTTGGGAGGTGATGGAGTTATAAGGGCAGAGCCTCCTGAATGAGATGAGTGTTTTTATGTATAAGAGACTCACAGAGCTCCCTAACACTTCCCCCATGTGAGGATACAGTAAGAAGCGTGGGACCAGAAAGGGCCCTGCCTGACCACACTGTGCAAATCCATTTCTATTGCTTATAAATCTGTCATTTTGTTATAGCAACCCAGAAGGACTAAGACAAAATCCTAAGAATCTTTAGACAATTCTGTAAATTTTATGCTATTTGGATACCCAGGTACAAAGCACTTTTACTGTCTGTTGTAACACTGTGAAACTTGGTTGACAGTACCTGGCTGACTTTCATAAAGAATCCTGAGAATTCAGTCTTCTTGGTAAGATAACCATCATAATAAATAATTATCTAATAAGTTAACCCAGAATAACTTGCTAGGATTCTAAAGTAAGCTGTTAATGGCCTTCTTTGTAATGCCAGCTTCTCCTACCTGTGACAAATTTTAACCAGAACTTCATTCTCTCAATGGTAAGGATGGATTTTCTTTTGATTTTTCTCTTAAATGAAAATAATAAACACTGAAAAATTGCCTTCTTAGATTTTGACATCTCTACAGATTATTTTTTAATTTTTTAAGATGAGATCTGTTGCACTCAAGCATGCATGAAAAAGATGCAAAACTCAAAGAAATTTGCTATGGGATGGATCATTAAAAACCATCTCAGAAGTTCATGTGAGGGATATGGGCTTCTTGTAGATGATTCAGCAATTCAGGTGCCTGAGATAAGTGTTGATCTTATTCGTATCCATGCACAGGCACTATAGCAGGTTATTAAAAGCTGTTTGGTAGTCATCTGCATCTTTTGACTGCAGTGATGGGAGTCCTGACCACAAGCAGTAGTCATGTTCTCCTTGATTCCAGGATGAATCTAAGCACCAAAAGATAATAAATTATAAGTTTTATTAGTATTTGCTCTTTGTTCCATCTAATCATCAAATTAAGATTGGGGGAAGAGACATGAAATTCCCTAGACATGTGTTTTATAGCCAGCACATCAGATATCTATTAGTGATCTAAAAACTAGAAGCAGAACTCAAGTATGAGTTTAGTTTTGACTTTCTCTCTTCTTGTTTCTCTCTCTCTCTTTTGGTTTGAGGATGGCAAGGAAACTATACTAACAGAATTTCACTAGTGAATGTACTGGGATATACTTTCAAGAAAGCATTTATCTTGGAAATTGTTCTGTAGTTCTCTTACCCTCTAAAACATTTCAATCGACTGTGACCAGGAAGAGGCACACTTTTGGTGGAATTGTGTGCAATTCAGGGAAGGTTGCACCTGTCAATATTGCAGAGGCAATTCTAATCCACTTACAGGAGAATCTGTCACTATGAATGACTAGGCTTTTGCTTCCTGTAATAGCAATCTAGAATACAGAAGACCTGAACCTTGTTCTTGCAAAGTAAGAAATCTCATAATACATTCCTCATTACAGAGATCACCTCTTCCATTCATGAGAAAAGCAAGGAAACCTTCATGAGGCTGCTCACCTTACCAGTTATAGTTTCTATGCCTTCCTGAAGTACTTTGTTGTCTTCCTCAATCTCTTTGGCCTTCGATGGAAGAGCATTTGAGGCTCATTTCATATCTTGCAGCTTTGTGACTAGGTGATGCAAAGGGTCATTCCAGGAGACCAGCAAAATGAGCACCCACCTCAGAAGGATTTCCTCCTATGCAACCATAAGAAACAATATCTTAAAATAGGTATACTTCAGTGTGCTTGGTAACATGTGATTTTTACTCAGAGCAGTTGACCTAAAAACCTCTTTGTTATTCCTATGTGTATGCCAAATTTTTTGAAGGTGGTAAAAGCTGTAAAATTATAAAATGTAAGCTCTTAGTTTATACTTCATGGGCAATTTATAGATTGGTTATTTATTTTTCTGCTATAGATATTTAGTCATCACTTGATTTTATTCATAGTATATCAACTGCAGAAGTAATTTCTCTTTGATTGCTTCTTTTTCTTCACTTTTCTCTGCACAAGTGGTTGCTGTAACCTCTAAAGATATGAAGCTTTGCAACACAAGTGTACTGTCTCAGTTGCTTGAGTGATAAACTGGGCAAAAAGACTCACCTCTGCCTGCTCAGTTGCTCATTTGTTTTGAGTGGTGTGGAGGGAGGAGGTGTGGCAACTGTTTAAGAGATTTAAGTCTCCGCCCTGAGCATACTGTTTATTCTGAAAGTGATCGAGCAAACTCAGAGTTAGAGTTATTTGGGCATTCAATAAATGAACCCATTACCAGAATATTAACACATTTGAGAGATGTCTAATTTTTTTGAAGGTCACTTACAAATTGAAAGTCATTCTTTTTCCTACTTTTTCTTTCCATTGTATCTATAGACACTTGTTTATAGAGATAATCTATAAACATTTAATCTCTTGTTTACTGAGGTTGGAACCAGTATGCTCTCTTAATAGGAGTTATAAAGTTATAACTTTTCTTTGACTGACCTCTGAATCCACACACCTATAGCTTCATGTTCATTGTAGATGAAGAATACAATGTTGGTGATGGTGACAAAATAGTTAGAAAGACATGGTACAGAATTCTAAGAAAGGCTAAGCAATGGACTGAGAATGAGAACAATAAAAACTAGCTAACACATGGGTAGAGAACAACCAATTTTTAGTGGAAGTTGTGAACATTTAAAGAGATTACGCGGAAGGTTTAGAAAAAAGATGACAATCAAAAATGGAGGATGACAGCAAAATTTTGTGAAGCAATTATCCTTCAATAAAAATAAATTAGTTAACAAAATTTAATGGAGGATGAAAGAAAAGCTAGTGAATATAAAGAACTATGCTAATTTAATAGAAACATTGAGCACCATTTTTTTTTAAATCATTTGTCTGCTCTACTGTGGACTACCTGATTGACCTAAAAGTTTACACACTACTTCAAAGTAACTTCATCAGAAAGAGAATAATTATTTCCAATTCTAAAGCAACCCTATATTTTAGGTCTAAACTTATTATTATTTGTGTGTGTGTGTGTTCCATGAGTTTTTTTTTTTTTTAATTTATTTTTTTAAATTTATTTTTTTTTAAATTTTTTAAAATTTATTTTAAATTTACTTTATAGCGTTGTATTGGTTTTGCCATACTTTGACTTTAATCTACCATGTGTTCCCCATCCTGAACCCCGCTCCCACCTCCCTCCCCATCCCATCCCTCTGGGTCATCCCAGAGCACCAGCCCCGAGCATCCTGTCTCATGCATCAAACCTGGACTGGAGATTCGTTTCACATATGATAATTTACATGTTTCAATGCCATTCTCTCATATCATCCTGCCCTTGCCCTCTCCCATAGAGTTCAAAAGACTTCAATACATCTGTGTCTCTCTTTCTGTCCCACATAAAGAGTTATCATTACCATCTTTCTAAATTCCATATATATGTGTAGTATACTGTATTGGTGTTTTTCTTTCTGGCTTACTTCACTCTGTATAATGGGCTCCAGTTTCATCCACCTCATTAGAACTGATTCAAATGTATTCCTTTTAATGGCTGAGTAATACTCCATTGTGCATATGTACCAGAGCTTTCTTATCCATTCGTCTGCGGATGGGCATCTAGGTTGCTTCCATGTCCTGGCTATGATAAACAGTGCCACGATGAACATTGAGGTACACGTGTCTCTTTCAATTCTGGTTTCCTCAGTATGTATGCCCAGCAGAGGGATTGCTGGGTCATATGGCAGTTCTATTTCCAGTTTTTTAAGGAATTTCCACACTGTTCTCCATAGTGGCTGTACTAGTTTGCATTCCCACCAACAGTGTAAGAGGGTTCCCTTTTCTCCACACCCTCTCCAGCATTTATTGCTTGTAGACTTTTGGGTAGCAGCCATTGTGACTGGTGTGTAATGGTAGCTCATTGTGGTTTTGATTTGCATTTCTCTGATAATGAGCGATGTTGAGCATCTTTTCATGTGTTTGTTAGCCATCTGTATGTCTTCTTTGGAGAAATGTAGTAAACTCATTCATCGCAAATCTTATAACAATAATTTGTAGTGTTTAAAAAACTGTCATTATTTGCTTTCATGACAAGAATTTAGCTTTGTTTAACATATTCCATACACCCAGTTCACGGTAGTGCAGTTCTCATTTATTGTATATTTACTATGTGCATGTGAAGAATGCCCAGAGAGACACTGAAGAGCCCAAGATTCAATTTGCTTCCTTTTTCCAGCCCCTTCCCCAAAGTGCTTTATGTCAGGTATTGTTATGGACTGAATGTGTCTCCCCCAAATTCATGTGTTGAAGCCCCAACTCCCAAAGTATGTGTTTGGAAAAGGAACTTTATGAAGATTGATTAAGGTTCAATGAGCTCATAGGGTGGAACAGTAATCCAGTAGGATTAGTGTCTTTATGAGGAGAAATACCAGAGAGTTTTCTCTTTTGTATCTGTGTCTCTGTCTCTCTGTCTCTCTTCCCCATCCCCACCCTGTGAGGTCACAGAGAGAAGCCAAGCTGGGAAGACTGAGCCCTTACCAGAACATGATCTTATGGCACCCTGATCTGTTGCCCCAAAACTGTGAAGATATACATTTCTGTTGTTTATTTCACTGAGTCTATGGTATTCTGTTACAGCAGTCCAAGATAACAAGTTCAAGAGCTTTAAATTTATTTTGGAAATGTAAAAATCTAAGTGAATGAAAGGAAATTGAAACAGATTTTTCAATCTTGAAAAATCTTTGAGATTTCACAAAACTGATCCTTTTTTTTGTTTGTTTGTTTGACTCCACATCTTAGGAGCTTATGCCTTCTTTGACCTAGAGAGTGTATTATTTAAAGTTTGGCTGATGCAGCTTTCTTGTTTAAATGATAGCATAGCCCAGTCAGTTACTTGAAGAATCCTTCTGGAAATAAGCACAAACTGTCCATGGATTCACAGAGTCAGACACGACTTAGCAACTCAATAACAATGCTAACAAATTCATTTACCATTTTTCATGACAGTCACTATAACCAAGCTTTCTTAGAATCCCTTCTCATGATATAGAAACTTCTAGTACATTTAGGAAGCTTGCATCAAATGTTGATACCTCAGTGAAAATGAAAGTCACTCAGTTGTGTCCAACTCTTTGCTACCCCATGGAATATACATGTCTACAGATTATACATGTCAACGGACCATACAGTCCATGGAATTCTCCAGGTCAGAACAGTGAATTAGGTAGCCTATCCTTTCTCCAGCAGATCTTCCTGACCCTGGAATTGAACCGGGGTTTCCTACATTGCAGGTAGATTCTTTACCAGCTGAGCTATCAGGGAAGATGAGAATATACTTTATTGAAATGATGTTATTAGGTAATAAATGTAATAGTGATATGTTGAAATGCTTAATATTGGACAATAAACTCATACTATTTCATGATATCAGTCTTTCCTTTTCCTTTGCCGTGGTAAGTTTCCTCACAGGAGACAGAAACAGAATAATAGAAGAAAAATATAAACATATAAAACATTTTTTTAACAGAGATTCAAATGCAATTATCCCTGTATAAAACTCAATATAATGTTTAAAAAACAAACAGATAGTAATGTACATTTTAAATCAATGTTTTCATTTTCTAAAACTGGAGCAGACGAGAAAGAAAGAAAGAAAGTGAAGTCGCTCAGTCATGTCCGATTCCTTGTGACCCCATGGACTGTAGCCTACCAGGCTCCTCCATCCATGGAATTTTCCAGGCAGGAGTACTGTAGTGGGTTGCCATTTCCTTCTCCAGGAGATCTTACCGACCCAGGGATCGAACCCGGGTCTCCTGCATTACAGGAAAACACTTTTCCATCTGAGCCCCCAAGGGAGCCCCCAGGAGCATATGAAGTCCCTTCAGAGATATGAAATGACATACTCGAACACTTCACTATTTCACAACTTTCCCTTTTGACCTTTTTTTCTGTTTACATGGTAATGCTTCCTTACCTTCCAGTGCCTTAGGCATAAAGCATACCTCCTTATTTGCTGAAATCTGAGAGATGCCTGAATAATGGGCAGTTTTAGAGGAGTAGGCATGTCATTTCAAAATCATGGCTTTGAATGAATGAGTTCTTCCAGAGAGCGGCTGAGAGTTGAATGCTCCTAGTAGTCCATCTTGCCTGGAGCATTGGCTGTGTAGTTGGGGTGTGTATAATAATTTAGGGTCAGATCGTCAGGGGACTCATGTGACACATTGACAAATCTGGATTATATCCTTCAGGAATGGTCAACGTTGAAGGAGGTGTGAAGTTAAAGAAAATTTGAGGAAGAACATGAAAGCAGGATTTTTGTTCCTAACATAGCTGCCAGGTAAGCCCAGTCTAACATTATCCACAAATCATGAATTTTTTGGTTGTAAACCAGAGATCTAAACTACTGCTGCCTTAGGTATAACTATGGTGCCTGTTAAGCATGTGAAAGAAGGAGAAACTGTGTATGGCTCTTCTCATATTTTAATTGTTCATTTTAAAAGTAAAGCAGCACCTTGAAGTGGTCCATGCAGTCCATGGGGTCTCAAAGAATTGAACACAACTGAGCAACTGAACTGACTGACTGAGTCCCTGAAGTGAAGTGGTGCATTTGGAGAGGAACTTCACTGAGGCTGATCGTTATGCTCTGAAACATTTCTCCTGCTCTGAGAGGTTTCTGTTGCTTTCTCTGGAAGTACTGCACAAAGTACTGCAGTACTGCTTTCTCTGCAGAGTACTGAGAAGACTGAAAAAAACAGCTTGTTTAAAACAAGCTGTTAAGTGGCCTTAAAATATTGGATTGGCCAGTAAGGTCTTTTGGGTTTTTGTAGGATCATATAGAAAAACCAGAATGAACCCTTTGGCCAACTTCATATAATACAACCAGAGAGAGGCAGGATTTTCCTGGTGGCTAGAGAGTAAAGAATATGCTTGCAATTCAGGAGACCCAGGTTTTGGCCCTTGGCCCCAGGGATCCTTGGAAGATCCCTGGAGAAGGGAATGGGTACCCACTCAAGCTAGGTTGAGATGAGGAGGCTGCTTGCAGGATCAGCACGGAGGGTCGGAGAAGTTGGAGTGAGGGACCAGTACTGGGGGGCCAAGTGAAGAGATTGAAAAGATGCCAGGGAGAACTGGCAGATTTGGACGATTGTAAACTGATTCCAGTGTTTGATGCAGGCAACAAACTGGATGGTGAGAGGAACCAACTAGTCAGATGAAAGAGAAGTGAGGTCAGTGGCTTGAAAGTAGAAAGTTTGGGTTTGTGTCTCTAGACTGAAGAGTCCAAAGCCTTTCTGTCATTCAAAGGGCATCTGAAAGTTTTGAAGGGAGAAAAGATTTCCTCACTTATCCAGACTATGGGTCCAGTAAGGGTTATAATTCCTTTTTCCTGCTAAAGCAGAATAATGCTAGCATTAGAGTAGTGCATGCATGCTTAGTCACTAGGTCCCGTCCAACTCTATTGTGACTGTGTGGACTGTAGGTTGCTAGGCTCCTTCTGTCCATGAAATTCTCCAGGCAAGAACACCGGAGTGGATTGCCATTTCCCACTGCAGGGGAATCTTCTTGACCCAGGGACTGAACCCACGTCTCCAGAACCATCAGGTGGATTCTTTATCACCTAGCCCCCTGGGAAGTTCAGTTTTAGTGTCGGGAAAGGGAAAGTTGCTCAGTCATGTCTGACTGTGTGTGATCCCATGGACTATACAGTCCATGGAATTCTCCAGGCCAGAATACTGGAGAGGGTAGCCTTTCCCTTTTCCAGGGGATCTTCCCAACCCAGGGATCAAACCCAGGTCTCCCGTATTGCAGGCAGATTCTTTACCAGCTGAGCCACAAGGGACTATGCCAAGAAATGAGGAAGTACTCACTCTGCCACTCGTATTTAGTCAAGTAAAGCAACCCAGGAATATGCTTGTGTATTTTGTGATGTGTTTGGTTACTTGTGGTATTTATTGATTTTTTTTGAACTTTAATATATGTAGTATAATGTAAGAGAAGTGCTTATCTTATAGATGTATACAAATCCATGTAGTAATATGGCAATATATTCTATTTTTATTAAATAAGATAATTATGTATCTAATTCTGCCTTTTATTCAAAGTAAAACTCCTATGTCTCACTGTTAGAAATATTTTCTAAAGGATATTGAAGACTTATATGTATCTATATAGTTGATGTTAAAAATGGAGTTCATAAATATCCATTATCTCATCTACCAGAAATATGACATTCATTCTAAGTTGGACAATATTATTATACATTATTAGTGAAATGAAATAAAACATGGGAAATGAAAGAGCTATATTTAAAGATGCAACTACTTTGTAAGTGATGTACTTGTAACCCTATTTTATTATGTGTTTTCTGATATGAGTGAAATATAAATTCAGATGTAGTGTTCTGAGGTGATTTAAATTTAGGAAGGATAAAGGAAATGGAATTTTTGATTGAGAGGAATACATTAAATAGATTGGTTTTACATTTGAATTTTCTTTATGTATAGACTTCATAATAGGGATTAAACTACATGAAAGGGAACCATTAAATAAGCAAGAGTTAGAAGTTCATTTTAAATATTTAACGATTTAATTAAGTTTTATTAGTGTGATGTTCTTTGCTTTGCCAATTATAAAGTGACAGTGGTTTCTTTTTTTCCATTTTGGATAGCATCTTGGATAGATTTGTTTTGTATTTTTATAAGTAGTGATAAATACTCATTTCTTAAAATAAGTTTTTCACATGAAATGAGATGGCCAAGGAAAGAAATATCAATCAATTGTGAAGCATTAAATTCCACAAAATTTAGTCACTACATTGCACTTCTGATTTAAAAATTAATATACTATATGGTTTCTCTAGTAAAAACTGTATTTACTTCACTCCAGTTTTATTTTTATATAATCATAATAGTTCTTGCCAAAGCATAGCAGCTGTTCCATGTCCCACCTCACAGGCCAGGTGCAAATGATGCTTGCTATTGCACTGGACATTGGGACTCAGGTCCAGGGGGGCAGGTAGCAAAATGGTGTCAAGCAAACAGACAGGGAACAATTAAAGGGTAACTTACATGAATTATACTACTATCAACAATTTGTTCACCATGAGGGATGAGTATGGTGTGGAGCTAGCCCAAGTTTATCCTCAGGATTATGCAAGTACTCTTAATGTATTAGTTATGGACCTACCATGAAGAAATCTTGCTCTCTGTAATAGCATGAATAAACCTTGAGGGCATTATGCTATGTGAAATAAGTCAGATAAAGACAAATGCTATATGATCTCACTTAAATGCAGAATCAAAAACCAATAACCACAAACAACAAAATATAAATCCAGAGAACAGTTTGGTGGTTTCCAGAGGCAGGGTTTGGGTGTGGGAGACAGAAAGTGTGAAGTGGGTACAGATTTCCAGTTATAAATAAGTCACGGGGATATAATACAGAGCATGGTGACTATAGTTAATAATAGTGTATTGTATACTTGAAAGTTGCTAAGAGAGTAGATTTTAAGTTCTCACCACAAGAAAAAATTGAAATAGTGTGTGATGATGGATCATACTAGAAAATTAACACTAGAATAACTATGGTGTACTTTTGCAATACATACAAATATCAAACCATTGTGTTGCATACCTAAAAACATGTATGATCTTATATGTCAATTGAAAAAATAACCTACATCTTGGAAAAAAAAGTAGAGGGAGACTTTGACCCCATGTTTTTATATGGTTCTTCATACTCTTACATTTTACCTGTATTAACTGGCATAAAAATCTATGAAGATGTATATCTGAATAACTTGATGACTTGTGAAATTTTCCTGACATAGGAGGGGAAAGACAGTGAGTCTAGATTGTAATATTTATCCAATAGGCATTTGACCTTGAATGATAGAAAATAAGATTCCTCAGACTTTCCTAATAAACCCTCTGCCCCTTGCCACAGTTGGGATCCATAGTAAAAAGTTGAATATTAAGTATAATAACTCTTGATATTTTTCAAGGAGTCCTTTATCTTAAGAATTTGTGTTTATAGATGAAATTTTTGAAATTATTCATATTTGCAAAATAGTTAACTGATTTTGAGTTTACTACTTTATTCCTTTCCAAAGGAAATTAATATTATTAATATTATTAATAAATAAATTAATATTAATATTAAAATTTAATATTATCCTGAAACATAGCCTAAGGCATTTTTGCATGAGAAATGGCCTTGATAACTTTTAAATAAATAATATATTTTGAGTATTTTGAGTATTTGTTAAACATACATTTATTAAATATATATTTGTTAAATTTTATGAAGGTCTATTGTTTGAAGTTAATCTTACTGGTCCCAAATTTTTCATGAGAAACAGATAAATATGTGAATAAACAATTTGTTCATTTGTAGTCATTTCTTTGAATGTGAGTAAAACCTAACATAGGAACCCAAAGGAGAGAAGAGCTGATTTGTCTGGGAAAGTCACAAGAATTTTCAAAAAGGAAGTAAAATAGGATTTGGAGGAGCTCCCAGGGACTGGAAGGGGACAGGTTGGGGAAGAGCTTATAAAAAGAAAGACATTTAAAATCCAAAGAGCACATCAGGTGTGGGGAAAGATGATGAATTCTATTGACTTTCTCCTATCTTTGGGAGGGCCAGACAGAAACAGCAAAAGATCCCTAGGCTGTGACTCACATGTCTCACTTGCTCCCTGAGGTTGTATCCTTCCTATGAGAGGACTTCTGGGCAGACACATGGACACATGAGCCTAGGAGCAAACCCTCCACTCCTGTCTGTCCTGGAGACACGCCTCCTCACATGACCTCGGGAGAGAGCACTGGGTTCTATAGGTAAGATGCCCTGCAGAAGCAAATAGCAACCTAATCCAATACTTTTTTCTGAAAAATCCAAGGACAGAGGAGCCTGATGGGCTACAGCCCAGGAAGTCCCAAAAGATTCAGACACGACTTAGCAACTAAACAGCAACAACAATTAGAAACTGGTAGTGTCAACAAATCAAGGAATTGTGATTACATTAGACCTTTTAAAAATTGTGCTGTGATTAGCATTTATTACAACTCACATTACTGAAGTTATTCTATATGTGTAATGTAAGACTGCTTATATTTCATAAATATTAAACTTCATATCTACACGTGAGGCATTGTTCTTCTTGTTGTTCAGTCATTAATTCACATCTGACATTTGTGACCCCATGGACTGCAGCACACCAGGCTTCCCTGTCCTTCACTATCTCCCAGAGTTTGCTCAAACTCACATCCATCGAGGCAGTGATGCCATCCAACAATCTCTTTCTCTGTTGCCCCCTTCCCCTCCTGCCCTCAAATTTTCCCAGCATCAGGGTCTTTTACAATGAGCCAGCTCTTCATATCAGGTGGCCAAGGTTTTGGAGTTTCAGCATTAGTCCTTCCTTTGATTATTCAGGGTTTATTTCCTTTAGGATTGACTGGTTTAATTTCCTTGTAGTCTAAGGGACTCTCAAGAATCCTCTCCAGCACCACTGTTTGAAGATATCAGTTCTTCAGTGCTCAGATTTCTTTATGGTACAACACTCACATCCATACATGATTACTAAAAAAAATCATAGCTTTGAATATACAGTCATTTTTTGGCAAAGTGATCTCTGCTTTTTTCTTTCTTTCTTTCTTTCCTTTTTTTTTTTTTCATTTATTTTTATTAGTTGGAGGCTAATTACTTTACAATATTGTAGTGGGTTTTGTCATACATTGATATGAATCAGCCATGGATTTACATGTATTCCCGATCCCGATCGCCCCTCCCACCTCCCTCTTGACCCGATCTCTCTGGGTCTTCCTAGTGCACCAGGTCCGAGCACTTGCCTCATGCATCCAACCTGGGCTGGTGATCTGTTTCACCCTAGATAATATACATGTTTTGATGTTGTTCTCTTGAAACATCCCACTCTCGCCTTCTCCTACAGAGTCCAAAAGTCTGTTCTGTACATCTGTGTCTCTTTTTTCTATTTTGCATATAGGGTTATCATTAGCATCTTTCTAAATCCCATATATATGTGTTAGTATGCTGTAATGTTCTTTATCTTTCTGGCTTACTTCACTCTGTATAATGGGCTCCAGTTTCATCCATCTCATTAGAACTGATTCAAGTGAATTCTTTTTAATGGCTGAGTAATATTCCATGGTGTATATGTACCACAGCTTCCTTATCCATTCATCTGCTGATGGGCATCTAGGTTGCCTCCATGTTCTGGCTATTATAAACAGTGCTGCGATGAACATTGGGCTGGACATGTCTCTTTCAGGTCTGGTTTCCTCAGTGTGTATGCCCAGGAGTGGGATTGCTGGGTCATATGGCAGTTCTATTTCCAGTTTTTTTAAAGAAATCTCCACACTGTTTTCCATAGCGGCTGTACTAGTTTGCCTTCCCACCAACAATGTAAGAGGGTTCTATTTTCTCTACACCCTCTCCAGCATTTATTGCTTGTAGACTTTTGGATAGCAGCCATCCTAACTGGTGTGTAATGGTACCTCATTGTAGTTTTTATTTGCATCTCTCTGATAATGAGTGATGTTGAACATCTTTTCATGTGATTTTCAGCCATCTGTATGTCTTCTTTGGAGAAATGTCTGTTTAGTTCTTTGGCCAGAGGCAAGGATATACAATGGAAAAAAGACAACCTCTTTAACAAGTGGTGCTGGGAAAACTGGTCAACCACCTGTAAAAGAATGAAACTAGAACACTTGCTAACACCATACGCAAAAATAAACTCAAAATGGATTAAAGACCTAAATGTAAGACCAGAAACTATAAAACTCCTAGAGGAGAACATAGGCAAAACACTCTCTGACATAAATCACAGCAGGATCCTCTATGACCCACATCCCAGAATATTAGAAACAAAAGCAAAAATAAACAAATGGGACCTAATGAAACTTAAAAGCTTTTGCACAGCAAAGGAAACTATAAGCAAGGTGAAAAGACAGCCCTCAGATTGGGAGAAAGTAATAGCAAATGAAGCAACAGACAAAGGATTAATCTCAAAAATATACATGCTTTTTTAAATACATGTCTAGTTTTTTCATAGCTTTTCTTCAAAGGAGCAAGCATCTTTTAACTTCATGCCTGCATCACCATCTGCAATAATCCCAAGAAAATAAAACATTTGAGGCCTATCAAATATCTAACTCAAACTTTTCATCAAGATACATATGGTTAAAGAATTATATAACCTTAGGATAACCACATTCTAACTTATTTTTAACCAATTACCATGTTTCTTTGAATGATTCTGATTTATATCTCAAAGCTGTATTCTTTATCATAGCTGCTGCTGCTGCTGCCAGAAGTTGCTTCAGTCTTGTCCGACTCTGTGTGACCCCATAGACAGCAGCCACCAGGCTCTCCTGTCCCTGGGATTCTCCAGGCAAGGACACTGGAATGGGCCGCCATTCCCTTCTCCAACGCATGAAAGTAAAAAGTGGAAGTGAAGTTGCTCAGTCATGTCCGACTCTTAGTGACCCCATGAACTGCAGCCTACCAGTCTGCACCCACCATGTGATTCTCCAGGCAAGAGTACTGAGTGGGTTGCCACTGCCTTTTCTTTATCCTAGAGCATGACTCAAATTTACACTGAATCTCCTATGTTTGCTAAGAAATCTTGTGGCTAATAACACAATAGGGGAATAAAATGAAAACCAAAAAAAAAGGTGGTTAAAGCTGAAACTGGAGAAGAAGAAGAGAACCACACACACACAAAAAAGTGTAAAAATGTGTACTGGATAAAGTTATGCATAGTAGGAGAGAATGATCAGTTGGGTCTTTAAGAACAGTAGCCATATTTGTACACTATATTAAGACAGGGTACTCATTTTTCCATAAAGCTCCTACTTCCTGGGGAGAGTGGGTACTGAGAAATTAAAAATTAGAACTTACATTGCTACAAGAAATTTAGTTGAAGAAGATGATACATTGGGTGTGGTAGGGAAAAAAGTCACTTTTCTCAGAAAGAGACATTTTGTTTTATTTTATTTTAAATTTTTATTTATTTATTTATTTATTTATTTATTTATTTATTTATTAGTTGGAGGCTAATTACTTTACAATATTGTAGTGGTTTTTGTCATACATTGACATGAATCAACCATGAATATACATGTATTCCCCATCTCAATCCCCCCTCCCACCTCCCTCTCCACCCGATCCCTCTGACATTTTAATCTCAGGGCATAATCTAGAATAATAAAGGTAATTCAAAAGCAGGCAACTGTACCATCTTTTAAAAACAAAATGAAATAGAAAAATTTAATAGATCAATAGCAATTCAAAATCTTTAGTGTTAGATAGATGTAATATCCAAATACCATATAATAGCCAACTTTTTTACACTGGTCACCTCTTTTGGCCAAATAATGTAAAAGTCTTAATTCTGTAAAGAGTTGGCAAGACATCAGAGTTTTGTCTGCTAAATTGATGAATATTACCTAGATGTCTGGCTGAAATATTAAAATTTCAGTTTAAAAAAGTAGTGACTATGCTATTAAACATAAATATTTTCTCTTGGGGTCAATATTGTCATGTGTGTGTGTGTATTTGTGTGTGTGTGTGTGTGTGTGTGTGTGTGTGTGTGTGTATTTGTGTGTGTGGTTGAGCCACAAGGCTTGCAGGATCTTAGTTCCCCAACCAGAAATTGAATCTGGGCCCTCACTGTGAAAGAGTGATGTCCTAACCCCTGGACCTCAAGGAATTCCCAGGGGTCAATATGTTTTAATTTGTTGGGACATATTATGTAAAACTAAAATAAAAACAATAATCATACTTAGAGGGAAAAAAGCAGCTCAGAACAAGGATTTCTCTAGAAATATGATCAGTTCAGTTCACTCGCTCAGTCATGTCCGACTCTTTGCAACCCCATGAATCGCAGCACAGCAGGCCTCCCTGTCCATCAGCAACTCCTGAAGTTTACTCAAACTCATGTCCATCGAGTCAGTGGTGCCATCCAGCCATCTCATCCTCTGTCATCCCCTTCTCCTCCTGCCCTCAATCCCTCCCAGAATCAGGGACTTTTCCAATGAGTCAACTCTTTGCATGAGGTGGCCAAAGTATTGGAGTTTCAGCTTCAGCATCAGTCCTTCCAGTGAACACCCAGGACTGATCTCCTTTAGGATGGGTTGGTTGGATCTCCTTGCAGTCCAAGGGACTCTCAGTCTTTTCCAACACCACAGTTCAAAAGCATCAATTTTCAGTACTCAGCCTTCTTCACAGTTCAACTCTCACATCCATAAATGACCACAGGAAATATGATAGTATTTTATAGTTATGGAGTTCTCTGCCTCTTTCAAAGCTTCCATATATATTTTCTCATTTAATTCCTAAAATATTTTTTAGAGAAATTCAAATTTTTATGTTCTCCAGTTTAGGAATGAAGAAAATGAGTCCTTGAGGGGTTAATTGGCAGATTGTTACAATAAAGACCCTTGCCCTCACCATCATTTACAAATTCCCTGTGTTATCCCCTGTATATCCCCTTGTACTCTGGCTAAGCTTACTCATATGATTGCTTTGGCCAATCAAACGGCAGCAAATGTGGTGCACAGATCCTTGCTAAGTGCTGGGCATTGCATTTGCCCTTTCTTCCTGCTGGAAATCCATCTCCCTGGAGGTGATGAGATCTGGGCTAGCCTCTAGGAAGCCCAGATGAGGCCTGAGACATGTGATGAGGTTGTTCTATATCAGTCAGTCCCAGCAAGCCAGTCAAGAGGGTAGAACCAACTAGATAACCTGTAGAATTGTGCACCGATCAGCAATTGTTGTCTTAAAGCACTGTGTTATGGGGGTGATTTGTTAAACAGCAAAGACTAACTTATAAACCTAGCATCAAAAGCAGGTAGACCCAGGACCAGAACCCAGATCTTTGTGGTTCAATTTCAACACTCCTTGGGGAAGGCTGGGAAAGAGTGAGTGTTTTACCCAGTTGTTGAAAAAATTGGTATAAAGGATTTTAAAAAGCAGAAAGGGAGAAATTAAATCCATGAGAGACTTCATTTTTCGTTTACTTTGACAAAATTCATTTATCTTTTCAGTTAAATAGGTGTTATCTCTTTTTTTTCTTTCCTACTTTTACAGTTGTTCTACAGTCTCTGACATCATATTGTGTGCCTTTAATTATGGGTTAAACATTCTAGTAAAAATTTAAGAAAAAACCATTCAAGTTTATTTATTTATTGTCTTGACATATTTCCAACCATCTCATCCTCTGTCCCCCTCTTTTCCTTTTGCCCTTAATCTTTACCAGCATCAGGGTCTTTTCCAATGAGTCAGCTAGCTGTTTGCACCAGGTGGGCAAAGTACTGGAGCTTCAGCTTCAGCAGCAATCCTTTCCAATGAATATTATAATAATATTATAGTTCATGGCAAATGTACTTTATTATCTATGGGCCTATGAAGTTAAATAAAATAACCAAAGTAGTATAAAGTACCATTTTTTTATTTTTAAGACTTCTGCAGTGGTCTTGCACACTCACATCAGACATTCAGAACTGCTGAAAAAGAAAATGTTATTTTGCTGTTGTTGTTTTACATGATACCCAAAGAGCAAAGTATCCCTATTTTTTTCAATATTTATTGTCCTTATAGTTGCTTTGGTGAGTTTCATTCAACTCTTTGTTGAGTTTGTTCTGTTTTTTGGTACTGAAGATTGATCATTTTCTGGCTCAAAATGACTAATAAAAACTTAAGATTTAATTTGAACAGAGACAGGGGAAGGGTAACACAATGGCTTTTCTAATGAAGCTGGCTGCAACTTTGAAGTCCAGAGCTGTAGCCATGGCTTCAGAATGGCCCACTAAAAAAAAAAAAAAAAAATCCCACAGAAAAGTAAACATTTTGACAAGGATCTAGACATCAATTGGAGCTTATCCAGCATTAAACAGAAACACATGTTTTGTTCAAGGCATTTGCAGAAACAAAACTATTCTGCATTCTTTATTAATTTTTTAAGTTCCATCTTCTATTAATGCTATGTCATGGCTAAAGGAGGCCATGAAATTGGAACCAAAGGGAAATTCTTTCAACTAAAGCTGAAGTCTTCCTACTCTCCCATCCCCAGAGACTTAATGCTTGACCGCAAGACCTATTCTCCCAACCTGCCCTACTTTACCCCTCCATGTATACTATAAATGTGCCTTACTCAAGTATTAATTGTAAGTGTCAATAAAAAGGAAGCTGGACACACACCTGTTTCTTTAAGGAACATGCTGTGAGTCGACCTTTTTTTCTGTTTATATCCCATCTTATCTGACCTGTACTTGCTAGTGCTGGAAGTTTCCAAATATGGAAATGAGGTGCCTATTTCCTCCTCTAAACTAAAAGCTTGAAAAATTACCCTCACACAACAAAACCAGAAGAAGATCCATGCTTCTTTTTGACCATGCAATCCACAAATTTGAAGGACTGTGATATATTAAGTAGCATAGGCAACAAAAATATTAAAACCAGATGGTCAAGAGACTGTCAACGCACTGTGATAAACCAGCAACAAATCAAAGCAAATGCCCCCAACATCCAGAATATATTTGATTTTTCTGTAAGAATGGTACAATTGATTAATTAACTTAGATTTTCACTTTTCAACTATTATATTGGTATCAATTCAGTGCCTTTCTTGTTTTATTAAAAGCACTGCTATGGAGTATTTGCAGGGTGTACGTACAATGAAGCTTTGACAATATTTTGGCCAAATTTATTTATGGATCATTTACTTTCTAATCAGTGTAAAATAATCCTCTGAGTAAGCCAGTTTTACATGTTAAATTTCACATTGTCTGTTTCTAAAATTTATAGACAGTAAAATAGAAGAATATCTGTATTTAATATTTCTTTAAAATCACAGTAGTAACTGGTGTTTCCAAGTCCACCACTTGAGGGGTGGGAAACACAGTATGATTATAAAAGTAACTGTAGATCCAAATGGTAATTCCATGGCTTAGAGACCCAAACTGGCTTCCTGAAAGGAGTATGAACTCTCATGCTACTTGGAGGAACTTTCTTCTCAGACAAAAGTAGAACTAAGTAGTAAGAGGTGGAGAGGTCATCAATATTTTCACACTAAGAACATCTTGGGTTGATTAGAACAGGTCTGTGTTGCTCCTCCATCACTTGGTCATTTGTTTGCTGTTGCTGGTATCCTACTTTGGATACCATTGCCTACAGAGAGCTCACTCGGCCTATAATAAAGGGCTATGGGCTGAAACACTTCTGTCTTGCCACCAGAGCTTAGACTCCATCCTTTCCCCTGTCCTCAGTTGATGCAAGGGAGTGGGGCTCCTTCACATAGAACCTTGAAGACCACATCTCACCAACCACCATTCCTCAGAAAAGTTAAAATTCCTTTCTCCCTCTGTGTATCAAACTCTCTTCACTTAGACTACAGATTACATTTCTCATCTGTCCACTCCATTTTCAGGAACCCCATTCCAATTGCTTTATCAATTATCAACACCATTGGTCACATGGGAAGTTAAAGAAAGCTTCACCCAAAATTAAGAAAATTATTAAAATACTAGAAATGTCAGACTGTGTTAACAAACCACGGTATTCTGGGGTAAATGAAGTTTTCCATGGTGTATGCTCACAGGGAGAGATTTTAGGGAAACAATTTTCAGACTCTCAACATTCATATATTTTCTTTTCTAAATTTTTCTGAGAAAAGATTTGTATCTGAAGGCTTAAACACTGGTCTTCTTTCCTACCTCCCATTTCAGAATTGCCCTGGCCCTCTTTCATAAAGAAAGAACTGCCTTTCACCATCTAGAATCTTATTATTGTGTGATGCCCCAGGGTGTGCAGATTTCTGGGATGCCAGACAAAGAAACCATTTGAAATGCTCCTGTCGCCTAAGCCTTCTTTGATCATGGCATCCTGAGCTTATGGTAAGTCTTCACATCTTTCTGTCTTTTATTTATTTCTGTTAGATGGATAGCAAGAAGAGTTTCATGTTGTAACTTTGTTCATTCATATATATTGTGGAACAGAATGACAGGATTGGACAATATTGATTCAACAATCTTCTTTGGTTGTGCACTTGCATGTGAACATTGACTCCAAATAGAAATGGTGTTGAAACTTTCCGGGTTGTCCAGTGCTTAAGAATCCATGCTCCTAATGCATGGGGCCTGGGGGTCAATCCCTGCTCACAGATCTAGATCCCAAATGCTACAACAGAGGTGGATGATCCAGATGTGCTACAACTAAGACATCAAAGAATAAAAATACTAAACAAAGAAATGGTGGCATCTTTGCAACACAGTGGCTTTAAGTATGAACCTTGGAGTCCTGTAGCCCTTGTCCATACTCCCACTCCACCACTCACTAGCTCTGAATCTTTAGGCTAGCATTATTTTACTTCTCTCTATAATGCCTTTCAAACTAGTGTCCACCTCATGGAGGTGCATAAGAATTAATGAAGGTAATGCAATAAAAGCATTTTGGAGAAAGACCAGAAGGAGATAAATGCCTGACCAATGTTTGTCACTTCACATTTTCTTAATGTGATGTTACAACAGGGGAGACTCCTCAGGCAAAACCAGCCACCCAGCTGTGTAGCGAAGGGCTCAGCCTCATCCAAAGGGAAGTCTGGACTTTGCACTTATTTCCTGGTAGCTCCTCTCTAAACCCTTAGGTTGTTTTCTCTGAGAAAGGGTGACTAGAGGTGTCAAAGGTTGACACTGAGAAAAGTGCTTTTGTTTATGTGAGGTTCTTGGGACAGCCTGATAAGGATGCAAATATTGTGACTTGGAGTAAAAAGTTTGGGCCACATGAACAATGTGATTCAGGATAGGGGTTTTAGTCATGTAATGTCAGCTGCACCTCTAGAGAGGTTTGAGCCTGAGATCATCTGTAGGGACAGTCAATCATGCCTACGAGGTGGAGCCCCTGTAAAGACTCTGGATACAGAGCCTGGAGTGAGCTCCCGTGCCTGCAAATGCTCAATGCTGGCACATCGGTGCTGAGAACACAAGGCTGCCCATGACACCCAGGGAAGAGGAAACCAAAAGTTCCATGCTTCACACTTTCTTTGTCTCTTCCCTATATGCCTTTTTCCTGGGCAGTTTTTTATGTGTATCTTTCAAAACTCTGCAATCCCCTGGGTATATACCAGGAGAAATCTACAATTCCTTAGTCCTTGGCTATCAGCACCACAAAGCATTCAGTATGCATGAGGCATTGTGTTGCATTAGACAAGTCAGTCTCTTGCTATGGTTTAATGCTTGTGTTCCCCTCAAATTCATATGTTGAAAACCTAATCCCCAAAGTGATGATTTTAGATGGTGGGACCATTTGAAAATAATTAGGTTATGAGTGCAGAACCCACATGAGGGCAGAGCCCACATGAATGGGATTAGGGCTCTTGTGAAAGAGGCCTGAAATACTTGCAAATCCCTTCTATTTAAGGATATGTCCTGGAAGAGGCCCTCACTCATTTTACCATGCTGGCATCCTGATCTTGGACTTTTAGCCTCCAGAAATGCGATAAATAACATGGCTTATAAACCACCCAGCCTCTGGCATTTTGTAACAGCAACCTGCATGCAATAAATCGCTGGACATGATTAAAAGGGGAAAAAAAATTGTCAATCTTGTTTTCCCTTCTAAGGTCATGAATGTGGAACAGGCAGCATAGATATTCAATTCCTGTGGCACATTTTAACATACTCCAAAGAACTGTACATTTCTTTAAAATTGTAGTTCTTTGACATACTCACCTGGGAACATATTTTCTTAGAGGTAATTAACATTTAAACCAATAGATTGTGGATTTTATGGGATCAGTTGAGGGTGTTAAGAACAAAGACAGAATTTTCCCAAAGTAGAAGCAATTCAGCCTGAAGACAGCACCGTTACTGGAACCCCAATCACTAGCCTGTCAGCCTAAAGATGAAGCAACTGGACCCTAAGGCCTGTCACTGGGCTCTCATCAGAATCCTAACATAACTGCTCTTTGACTTAGAAAATTTATCTTCACCTCTCTAGGCCTTGGTTTTCTCAACCAAACAAGGAAATTAGAGTAGAGAATTCTTTACATTTCCAACAATTATGCAAATCTCTGTATAAAGCATGATCCGAAACTGAGGTTTTATTCTTGTTCCTGAAAGAAAACTTATCAATTGATAAGCTTCTGTGTTTGGATCTCTTCTACTTCTCATTATCTGCTCTATCTCACAGTATATTTCTCTAGCTTAGCTTTAAGAAAAATTCCTTGATAGAAATAATTACTTGATTGTTATGGAATACTATTTTTATCTTTGGTCTTTCATTGAAAAGCAGGAGTTGTTGTTAAGCACACTAGTGAGAGAAACTGTTTCTAAATGTCAGTATGTCACCTTGAGGAATTTTGCTATGCATCGTTCTCAGTTGTGTCCAATGCTTTATGACCCCATGGTCTGATGACCCCATGGACTGCAACCCACCAGGCTCCTCTGTCCATGGGGATTCTCTAGGCAAGAATATTAGATTGGCTTGACATTCCCTCTTCCAGGGATCTTCCTGACCAGGGATGGAATCAGGTCTCCTGTACTGCAGGTGGACTCTTTAGTGTATGAGCCAACAGCTCCCAATAAAATGAGCCTTGATGTATACAGAAGATGTGATATTTGTCTACTTTTGTTTCCTGCAACAGTAGTTTTTTTCCCATTAACATATCAGTCCTGTTTCTATTCACCTGAAAGCTATCTAGAATGCAAGTTCTTTCTGAAAAAAAAAAAAAAAAACAAACAAATAATACAAAAGGAACTTTGATCTGGAATAGCAGTTAAGATTTTGTCCATTGTCAGTTTATCCAAAATACCAGAGGCTGAGAATTTGCTTTTAATTGTAATATTTACCTCAAAAGGAACAAATAAGCTGGTCAGGGAAAAATACCAGTTTCTGCCATGGTTGATACTCAGTAAATAGCAACTTTAGGGTTGTTGGTGCAGCCTTTATAGACTGAAGGAAACTGAATTAAAGCAGTGGGAATTGGTGTTGTTCAGATAATTAACTATAAGACAGAATGTGGTCAGTGAAATAAAAATGGTGAGAACGAAATTAGGAAGCAATAAGGAGGAAGATAGTACTTTCATCTAGGAAAAGTAGGTAACAATTCATCAAGGGGGTGATTTTCTTTTGAACCTTTGAAGAGAAATTAGGTGTTCATGTACAATGTAAGAATATTTGATTTGTAGACTCTCCTTAAAGTATTTTCATCTGTCATGATCAGAGAGTACAGCTAAGAAACTGAACTCCTTTAGTGAAGTTAAGAGTACTATGATAAAAAGTAGACTCAAGTGGCAGGTTCAGAGCACTGTCTCTAGTTCTGTCCTATTCAGCCTTTTAATCAGTGACTCGATTATCACAGTATCTTAGGACTGGAAACTATGAGGGTTACTGTATGGGGAATAAAAGACTGAACATCCAGTGCTTTCCATCTAATAGGGTAACAATTAAAAGCAAATGCACACACAGTTCTGTGAAAGTGAAAGTCACTCAGTCATGTCTAACTCTTTGTGACCCCATGGACTCTAGAGTCCATGGAATTCTCCAGGCCAGAATACTGGAGTGGGTAGCCTTTCCCTTCTCCAGGGAATCTTCCCAACCCAGGGATCAAACCCAGGCCTCCCACAATGCAGGCAGATTTTTTTTTTTTACCAGCTGAGCCACAAGGGAAGCCCCACAATTCTAGTTCCGTAATTGTGTCCAAATAATCAGGGTGTGAGGGTTTGGGTGGAAGAAAAGACCTCAATGGTTTTAGTTCACTGTATGCTGTGAGCATCAAAAATTTATTGAAATTTTATTCTGCATGAATAAAAGTGTTTCACTGAACAAACACCTAACGAAGTCCTGCTGGATGCAAAAATGGACAGTAGTGAAGAGTACACATGTGGACTTTGTAAAGTAGGACTTAAATTTTAATAGAAAAACAGAAATGAGGTAAATTTCAAAGTTAAATGATGCACCACAATTGGGACACATGTCAAGGGGAAAAAGCACAGAATGCCCTATGTCCACATAACAAGGAGACCTGAGCTGTGTCAGAATCACGAAAGGCTGCTTTATGGAAGTGGTTTTTACTGAGATGTGAAAGATGTTGGGGAAGTCATGAGGTAAAAGACTGAGGGTCTTCCGGGGAGAAGAAATGGCATTGATAAAGAGCTTTAGCCATAAGTGAGAATATAAAGTGAGAACAGACATGCCAGGATTGAACCTTCAAGGAATTTAATTTATTTGGTAAAACTTATGCTAACTGGACAATGAATACAAGGTGGAATATGATCACTTCTGTGAGAGAGATAAGAATAAAGTTTTTTGGAGCATAGGAAATATTTCCATTTGCTGGGTAATTAGGTAAAGATGCCCCTAAACCTTGGAAACCTGGTTTCTATTGCTAGTTTTGCTTTGACTTTTATAAGTTTAGATAAGTGACTTAATCATTCTTGGATTAACTTATATATCCTTAAAATGGGAGGATTGTCTAGATAATTTCCAAGGTTTCTTCCATTTCTGAATATCCAGTGAATCCCACAGGTTATTATCTGGAATAAAAAAAACGCTTTTACATACCAAGAATAATGGTTGAAATATCTAAAATGTTATATAAAAATTCATTGAAATTCTTGTTATTTTCCTTTTCTCAGTTTTTTTAAAAATATAATTTCCAGATACAATGGCAAGATATTTAAAGTACACATGACATTTTAAATAGGTATACATTATTAATGTATTCTCTCATTGATTTAATTAACATATCTATTAATATCACCTCACATATATACCTTTCAAGAGCTTTTTGGTGAGGACTTTTAAGTTTTCCTCTCTTACATGTGTGCTAATGACTTCAGTCATGTCCAACTCTTTGTGACCACATGGACTATATAGCCTGCCAGGCGCTCTGTCCATGGGGATTCTCCAGGAAAGATTGTTAAGGTGGGTTGCCATGGCCTCCTCCAGGGGATCTTTCTAAACAGGGATTCAACCCATGGCTTTTATGCATCCTGCACTGGCAGGAGGGTTCTTTACCACTAACACCACCTGAGAAGCCCCACAAATGTCAATAACACGTTACAAACCATAGTCACCATGTTACACATTAGTTCCTCACACATTATTCATCATTTTACAGCTTAAAGTTTGTGTACTTCTACCAAATTCATTCTTAAATCACTGATTTCTCAGCACTTATTTTTACATGACATGTAACATGTTCTTGTACTTATGATTTTGGAGTCAGGAAGAAAGATGTCCCCCTCCTGTTGTAAGCAGTTTAGTGATAGATCTTTGAGGGACCATCTTTATGTAGCAGCTCCAAAGCCACCCCTATCATTGTCAGAAATCAAGATGATTTACACAGACAAGGAAAATAAAGAAAACTAACTTCCCTGGTGGCTCAAATGGTAGAGAATATGCCTGCAATGTAGGATACCTGGGTTGCACCTCTGGGTCAGGGAAGATCCATGCAGAAGGGAATGACCATCCACTCTAGTATTTTTCTCAGAAGAATCTTTTGGACAGAGAAATCTGATACGCTAGAGTCCATGGGGGTCACAAAACGCTAGACATGCCTGAGTGACTAACACATGATGAACTTTAAGGATTTGGAAGCTGTAGTAGAGTTAAGGATAGCTTAAAAAGAATAGGAAAACTCTTTGAGACAGGCAAGATCAGGGATACATGAACACTTTTAGGCACACAGGGCAAAGGAAGAGAATGGATATTGCAGTCTCTAAAAAGTCTTGTATAAGCTGCAGCTAAAAGTGAGGGCCTCTGACCTGAGCTCTGGGCTTCAGTGGAGAAACTTGGCCACTTCCCAGCAGGAAAGGAGTCAAGAAAGAATCAATCTACTTACCTCTTTCTCCACTGACTCACCAATCTCTTTTGTCCACCACTGGCCAAACTCAAGTAGAAGTCAGAGTCCAAGAGAGCTAGAGGGATAAAATCTGATCTCCTCAGCCTCCAAAGGTTCATAACATAGTAGAAAATGATCAATAGGGTTCCCCAGACTCTCAAAAGTCTTCTCCAAAACCACAGTTCAAAAGCATTAATTTTTCAGTGCTTAGCTTTCCTCACAGTCCAACTCTCACATCCATACATAACCACTGGAAAAACCATAGCCTTCACCAGACGGACCTTTGTTGGCAAAGTAATGTCTCTGCTTTTTAATATGCTGTCTAGGTTGGTCATAACTTTCCTTCCAAGGAGTAAGCGTCTTTTAATTTCATGGCTGCAATCACAATCTGCAGTGATTTTGGAGCCCCCCCAAAATAAAATCTGACACTGTTTCCACTGTGTCCCCATCTATTTTCCATGAAGTGATGGGACCAGATGCCATGATCTTAGTTTTCTGAATGTTTAGCTTTAAGCCAACTTTTTCACTCTCCTATTTCACTTTCATCAAGAAGCTTTTTGGTTCCTCTTCACTTTATCCCATAAGGGTGTTGTCATCTTCATATCTGAGAAGATATTGATATTTCTCCCAGCAATCTTGATTCCAGCTTGTGCTTCTTCCAGCCCAGAGTTTCTCATTATGTACTCTGCATATAAATTAAATGAGCAAGGTGACAATATACAGCCTTGTCATACTCCTTTTCCTATTTGGAACCAGTCCATGTCCAGTTCTAACTGTTGCTTCCTGACCTGCATACAGGTTTCTCAAGAGGCAGGTCAGGTGGTCTGGTATTCCCATCTCTTTCAGAATTTCCCACAGTTTATTATGATCCACATAGTCAAAGTCTTTGGCGTAGTCAATAAAGCAGAAATAGATAGCAATGCATATATAACATTTTTGCATAATATAATTAGGTCACTGACAGTGTTTTGTAAAGTGGAAAACAATTTGGAGATTATTTCTTTGGGAAACAGAAAATTATCAAAATTTGCTTCATAAAATGTTACTTAATTTGGGGGAGTTTACCAAAATTTTTTTTATGAAACCAGTTCAACTGAAGAGGCAGAATGTTCAGAACATCCATGTTTGCATGAGTTTGCATAGAGACTCAGAGACGGAAACATTTTTGAAGTTAGGTAGAAGACCAGGAGACCTGACCGGACAGGGTAAAACTTCAATCTTGAGTGTGAGAAAGCATATTTGCTCCCCTCAGTTTATTCTAAGGTGTTTTTCTTTAAATCACCTCCCTTTCTTCACCTTTATTCCCTAAACCTCATCTTCTGCTTTACTATTTCTTTTCCCATAATACAGATCACCTGTAACATACCATATAATGTACTTGGATTCATGTTTATTGCTAATTATCTGGCCTCCTCCAGCTAGAATGTCAGTTCCATGAAGATAAGTGTCTGCCTGCCTTGTTTACTGATGTAAACTAAGCACCTGTAAGAGTTTCTGAGTCAAGGAGGAATTAAGAAATCCTCACACTGTTCTCCATAGTGGCTGTACTAGTTTGCATTCCCACCAACAGTGTAAGAGGGTTCCCTTTTCTCCACACCCTCTCCAGCATTTATTGCTGTAGACTTTTGGATAGCAGCCTTCCCGATTGGCATGTAATGGTACCTCATTGTGGTTTTGATTTGCATTTCTCTGATAATGAGTGATGTTGAGCATCTTTTCATGTGTTTGTTAGCCATCTGTATGTCTTCCTTGGAGAAATGTCTGTTTAGTTCTTTGGCCCATTTTTTGATTGGGTCATTTGTTTTTCTGGAGTTGAGCTACAGGAGTTGCTTGTATATTTTTGAGATTAATCCTTTGTCTGTTGCTTCCTTTGCTATTATTTTCTCCCAATCTGAGGGCTGTCTTTTCACCTTGCTTATACTTTCCTTTGTTGTGCAAAAGCTTTCTTAAAAAACTGGAAATAGAATTGCCATACGACCCAGCAATACCACTTCTGGGCATACACACCGAGGAAACCAGATCTGAAAGAGACATGTCCAGCCCAATGTTCATCGTAGCACTGTTTATAATAGCCAGGACATGGAAGCAACCTAGATGCCCATCAGCAGATGAATGGATAAGGAAACTGTGGTACATATACACCATGAAATATTACTCAGTCATTAAACAGAATTCATTTGAATCAGTTCTCATGAGATGGATGAAACTGGAGCCCATTATACAGAGTGAAGTAAGCCAGAAAGATAAAGAACATTATAGCATACTAACACATATATATAGGATGTAGAAAGATGGTAATGATAACCCTATATGCAAAACAGAAAGAGACACAGATGTACAGAACAGACTTTTGGACTCTGTGGGAGAAGGCAAGGGTGGGATGTTTTGAGAGAACAGCATAGAAACATGTATATTATCTCTAGTGAAACAGATCACCAGCCCAGCTTGGAGGCATGAGACAAGTGCTCAGGCCTGGTGCACTGGGAAGACCCAGAGGGATCAGGTCAAGAGGGAGGTGGGAGGGGGGATCAAAATGGGGAATACATGTAAATCCATGGCTGATTCATGTCAATGTATGACAAAACCCACTACAATATTGTAAAGTAATTAGCCTCCAACTAATTAAAATAAATAAATAAATAAATAAATAAATAAATAAATAAATAAATAAAGAGTTCTAACATCAAAAAAAAAGGAGGAATTAAGTAAAGTCAATTGGTTAAATGACCAACAGCAGAGTACTGGGCAGGCCTATAGGTTTAAAAATTTTGTGATTTTGATTAGCTATTGTAAATAAGCTGTTCTACAGCTAATGTTACAGGGTTAAGACATATTTCTATTTTATCAGCATGAACATAAACTACATTTGAAGATAAGGTTTTAGACCCAACATGATGGCCAAAATGCACATTTGAAAAAAAAAAATATATATATATACTAGTTGATTTGTTTTCTTTATCCAAAATAGAATTATATTCCTTTTCAAAACTTTTCTTTACATAGGTTTGTATACATATATGTCTATATACATAAATAAAATTCCATCTAGTCAAAGCTATTGTTTTTCCAGTAGTCGTGTATGGATGTGAGAGCTGGACCATAAGGAAAGTGAGCACTGAGGAACTGATGCTTTTGAACTGTGATGTTGGAGAAGACTCGAAAGTCCCTTGGACTGCAATGGGATCAAACCCGTCAATGCTAAAGGAGATCAGCCCTGAATATTCATTGAAAAGACTGATACTGAAGCTGAAGCTCCAATACTTCAGCCACCTGATGCAAAGAACTGACTCACTGGAAAAGACACTGATGCTGGGAAAGATTGAAGGCAGGAGGAGAAGGAGATGGCAGAAGATGAGGTTCTTGGATCACATCACCGACTCGATGGACATGAGTTTGAGCAAGCTCCAGAAGATGGTGGAGAACAGGGGAGCCTGATGTGCTACAGTCCATGGGGTCTCAAAGAGTGGCTATGACTGACTGACTGAGCTTAACTGAAGGTATGCACATGTGTTATGTATATAGCATAATGATTATATGATCATTATACATAGGTCACATTGACAAATACACTATTTTAGTTTCAGGTATCATTATACATAGATAATATTGGCATATAATGTTATTTTGGTTTCAGGTGTACAACGTATTTATTTGATATATATTGCAAAATAATCACTGAAATATGTCTGGTGAACATCCATCACTAGAAATAGTTATAGTGAGAAATAGTTACAATTTTCTACTTGCGGTGAGACATTTTATGATCTCTTGGCAGTGTTCAAATAGGCAGTAAGTATATTCCCTTTTTGATTTAGTGCAGTTAAATGAGACAAGTGGCTTTGAGTCTTAGAATCAGAGAATCGTGTTGAAATAGTTGAGTTGAATCAAACTTCTCAGTGCCAACTCATACAGACTTTCTTGAAAAATCCATCCCTGATTAGGCCCACCTGGCTCCCATCACATGGTATGGTGTGCAGGCATAGATCGGTGTTTAAGGCTTCTGCTCTCTTTTCCACTTGTCCATGCGATTCGTTCTCAACATCTTTCAGTGCTTCATCCATCTCCTGTCTTCACTATCCAAACAGGTTATAATTACAGCAGAGGGCGTCTAAGTAGCTAGACTCACAGTTGCTGCCCACTGGGCATTTTGGAAAGAGGCTGGGAAGGCGTTCTTTCAGTATTAGAGTTTTACTCTCAGGGGTTTAGAAAGCTTTTCAGTTTGAAGAGTCCATCAATACAAATATATCTCAGCAGTGAACACTGTTTAATTATTTATTTGATTAGTGACAAGCTGACCGTCTGCTGAGAGTAAGGCAAAGAAGGGTTAGTAAACAAGGGGGGATTCAGGCAAAAGGAATGAGGAACTCTTGGAGAAAGTGGACACATAATTAAGGAGACCATTACCTCTACTTTGGTTAGGTTTTAGGTTTTGTTTAGACTGGGTCTGTAAAGGAATGGGTTGTTTCCAATTTATTTCCATTCATCATCTATGCTTTACAATCTATGTCTTATTTAAGTGTTGAAAGTGACTTGTGACTTACTGCTTGTTATCACTGGGTAGTCATGCTTTGCTTCTGGTATTCCAGAGGGTCTAGCAGAGGCTCTGTAGTACTTATTTCTAACATTTGCTGCAGAACTTTAACATTTTTTTGTTGATTTCTGGTACTAAGTTAATGAAATACAGGAAAATAGAGCTCAGGTGCTTTTGGATAAAACCTTAATTTATCTCCTTCATTCTCTCTGACTTTTCATGTATTGACTCAACCACTCCCATATGGTTGGATGTCTTTTTTAACTCTTATGTCTGCCTCATTCCTTGCATGTGGTCAAAGTCTATTTCATTTCCTGTATTTCTCACACCCTTTGTGTCTTGATTTTTAGTGTCATAACATTCCCAGTCCTTTCTGCTCTCTTTCTTTTCCTCTACCAGCCTCAACAGCCAGAACTCCTCACTCCACATTAAAGTTTTTCTTTTCTAATTCTGGACATACTACTCTCTTGGACTAAATGTTCTTGGTTTCCTGTTGCTTTGTAGAATAAAGACAAACTCTCCAAATTGGCATATATTTTCTCCCTAATGCATAAAAATCCATACAAGTATTTCTCCATTCTAACCCTACAATAATATATACAGCATATCATGGGAGCAAAATCATGAGGGATACAACATGTATGGTAAAAATAAGCATTTCTTGTGTTTCTGTAAGACTTAAGTATTCACTGATACCTGATAATGCTATATGTATTAATAACTTAGTTGCCTTGATCTAGGATGTTGGAGATACTTACTTCAAAAGATGATCCTAAATGAATTGACAGATATACTGTTTTCCTGTTTTCGCACATCAATATCCCATCAACCTTTCAAAACTCCATCATAAAGCCATCCCATTTGTATCACTCCTATGTATCACTCAGATGGCTCCTAGCTTTATTTCAATCCACTGTAGCACCGTGTGGGCATCACATTTTATCCTTCATCATTGTACCATGTAATATAGTAATCTGTGTGTTTATATCACCCTCTCCTTCTCCACAACTTGAGGGCCTACTTCAGGAAAATAGAGGTATTTAAACATCAGTTTAAGTCCTCTTTGTATCCATGACATGTGATTTACTAATCTATAAGGTCAGTGAACTTCAAAGGTTCTTCATTTGTTTTTTTCCATTCGGTAACCACGGCTACTATTCCTGATATAGCAGGGCCATTTCTTCACATGTAATCTTACATGGAAATCTGTAAAAGAGGGGAAAATTGACGCTTTCCAGATGGCAAGGATGTGATTGTTAAATCCTGTCCAAATGTCCCCTCTTTGGCTATTCCTGACTGACTCTGTAGAATATCTATGGCTCTGTTCAATACTGTCTGAAATCTACAGTATTCACTTTATATGTCACTGTCAAGCAAGGAGGACACTCTCAGTGTCACCACTTCTGTTCTTGATGTAAAGTTATAAATTTATGCTTGAAATAAATTTTATAAGAGACAAATACATGAAGATGTGTGTGGACTATTGGTGAGTGTATGTTTCCTCCAATTGCATTGTCCCCCTTATTGCCAAATTTCCCCTCTAATATATATGATCCTCTCTGCTGGAAATACGTAGACATTGAAGGAAAGATACTTCAGCAAGTAAAACAATAGAATTAGATGTTTTTGTCAATAAACGACTTAGAAAGTGCTTATAGGATTTTTTCATGGTCTTTTGCATTTTGAAAGAACAAATGAAAATACAAGTAAGCAGACACTTTACATGCATGAGGGCACCAAAGGAGGGTTTGATAGATTGCTTTGTGGCAGAGTATTCTGTCATGCTCTGAATGGTTTCGGTCATCCCAGGTAGAGAGAGGGACAGAACTCAGGAAATAATAACCCTGGCTATGAGGGAAGAGGTTGGTTTTAATGGACAGTGTTCCTGTAGGTGGGTGAAAGGTGTCTTTGCCTAAAATAAGATAATTTGGCTGCATTCTGCCCTGAAGAGTTGCCATACTTTGTTCATCTCTAGAACTATGACCTTTAGTAACAACAAAAGGATACTCCTAATATAAAGGACAATGTCAGATAAAAGAGGAGAGAAGAGAAAATGGAAATAAAAGTGAATATGAGATATTTGCTCTTCAGATCTTAAAAAAAGCACATATGTTTGGGTCCTTAAAAACAAAGTGTTCTAACAGCATTTCATCCTTCAGCACCCAAAGCCTTGACTCATTTTCCCTTTGCTGCTTTTCCTTCCATCTTTCTCTTTCTTCTCTCTTATTTATCAACCTTTCCCTTCTACCTTTTGATTTCCCAATTTCTGTTTACTAGGAATTATTGCTAAAGCCCTAAAGATGCTGCAAAACCAGCCCAGCAACATCACTGACTTCTTAGCACAGCCAGTCAAGAGATTGGTCCTCATTCTGGGTGGTTTGGAGGCTGTTGAACAAGTTCAGCAACCCTAATTCAGTCACATCGCTCCAGTCTCAGTAGAGACTCAGTCTATTTGGAGGATTTTATAATTCAGGGACCTACTAGGGCATGTTTGTAAGGCCAAATACTTACTGTCCAGGATAGTTACTCTAAAAGGAAGAGAGAATGGTATCTCACTTCTCAGATAAATGTGTTTTTGAATTCAGCATTCTGATTTCCTCAGTGTCTATGTGACCAGTTGGACAATTGTCCAGAAGCCCCAGGCAGGGGACAGATGCACACCAGTATTTCTGCCATTCAATGGTTCAGAGTGTTTATGATACATGGGTTTCCTGTGGGTCAGCTAGTAGGCAGCTCACTGTGGGCTACTGAATTTTCTCCAGATGGTGCTTGCAGAGTGAGGGAAACAGAGAGGCTGTGGTGATGACTGCGGGTGGTGAGCTGTGGGTACCAGAACATTTCCCCTGATTAAAAAGGAAACTATGGCGTTCGGGATACCCAACTTGTGAATGTCCTGGAAAATCACAAGGATACTCCACAAGAGAAACACTTGTCAGTCAGGGGGAATTTCAGGAACAGGTTATAAAATGCAGAATGACGCCTATCTTCATCGGTGGACGTCAGGGATGGGAGTCCTGACCAGTAAGTGCGAGCCTCGAACATCTTCAGCCTGACTGCAAAAATAATCTGAATATCCCAAAGATAATGACTTCTTATGTGTTTTATTAGTATTTGCTTATCTTTTTTGCTTCTAATTATCAAATTAAGATTAGGGGAAGACATACGAACATAAAACTCTCTAGATATGGATTTTGGAGTGGCCAATGAGAAAACTATTAGGAATCTAAAAAGTAGAAACATAACTCAAGTTTAACTTTCAACTTTTAACTTTTAACTTTCTCTTTTCTTCCTTCCCACTCTCATCCTTTGATTTGAGCAGAACAGAGAAAGAAGACACATGGAACTTCAATAGCAGATGTCCTGGCATACTTTGAAGAAAATGCTGATCTTGAAAATTCTATTCTCCAGTTCTCTTACTCCTGAAAATATTTCAACCACCTGTGCCTGGAAAGAGGCAAGCTTTTGGTGCAATTGTGTGCACATGTCAAAAATTGCAGTGAAATTCTGAATCCTTTCCAGTAGAATCTATCACTATGAATGACTAAGCTCCAGCTTTATGTAGTAGCAGTCTAGCATATAGAGTTCATGAATCTTTTTCTTACAAAATGAAATATTTCAAAACTCCTTATGCATTACAGAGGTCAACTCTTTCATTCATGAACAAAGCAAGAAAGCCCTATGCAGGATGCTCACCTGGCTAAATTGCCTCTCTTGAATCCTTGCAGTTTGTCTGACATTTTTTCATTCTCTATGGCATTGATAGGATAACATCCGAGTCTTCTTTCAAACTCTGCAGCTCTTTGATTAGATGATACAGAGGTCTATTCCAGGAGTACAGTAATATGAGTATCCACTTACTAAGGTCTTCATTCTAAGCAACCAGAAGAAACAGTCTCATTAAAATCATCATAATTCAGTGGTTTTGTTAACATGTGATCTTTGTCTCAGAGCAGCTGACCTAAAAAACTTTTGGTTATTCCTAAGTGTATGCAGAGATTTTTAAAGGTAGTGAAAATTTCAAAAGTATAAAACGTAAGCTATTAGTTCTCACTTCTCTGAATTATTAAAAATATTAAAAATCTAGGTTATTTTAGAAACGAATTCCTCTGATGTGTTCTAATTTATAACATGAAGAATTTTCTTTTTTCCTCTGAAATCCTACCAGCACTCAGTGAGTTCTTTTATGTTTGTATATTTGCATGAGAGAAATCTAAGTGTTTTATGACAAGTCAGTATGTGCCTGTAGTACCTGACCCAGGAAAGAGGCATTCTGCCTGTGCCCACATCACTGTCATCCAGTGATTCTTTTGTATTCATGAATCAGATGAGTCATTGATATTGATTTTCAATTGGTAATTTGTTTTATGCAATAACAACAAAGAGACAATGAAGAAGACATGCCATTCCTAAACAGGCTTTCTTTCCTCAGTTGATCCCAACACCAGCCCCCGTGGTGATATCAGAAGACTCTGTCTTGTTGACACGTGTCCGGGCAGAAAGTGGCACAGTGTTGTCTTTAGTAACAGCATCATTGGGATTCACAATGGAGGGTCCCCCCCCCCCCCAGGTTCACTACTACTAGTAGAATTGAGCATGAAAATGCCAGGGGGCTGAAGATCTCTAGTTAATATGCTTGATTTCTTTACAGCCATGAACTGTTTTAGTGGTAAAGAACAGAGAACTGAGTAGGATTAAATATAGTAATGCATGTAATGTACTTAGCAAAATGTATGGCCATGTAGTAATTCTGAATAATCTTTAAATTTAAGCTTATTGAAAAATCCCTCCTCTTCTTCCACTTTGACCTTTTTCCTTTACTTGATCATCCTCATTATTAATGAGCTTAACAGAGGAAAAGAATGCTGGTATCATTAAGAAGGTTGTAGAGAGAGAAGATAGTATGTTAAGGGGGACTGCATGTGAAAATATTTTAAATAATGTTAGGAAGAGGGATAATGCAGGAAATCAATAACAGTGACAATTTTCAGGTGTCATAAATGATTGAGCCTTGCTATGTAAACTGTGTTGTCCTCAGAACAGAGGCAATTATTGTGGCCATGAGAAGTAAAGCAATATTTTATAGGCCATTGTGGGGGAGACTTACAAATTAAGAATAAAAGGTGACAGAGAAGTCATTGAGAATGATGAATGAAGGAGGTGTCAGAGAAGTAGAAGCAGAATCAGGAGAGTCTTGAAAGGTAAATGCGATCACCTGGGCGGTGCAGTATAGAACTCCCAAGTAGGAGTCAGCAGTAACAAGGAGTACTCGTTACTCCTTGTTACTCAAAACTGGGGTGTGTTTCTCATATATTCATGAATTTTGCAATCTTATTTTTTACACATGGAAGTTCCCATTCATTTCCTGATTTTGTACAGTATAATAGCTGCAATCCTGTGTCTAATGCATTGATCAAAATAAAGTTGTCTGCATGGACACTTTATAGGTCTGTTATTTATTTTGCTACTACAGATCGTTAGTCATCCCCTGATTTCGCTCATGCTTCATCAACTGCGTAATATAATTTCTCTTCAGTGGCTTACGGTTCTTCCACCTTTTTCTGCATGTACAGGTACCATGACCTCTAATAGTCTGAAGCCTGGTAACCTATGTACTTTCTCATTGATCTGGTGAAAAACCCAGGTGAAAGACTCACGTTCTCTTTCTCTCTTTCTGCGGGAGCATGGAGGGAATTTGTGTGGCAGCTCTTGGTGGCATTGATATAGTACTGTTTGCCCTTCCTGAAACTGATCAGACAATTAGTTAGAGTTGTTGGGCATTCAGAAGATGAACCCATTACCAGAACATTTACATGTTTGATAGACGTGGAACTTTTTTCATGGGGGGGGCATCACAAAATTTGAAAGTCATTCTTTTCCTACTTTTTGATACATTGTCTATATAAAAATGATTTTACATCTAACCTTTCTAAATTTAAGCTTTTCCTTTCTCTGTTTCATTATTATTATTATTTTTAAACTATTTGAACCAAATATAGTACATATGTACTAATAGTTTGTGCTTCCCAGGGGATGGTAGCGGTAAAGAACATTTCTGCCAATGCAGGAGATATAAGAAGACTCAGGTTTGATCCCTAGGTGAGGAGCATCCCTTGCAAGAGGATATAGCAACACACTCCAGTATTCTTGCCTGGCTAATCCTATGGACAAAGCAGCCTGTTGGTCTACAGTCAGTAGGGTTACAAAGACTTGGATAAAACTGAAGTGACTTAGAATGCATGCATGCACCTATATTTAACCATTTAATCTCTTGTTTACTGTGGGTCAGAGCCAATATATTCCCTTATAAGGAGTAATACAGTAATGAGTTCGACTTATCTCTGAATCCACAACCAAAAAGATTAGTGTTCATCCCAGGTGCAGAATACAATGTTGTTTATGGTGACGAAATGGTACATCAGAAAATCATAGCATAAAGTCATAGGAAATACTAAGCAATGGACTAAGAATAATAAGAGTAGAAAAATCTAACTAACACTTTGATAGAGAAAAAAGTAATCTTTAGCGGAAGTTATGAACATTTAAAGAGATTACTTGGAAGAGTTGGGGAAAAAAAAGATGGTCAAAAATGGAGGATGAAACAAAAACTAGTGAGTACAAAGAACTATGTGAATTTAATAGAAACCTGTAGCAGCGCCTTTTATTAGCTGTCTGCTCTAGTGTGTGCTCCTTGATTGACCTAAAAGAATTAACATACAACTTTCAAATACCTTCATCAGAAAGAGAATAGTTGTTTTCAATTGTAAACTCCCCTTCTATTGTAGCTTGAAATCTATTCACTGCAAATCTTAAAACGATAACTTGTAGCATTAAAAAAACTATCATTATTCATTTTTGTGACCGGGATTCAGCTTTGTTTAACATGTTCCATCCACCCAGTTCACTGCAGAGCAGTTCTCATTTATTGGCTATTAACTCTGAGCCTAGAGAAGAAAGCCCAAAGAGACACTGAAGGACCAGAAAATCAACATGCTTTCTTTTCCCCAGTCCCGCCTAAAAGTGCTTTTTGTCAGGTAGTACTATGGACTGAATGTGTCATTCAAATTCATGTGTTAGAGCCCTAAATGCCAAAGTACTGTGTTTTGAAAAGGATTCTGACTTTTGGGGACCCCATAATCTATAGCCTACCAGACTCCTATGTCCATGGGATTTCTCAGGCAAGAATACTGGAGTGGCTTGCCATTCCTGTTTCCAGAGAATCTTACACATCCTGGGATAGAACCCAGGTCCCTCCCATTGCAGGCAGATTCTTTACCATCTGAGCCACCAGCAAAGCCCATAAAGGTTAAATGAGCTCTTAGGGTGCAACACTCATCGAATAGGTTTAGTGTCTCCATGAAGTGAAACACCAGAGAATTTTCTCTTCTGTCTCTATGTCTGTGTATCCTTTCCTCTGTCTCTCTTCCCCACCTCCCACCCTGTATGAGGATGCACAGAGAAGCCATCCTGGGAAGAAAGAGTTCTTACCAGAACCTCGCCTTGCTGGGTCCCTGATCTGGGACTTCTAGCCCCCAGAGCTGTGAGGAAATAAATTTCTGGTGTTTATCCCACTAAGTCTATTTTATTCTTTTATGGCATTCCTAGCTGACAGATACAAAATCATTTATTTTGGAAATTTAAAAAAGAAAATGAATGAAGGAAATTGAAAAAGTTATTGCACTTCTTAGGAATCTTTGAGATTTTACAAAACTGGTCCTTTCTTCAATTTCCACATCTTATGAGCTGTCGGCATCTTTAACCTAGAGAGTGTGTTATTTGAAGTTTGGCTGATGCAGCCCTCTTGTTTAAAGGACAGTATGGCCCAGCCACTTATGCGAAGTTTCCTTCTGGGAGCCTGGCAGGCTACAGTCCATGGGGTAGCAAGAGTCAGACACAATTTAGCAACTAATCCACCACCACCATCACAGTACTTACAAACTCATTGAACATTATAGTGGAAAGGTTATGATAGTCGTGTGAGAGCCTGGCAGCATCGATAAACAGGTCTGTAAGGGATTTCAGAGGGATGTCAAACACATCAGGACTGCAGGTTGGGCATAAGTTGCCTTGGCACAAGAGCAGTTTAGACATGACCAGCAGTAGAAGCAGGCAGGACCCTGCTAAAATAAAAACATGAGCTGTTCTGAGATGATCTAGTCACCTGAGGTTATCAAATCCACCCTGTGGAGGGAAGTCTTCTCTTTCCTTGTTGCTCTGAGCAGGAGTTGGAGCTGTAGTAGCTGGGGTGGGGAAGAAGGAGCGCCTTCTCCGTGAATTCAGATGGATGACGACATTTGCACAGATAGAGAGTTGGAGAAGTAGGCTACTCCCTGCATTTTTGCTTTGCTCCCAGAAGTACTTCTGTGCTCTGCAAACATTTGGAACTTAATACTGAGCCAGAGTGTTTAGGCCATTCTTTTTGTTGTTGTTGTTGTTGTTGTTGTTGTTTTCTATTTATTTTTATTAGTTGGAGGCTAATTACTTCACAACATTTCAGTGGGTTTTGTCATACATTGATATGAATCAGCCATGGAGTTACATGTATTCCACATCCAGATCCCCCCTCCCACCTCCTTCTCCACCATTCTTTTAAGACAGTTTAATGTCGGGACTCTGCAGACTCTGAGCAGAGAGGCCCTCTAGGAGCTTGCAATATTTTAACACTACATCGACTAATGCTTGAATTTTAGACACTGAAATGACAAGAAAAGTCCAGTTGATCTGTGTGGCTTACCATCACACTGGGGTAAGAGTAAACACATGACTGACTAATCGCTACTACTGAGTACAGAGAGAATACAAAGAGAAAAGTGACACTGTACTTTGGAAGTACTAACTCACCTTTGTAACCGCATGCATGTCTTTGATACTTTCCCAAAAGCTTTAAAACATCTTAAGATTTGTGTTTCACAGTAACCCTGTGAGATAGCCTTCATCTTCACTATGATGATCAAATTATAATAAGATGCAATGACTTGGAGAGGGCAAGTAATTTTCTCCAGGCCCCATTATTAGCAGATGGAGGTGACTAGGCACCAATAAAGTCATCTGCTCACTTCCTGATGTCACATCACACACATCCCTTGGGCTCTCAGTCTGCATGTGTGTAAGAAGGACCGCATCAAGACCTGTGATGACTCTGCTTGCAGAGAAAAACATTTTGTCTTTGACTGCAAAACAGCAGTGACCATAGAACATTGGTTTTATCCACTTGTTCTGCTCTGTGTATAAAACACTCACAGTTAAAGTCTTTGACAATTATCAATGTGGGGGCCTGGTTCTCCTGGCTAGCCTTTCTTCTAGGCACCTTGACAGCTCTTTTACTTTATTCATCTTTTATAAAAAAGGTCCATCTAGTCAAGGCTATGGTATTTCCATTGGTCATGTATGGATGTGAGAGTTGGAAGGTGAAGAAAGCTGAGTGCCGAAAAACGGATGCTGTTGAACTGTGGTGTTGAAGACTCTTCAGAGTCCCTTGGACTGCAAGGAGATCCAACCAGTCCACCCTAAAGAGATCAGTCCTGGGTATTCATTGGAAGGACTGATGCTGAAGCTGAAACTTCAATACTTTGGCCACACAATGCAAACAGTTGACTCACTGGAAAAGACCCTGATGCTGGGAGGGATTAGGGGCAGGAGCTAAAGGGGCTACAGAGGATGAGATGGCTGGATGGCGTCACTGACTCGATGGACATGAGTTTGACTAAACTCCGGGAGTCGGTGATGGACAGGGAGGCCTGGCGTGTGACAGTTCCTGGGGTCGCGAAGAGTTGGATATGACTGAGTGACTTAACTGAACTGAACTGAGTTCAGTTTCTTTCTTTGAGAAAATAGAAAATAAATCTCCAAATGGTAATACAAGAATCTTACCTGCTCAGCACCCAGGACCCCATCACCGGCTCTGCGGACACAGCCTGGTCTTTCCTGACTGTGACGTTTCAGGGAGAAAATCCATCTGTCTGGTCGGGAGCACATCCTGACAACCATGGGGCTGAGTTTTCGAACCATCTCCAAACATCTCCTCTTTGATAGTAGAACCAGATCTTCATGTTTCCATGATGTATTGTAATATTTTAGAAATTATTCCTGGCCCTACCTTTGGCCAACAGAAGCATAAAATCATAGACTCTTGCAAGCGTGATTTTAATATTACTTTTCCTGTCCGCCCTTTTTAAATAAGCAGAATGTAGGACTGAAGTGAGAAAGAATTGAGTTTGGACAAGAGAACTGATAAAACAGGAATTTTATCCTCCTGAATGAGATCTCAACATGATTCTTTTTCCAGTTTACCAGAAGAGTTGTAGTTTAATGAAGGATAAGATATCAGCATTTACGAGGTTTTCGCTGCTCTTAGTTAGTTTAAAGGGGCATGGCATCTAAGAAGAAAATGGTTACTTAAAATTAGGTGATGAAAATAAAAGAAGTAGTTCTCAAAAGGAAGACATATAAGTTGGAGAAATTTGGGACTATCTCTCTCATCAACTAAAGAGCTTATTGTGACAGGCAAGGAGAATAATAGCTTGTATAACATACACATATTTGTCTGCATATATTTTTGTGCATGTATACATGTGTTATGCATAAATATATGCTTGATTCCTACATGGAACTTTGGACCTTATGAAGTTCAACTCTATAAGGGGCAGTAAATATAGCAGAATACCCTAGTTCCTAATGTATTTGATCATTTATTGGTAGAAGACTATGTGATTTTTTTTGTTGTTGTTAAAATGTTATTCGTGTGTTTGCTTTGGTGGCACATATATTAAAAAATTGGAATAATACTGAAAAGATTAGCATGGCCCCAGCCCAAGGATGACACACATATTTGTGAAACATTCCATATTTTTCTGTAACAACTTCGAGGGGTGCGATGGGAAGGAAGTTGGGAAGGAGGTTCAAGAGAGAGGGGACATAGGTATACCTATGACTGATTCATGTTTATGTTTGCCCCAAAGCACTACAGTATTGTAAAGCAATTACCCTTCAATTAAAGATCAATAAATTGTATTATTTAAACTGTTATTGGGGATCACTGATCAGGTTCAGATATCCATTGTATGACTAAAAAAGATCTGACTGGAAACTGATGGTGTCAATTATCATTGGTTAGTGATTCATTAACTTTATACTTGAATGAGAAAAGTAAACTAACAAACACTATTGTCTGTGACTCAGTGTCATAGCAAGCTATAATCCTTGTCTGTGTTCACTTTCAGGTGGTATAGTACCCAAACTTTGAAACTGAGGCTGTTCCCAGAAGCACACAGTCATGAGTCCTGCCCAGGGTTTTTGTTCCTGATGCTGGAGGCTTCTTTTGCTGGACCACTAAGTCTGAAATTTTCTCTCTTGAGCATTCTCTGGTTCTATCATGTGCACAAATCTTTCTATTTTGGTTTTCTAATTTGATTCTCTTAACTCTATTCATCAGACTACCAAGTCTCTTTACAATTTACTTTTCAGACCCTTTTGTGCTTTGGTTTTTCTGATGCTCATTAGTGTATTTGCTTCCATGTCTACATCTCTGAGTAGTTTTTAGTATCTACATGTACCCTACCCTATTTCCTTACTGTCTGGATTCTGGTGTTTAGCATCAGCATATTTTTATGAACTGCATTTTCCTCTGGTGCAGTTTCTGGTATAAAGCTTAAGCTGGTTGGCTCCCATCTGGCTTGTTTGTGTTGTCTCCAAAAATTAGAGAACTCTGCTTTCTTTCTAGGCAATACTGCCCCTTGTTTTGATACGAATGCTAATTTTCTGTGATTTCACTTCCTGCCTCATAAGCTTTGTCTTTCTTAATCTATTGTACCTTGAGTACTATGTGTCTTTATGTTTGTATTACTATTTTAAATAAATATCAACCTAGTGTACCTGAGAATTAAAGGGAGTAAAATTACAATAGCATCAGTAATAATACATTGCCCCCATTATAATCCAGCAATGCTCCCAGTTTTAAATGACTTTCTACCCATGTATTATTGAGGTCTCTTACTCATTTTTCCTTACTAGGTGTTTCAATTTTGAATAGAATGTAGAAAACAATGGAGTGGAAAATTCTGAAAATCACCTTTGATTTTTGATGCCTCAAGATTAAGTATGTAATTATTAGTTTTTTATAGTTAGTAGGGCTATTCTTAGCACATATAACTCAGTGTAGGGTGATTGCTATTGAGTGAAGGATGTATACTATGAATTGCAATCACCAAACAGGTGATTGGAGATAAAGAAAGCAATGCCAGGAAGACACAGACTTCTGTTTTGGAAGGAAAAACTTACAGTGTCTGTCATCTATAGTCTAATCTTCAGATTTTTCAAAATAATTAATCTTTCTTTTCTCATTTAGTAATTTGGGTTGTTTGATTTTTTTTGCTACTGAGTTGCATGAGTCTCTTATATATACCTGGATATGAAGCCCTTACCAAATATGTGATTTGCAAATATATTTTTTTCATTCCATAGGTTGCCATTTCATTTCATTGATGGTTTCTTTTACTATGCAGAAGATTTTGAGTTTGATGTGGTCTCATTACTTTATTTTTTCAGCTCTTGCCTTTGCTTTTGATGATTGACTTGTTTGAGCTGCTTGTATTTTGGAAAGCAATCATTATCAGTTGCTTTATTTGCTATTATCTTCTCCCATTCTTAGGAAAAGACACAGACTGGCTGAATGGAGACAAACACAAGACTCATATATACGCTGTCTACAAAAGCCCCACTTCAGTCCTAGAGACACATACAGACTGAAAGTGAGAGTATGGAAAAAGATATTCCATGCAAACGGACATCAAAAGAAAAGCCAGATTGGCAATTCTCATATCAGAAAAAATAGACCTTAAAATAAAAACTATTATAAGAGATAAAGGACACTACCAAATGATCAAAGGATCAGTCCAAGAAAAAGACATAACAATTTTAAATATTTATCTACCCAACATAGGAGCAACTCAATACATAAGGTAAGAACTGACTGACACAAAATGAGAAATTGACAGTAACACAATAATATTAGGGTGTGTTAATACCCCACCTTTACCAATGGACAGATCATCAAAGCAGACTATTAATAGGGAAACATAAGCCAAAAATAACTATTAGAGCAAACAGAACTAATTTATATCTTCAGCACATTCCATTCAAAGGCAGAAGAATACACTTTTTTTCAACTGCACATGGAACATTTTCCTCATCTTAGGTCACAAATCAAATCTCAGTAAATTTAAGGAAATTGAAATTATATCAAGCATTTTCTCTGACCACAACAGTATGAGACTAGATATTGACTACAGAAAAAAAAAAAGCCACCGTTAAAGAACAAAAACACATGGAGATTAAACTACACATTTCTAAATTTGTAAATAAACAGGTTACTGAAGAAATAAGGGTGATCAAAATATTCCTAGAAACAAAGAACAATGAAAACATGATGATATAAAACCTATAGGAAGCAACAAAGGCAGTTCTACAAGGAAGTTTATAGTAATACAAGTCCTACCTCAAGAAACATATTGAATAGACAACCTAACTTTACATATCTTTAACTCTTTTTAAAATTTCTATCAATGTCTTAAAGGTTTTGCAAAAAATCTTTCAACACCTTGCTTAAGTTTATTTCTAAGTGTTTTATCTTTTTGTGATGCAATAGTAAATGGGATTATTTTCTCTATACCACTTTCTGATAGTTTGTTGTAAATATATTGTTAAGCAACTGAGATTCTTATATTGGGATATAGTAAACATAATGTATGCTACATCTTTAAAGAATAGACATTTTCCCCCAAATAAGACATATAGATGATCAAGAGGTATATGACAAGATGCTCAGCATCACTAATAATCAAAGAAAATGCAGATCAAAAGCACAAGAGATATCACCTCATACCTGTTTGAATGGCTAGTACCAAAAATGTAGGAAATGACAAATGTTATTGAGGATGAGGAGGAAAAGGAGTGCTTATGCACTGTTGGTAGGGATGCATAATGGTGCAACTCCCATGGAAAAATACTGTGGAGGTTCCTCAAGAAATTTAAAAGAGAACTGTTATGTCATCCATTATCCCACTTCTGGATATATATTCAAAGGAAATGAAATCATTGTCTCATAGAGAGATCTATGAGAGAGATCTATGTTCATTTCAGCATTATTCACAGTAGCCCTGGTATAGGAACAACCTGAGTATCTTTCAACAGGTGAATGGATTAAAACAATGTGATGTGACATATATAGGTAAATATTATTTAGCCATTAGAAAAAGAAAGAAGTCCTTCCATTTGTGACAACATGGATAAAACTGGAGGGCATTATACAAAGTGAACTAAGTCAGAGGAAGACAAATACCATATGATCTCAATCATAAGGAATCTCAGAAGAAAAAAAAAATATGGAACTCAGAATAGAAAAATGATTGCCAAAGACTGGAGGGTAGGACAAATAGTGAGAGATTTTTAAAGGTTATATATTTTCATGTATAGAAAAATAATAAGGTCGGAGGTTCTAATATTTGAGCTTCATGATCTAATCATGATATCTAATCATGAGATAAACAAGCTCTAGGAGTTGGTTATGGATAGGGAAGACTGTGTTGCCACAGTCCATGGGGTCACATAGAGTTGGACATGACTGAATGAACTGAAGAGAGTGGAACTTACCTGTGTTCTCCTCAAAAAGCAAAAGTTAAACATGTGTGGTGATGGCAATGTTACTTAATAGAAAGGGAAACTCGTTTCTAATACATGTACAAATGGGGGTGGACAAGATGATGGAGGGGTAGGTGGGAGTGGGGTACACCTCTCTCCACCAATGCATCAACAACATCTAAAGACGCAGCAGTTCTTACAGAAGACCAGGTGAATACTGGCAGGACCCCCTGAATGCTGAGAAGGAATGTCCGGATCCATACAGAACTTGGTAAGACAAAAGAAAGAAGGGAAGAGGACGAAGGGGAAAGAAGGAGGAGAGCAAGTCGGACCAGCCTGCACCTGGGGGTGCAGCTGAAGCGCAGGGGAGAGACCCCATGTCCATGGCCGTCCACTGGAATGGGGGAGTCATTTGAAGCTGTTGGGGAGTGAGCTAACCAACCTGTGACCGTCTGAACGGAGTGAGAACCACACAGACAAGCCAGGCTGCAGGCTTTCATACCTCGGACAGGGCTGTGAGTCCACTGGTGTCCACGGAAGCTGGGAGCTGGAGCCATGGGGACTGCGGAATGATCCCAGAGTGAGCACTCCTGTTGACCGTGGGGAGTCAGCCGGTGGGATGGCATGGAGGAAATCTGCTGCATTGAATGCTTCTTAAGGAAATCCACAAGGCCATAAAAGTAGGGTTCAACTGCCTGTGGAGTAGAGCTATCTCTTTTTGCATGGTGGTACCTGTAGGTTGAGCAATAGAGAAAGACTTGAGTGAGGGCGGTCCTTGAGTGCCTGATGCACTAAGCAATGGAGAGTTTTGAGTGTCTGTATACCCTACCCTACTCTATTCTCTGTCTAAATTGTGGGTTTTAGCATCGTAATATTTTTATGAACTTAAATTTCTTCTGGCAGAGTTTCTGGTTTACAAATTAAGCTAATTCCTCACATCTGACTCATTCTTGGTGTTTCAAGAAACTTTGAGAACCTTCCTTCCTCTCAAGGCAATACTGCCCTTCACTTTACTACCATTGCTGACTTCCCATACTTTCACTTCTTGCCTACTGCATTCTATGTCTTTCTTTATTCACTGTAACTTTAGTAGTTTGTGTCCCTATGCTGGTATTCATATTTATGATAAAATGTTAACCTTATGCAGTAGAGAATCAAATGGAATGCAGTTACAATAGTAGTAATAAATTACACCCAAATTATAATCCATTAATGCTCCCATTTAAAACTGATTTTCTATCTATATATTATTGAGATCTCTTAACTCATTTTCCTTTACTCAGTGGCACAATTTTGAAATGAAATATAGAATACAATGGAGTGGTAAACTCTGGAAATTACCTTCCTTTTGACATGCCTCATTAGTAACTATGCAAATATTAGGTTTTTTCCCCCCATGAGGCTGTTCTTAGTACATATTATAGCTCACTGTGGGTACACTGTGAAGAATGTACACTGCAAACTGTAATTGTCAAACAAGTGAGTGGAGATGAAGAAAGTAATGCCAGGATGATAGAGGCTTTTGTTTTCTAGAAGGAAAACCTTGCAGTGTCTCTCATCTACAGTCTAATTTTCAGATTTATTGAAACTCTTACTTTTCTTATGCTCCATTAAAAATTTGGATTATTTGGGGTTTTTTGCCCTTGAGATGTATGTCTCGTGTATTTTTGGATATTAAGCCCTTATGAAATATATGATTTGGAAATATCTTCTGTCAATCTGTATATTGCCATTTGATTTTGTTGACGTTCCTTTGTTTGGAGTTTGACGTGGTCCCACTTGTTTGTTTTTGCAGTTGTTGCCTTTGCTTTTGATGAGAAACCCCAAAACTCATTGCAAAGACCAACTGCAAGAAGATTACCTCAGTGTTGTCTTCTAGGGGTTTAATTGCTTAAAGTCTTATGTTAAACTTTTTAATCCCTGTTTAGTTGATTTTTGTGTATGCTAAAAGAGACGGATGTAGTTTCATTTTTTCATAGCACTATCCAGTTTTCCCAGTGCCATTTTTGAAAAGCTTGTCCTTCCCCCACTGGATATTCTTGGCTCCTTTTTCATAAGCTAACCAACAATATACAGGTATGTGGTTCTTTCTGGCTTTGCTGTTCTGCTCTATTGGCCTATGTGTCTGTTTTCGTGCCAGAAGCAAATCATTCTGTTTTGATTACTATAGCTTTCTAATACAATATGAAATCAGCAACCCTAGTCTCGAACTTTGTTCTTCTTTCCCAAGATAACTTTGACTCTTTGGTATTTTGTGATTTAATATAGCAGAATAGACCAAGAAGAGATGGAAAAAGTACACAGAAGAACAATACAAAAAATATCCTAATAACCCAGATAATCACAATGGTGTATTTTCCCACTCAGAGCCAGACATTCTGGAATGTGAACTCCAGTGGGTCTTAAGAAGCACTGCTGCCCATAAAGCTAGTGGAGTTGATAGAATGCCAGCAAAGCTATTTAAAATCCTAAAAGATGATGCTATTAAAGTGCTGCACTCAATATGTGTGAAAATTTGAAAAAGTCAGCAGGGGCCATAGGACAGGAAGAGGTCAATCCTCATCCCAGTTCCCAAGAAGGGCAGTACTAAAGAATGGTCAAGCCACTAAACAGTTGTACTCATGTAACCATGCTAGCAAGGTTATGCTCAACTCCTCAGGCTAGGCTTCAGCATTATTCGAACATAGAAATTCCAGATGTTCAAGCTGAGTTTAGCAAAGGCAGAGGAACCAGAGATCAAATTGCCAACATTTGCTGAAATATAGAGAAAGCACAGGAATTAAAAAAAAAAAAAAAGTCTGCTTCATTGACCTCACCAAACTGTGTGGATCACAGCAAATGATTTGGAAAATTCTTTTTTTTTTTTTTTTTTTTTTTCATTTTTAATTTATTAATTTATTTATTTTACTTTACAACATTGTATTTGTTATGCCATACATTGACTTGAATCCACCATGGGTGTACATGTGTTCCCCATCCTGAACCCCCCTCCCTCGCCATCTCATCCCTCTAGGTCATCCCAGTGCACCAGCCCCGAGCATCTGAAAAATACCGTTGGTAGCCTGATAGGGATTGCATTGAATCTATAAATTACTTTTGGTAGTATCCTCATTTTCACTATATTGATTCTTCTGATCCATGAACACAGTATACTCCCCCATCTATTTGTGTCCTCTTTGTATTCTTTCATCAGTGTTTTATAGTTTTCTATATATAGCTCTTTTATTTCTTTAGGTTGTATTTTATTCTTTCATTGTAATGGTGAATGGAATTATTTCCTTAATTTCTCTTTTTGTTTTCTCATTGTTAGTGTATAGGAATGCAAGGGATTTCTGTGTATTAATGTTATATCCTGCAACTTTTCTATATTCACTGATTAGCTCTAGTAATTTTCTGGTGGAGTCTTTAGTCTTTTCTGTGTAGAGGATCATGTCATCTGCAAACAGTGAGAGTTTTACTTTTTCTTTTCCTATCTGGATTCATTTTATTTCTTTTTCTGCTCTGATTGCTGTGGCCAAAACTTCCAAAACTATATTGAATAGTAGTGATGAAAGTGGCCACCCTTGTCTTGTTCCTGAGGTTAAGGGAAGTGTTTTTTTTTCACCATTGAGGATAATGTTTTCTGTGGGTTTGTCATATATAGCTTTTATTATGTTGAGGTATGTTCCTTCTATTACTGCTTTCTGGAGGGTTTTTGTCATAAATGAATGTTGGATTTTGTCAAAGGCTTTCTCTGCATCTATTGAGATAAGCATTGGCTTTTATTTTTCAATTTGTTAATGTGGTATATTACATTGATTGGTTTGAGGATATTGAAGAATCTTTGCATCCCTGGGATAAAGCCCACTTGGTCATGAGTATGATCTTTTTAGTATGTTGTTGGATTCTGTTTGCTAGAATTTTGTTAATGATTTTTGCATCTATGTTCATCAGTGATATTAGCCTACAGTTTTCTTTTTTGTGGCATCTTTGTTAGGTTTTGGAATTAGGGTGATGGTGGCCTCATAGAATGAGTTTGAAAGTTTACTTTCCTCTGCAATTTTATGGAAGAGTTTGAGTAGGTTAGGTGTTAGCTCTTCTCTAAATTTTTAGTAGAATTCAGCTGTGAAGCCCTCTGGTCCTGGGCTTTTGTTTGTTGGAAGATTTCTGATTACAGTTTCAATTTCTATGCTTGTATTGGATCTGTTAAGATTTTCTATTTCTCCCTGATTCAGTTTTGGAAGGTTATATTTTTCTAAGAATTTGCCCATTTCTTCCAAGTTGTCCATTTTATTGGCATATAGTTGTTGATGATGGTCTCTTATGATCCTTTGTATTTCTATGTTGTCTGTTGTGATCTCTCCATTTTCATATCTAATTTTATTGATTTGATTTTCCCCCCTTGTTTCTTGATGAGTCTGGCTAATGTCTTGTCAATTTTATTTACCTTCTCAAAGAACCAGCTTTTGGTTTTGTTCATTTTTTTGCTATGGTCTCTTTTGCTTCTTTTGCATTTATTTCTGCCATACTTTTTAAGATTTCTTTCCTTCTACTAACCCTGGGGTTCATAATTTCTTCCTTTTCAAGTTGCTATAGGTGTAGGGTTAAGTTATTTATTTGACTTTTTTTCTTGTTTCTTGAGGTAAACCTGTATTCAAAGTGGAAAACTCTTAAGGATATGGGAATACCAGACCGAACTTACCTGTCTTCTGAGAAACCTGTATGCAGTTCAAAAAGCAACAGTTATAAGCAGACAAGGAACAATAAGCTGGTTCAAAATTAGTGAAGCAGTCTGTCAAGGCTGAATATTGTTACCCTGATGATTTGACTTATACTCAGAGCATGTCAGGCAAAATGCTGGACAGGGTGAGTCCTAAGAGCTGGAATCAAGATTTCTGGGATAAATAGCAACAACCTCAAATATGAATGATGCTACTCTAATGGCAGAAAAGGAAGAGGAACTAAAGAGCCTCTTGAGGAGAGTAAAAAAGCTGGCTTAAAACTCAATATCAAAGAAGCTAATATCATGGCATCTGGTCCCATGGCTTACATGGCAAATAGAAGGGGGGAAAGTGGAAGCAGTGACAGATTTCCTCTTCTTTGCCTCTAAAATCACTGTGGATGGTGACTGCAGCCATGAAATTAGAAGATGACTGCTTCTTGGCAGGAAAGCTATGACAAACCTAGACAGCATGTTAAAAGCAAAAACATCACTTTGCTGACAGAGTTCTACATAGTCAAGGCTACACTCTTTCCAGTAGTCATGTATGCATGTAAGAGCTGGACAGACAATAAAGAAGGAAGAGTACTGAAGAACTTGTGTTCACTAACTGTGGTGCTATAGAAGACTCTTGAGAGTCCCTTGGATAGCAAGGAGATCAAACCAGTCAACCTTAAAGGAAATCAACCCCAAATACTCTTTGGAAGGACTGATGCTGAACCTGAAGCTCCAATACTTTAGCCATCTAATGTGAATAGCTGATTCATTGGAAAAGATCCTGATGCTGGGAAATATTGAAGGGAGAAGAAAAAGAGGCTTACAGAGGATGAGATGGTTGGATGGCATCACCAATTCAGTGGGCAAGAACTTGGGAAAATTCTAGGAGATTGTAAGGGACAGGGAAGTCTGGTGTGCTACAGTCTATGGAGTCACAAAGAGTCAGACATGACCTGGCAACTGAACAACAACAGCAGTTTTATACAAGTTGTAGAATCTTTTTTTTTGTTGTTTTGTGAAAAGTGCCTTGGAATTTTGAAAGAGACTGCAGTGAATATGTAGATAGCTTTGGGTAGTATGAATGTATTAACAATGTGAATTCTTCCAGTCAATAAATATGAAATATGTTTCCTTTGTGTCTTTTAAACATTTCTATCATGAGTGTCTTGAATGTTTTCATACATAGATCTTTCAACACTTTGCTTAAATTTATTTCTAAGTATTTTATTTTTTTGATGGAATTGTAAATGGGATTATTTGTATTTCTGTAATTTGTTTTTATGTATGGATAGGAAACTGAGTTTTATATATTCAAATACAGTATACAAAATGCATGCTATTTTTTACAGAATAGGCAATTTTCCCCCCAAATAAGACATACAGAATGCCCAAGATGTATATGACAAGATGCTCAACATCATTATCAGGGAAGTGCAAATCAAAAGTACAACATACACCACCTCATTCCTGTTTAAATGGCTTTTACTAAAAAGTAAGAAATGAGTTTGATTGAGGATATGTAGAAAATGGAGGTCTTAATGCATTATTGGTAGGAATGTATATTGGTGTAACTCCCAAGAAATACCTTCTGGAAGTTTCTCACGAAATTTCAAAAAGAACTGTTATGTGGCCATTAATCCCACTTCTGGATATACTCAAAGAAATGAAATAATTATCTCAAAGACAAATGTGTACTCCCATGTTCATTGCATCAATATTCCAGTAGCCTAGAAACAACCTATTATAGGAACGATCTAAGTATCTGTCAACAGGTGAAGAGATTAAAACAATGCAATGTGATATATATAGGTGAATTTTATTTGGCCATTAAAAAAAAAAGAAATTCTTCTATATGTGGCAGTATAGATGAAACTGGAGGGCCTTATGCTAAGTGAAATAAGCTACAGAAAGACAGATAGTGTATGATCTCAACTGTAAGGAATTAAAAAAAAAGAAATTGGAACTCAGAAACAGAGTAGGATAGTGATTGCCAAGGTTGGAGAGTGGGGGAAATGGACTGAATTATAAAAGGTTATACATTTTAACATATGAAAATTATAAGGTCTGAGGATCTAATGTATAGCATGATGACTCTAAGTGATAAAATTGTGTTGTATAATTGATGCTGTCTAAGAGAGTGGAACTTGCCTGTGTTCTCTTCAAGAAGTAAAAGGTAAACATGTCAGATGATAGGTATGTTACTTAAGTTAATAGAAAGGGTAAGTCCTTTCTAATACATATGTAAATGAGGGTCAGTACTATGGCAGAGGGGTAGGTGGAAATGGCAAATATACTGGAGTGCGTTGCCATTTCCTCCTCCAGCAAAGCTTCCTGACCTAGGGATTGAACCATCTCCTGTGTCTCTTACATTGCAGGCAGATTCTTTAGCTGCTGAGCCATCAGGGAAGCCCTAACAAAATTACCATATGTGCTAGAAATTCTACTATTGGGCATATACCCTGAGAAAACCATAATTCAAAAAGACATGTGCACCACAAAATTCATTGCAACAGTGTTTACAATAGCCAGGGCATGGAAGCAATCTAGATGTGCACTGAGAGAGGAATGGATAAAGAAGTTGTGGTACATCTATACAAGGGAATTTTAATTAACCTCAAAAAGAAGCGAATTTGGGTCACTTGAACTGAGGTGGATGAACCTACAGCCTCTTATGGAGAGTGAAGTAAGTCAGAAAGAGAAAACCAAATGTTGTATATTAATGAGTATATATGGAATCTAGAAAAATGGCACTGGTTAACCTGTTTTCGGGGCAGAAAGAGAGACACAGACAGAGAACAGGTTTGTGGATACAATGCAGGAAGGAGAGGGCAAGTTGAATTGAGAGAGTAGCATTGAAACACAGTACATGACCATCTGTAAAATATTAACAGACAGCTAGTGGGCAGTGGCTGTATGACACAGGAAGCTCACCCTGTGCTGTGTGACCACTTGGAGAAGTGGGATGGGGTGCCTGGTGGGGGGGCTCAAAAGGGACGGGGTATATGTACACTTATGGCTGATTCACATCTTTGTACAGCAGAAACCAACACATTGTAAAGAAATTATACTCCAATTAAAAGTAACTTAAAAAATAATATATACATCTATCAAATTCTCATGTTATATACTTTAAATATTTTGCAGTTTTATTTGCCAATTCTGCTTCAAACAATACACTGCTTGCTAGTCACTATTCATGACATTTGATTTATGTATGTTGTTGTTGACATAGGAAAAAGAAAAACTGCAGTATCTAATGAGAAAGGCAAGATAGAGACTTTTTGATGCTTAAATACCACTTAAGCAAAAGGATTAATAATTAAGTAGTTATCAGTGGATGAATAACCCCTCAGCCTCTGGCATCACTTTTAACTGGACCCTGCTTCTTCTCTTCCTAGTGCTTTGGTAGGTTCCTTATGTTTGAGGCCAAATTTAACAGGTCAGCTTCCATACAAATGTTATAACTGGGTGCTCAGTCCCCAGAGGTGACAAAGTCCCTTATCACTTGATGCTTCTTGTGTGAAATAAAAGCCTCCCCTGTATCATTTGTGTTTTTAAGGAGATCCAAAAGACTGAGGGTAGGTAGCACTGAGGGAGAGGTTTTGTTTTCCAAGCTGGACTCCTCTTGTCAGGACTAGGTCAGTGGTGTACGAAATTCTTCAGGCTGTGTGAGCAGCAGTGGCTGTCTTATGCTTGCATACATATGCCCATCACACACACGCACACACACACACACTAAATGACTGGCATGCAAAAGAAAGTCAGGTTCCCATTTTCCTAAAATGGGACTAAAGATAAAGAATTTAGACTTATCTTGTTGCCCTAATTCTCTTCATTTCAGAGTAATATGTGAATGAAAAAGTAATATGTGAATGAAAAAAGTGAATATCCCACACAAAACTTTCAAATCAGAAGAGAATTTTAACATTCTTCCTTCATTTCCTTAAAAATATTCAAATAAGTATAAATATATAGATATCAATATATTCATAAAGATATACATAAAGGGTAGCTGAAGGATCGTCTAACAAGGATGTCATTAACTTTGATGTGGAAGTTCTGTGACAGTGTTTATGATGACAGGTCACTGAAAGGTTTGACATTTTTCATGTGGCTGAAATATATTTTTTTTCTGGACACTTCAGATCATAAAGCCTTTGTGGGGATACATGGAAAAACCAAGAAACTTGTTCTTGTTTTGCTATCACCACCTCTGATTTTTGAACCTCTGGGGGTGTCTTATAAACAGAAGTCTCATCTGTAATGGCTGCTGTTAAAATGTCCATGTCCTGCATTTGAAAAAATATTTTTATTATTTGTTACCATAATAGCTGGAATTTTCGACTACTTTTCCATTCAGTAGGAAATTTTACATTTTAAAATCTGAGTGTTTGTATTAAAGCTATAGGGACTTTGCATAAGAGTTTTAAAAAATTAATGCCTTGATCAAATTTTGGAACTAGAAAATAGGATTGGGGTGACCTGATTTCTCTCAGTCCTTTTGCTTGGTTACAGAGTGGGACCACGTCAAGTGGTGACCATTCTGCTCCTTGTACAATTCCTAGAAAGTCAATCCACAGGCTCCTTTTTTTTTTTTCCATTTATTTTTATTAGTTGGAGGCTAATTACTTTACAATATTGTAGTGGTTTTTGTCAGTCATTAACATGAATCAGCCGTGGATTTAATGATTCATCCACCCCAGGACTCAACAACCCAGACTGTTGAAATTTCTTATTATATATATCTTGAAGCTTGAACTCATTCCATGCTTTGTTTTCAATTTTCCATGGAATTTAAAACCACTCTAGTCTCATAAATTTCTAATACACTTTGATTAGATTATTAAATGATCTTGAACATAATTTTCTAAAGGTAAGCAATCTTAAGCATTTAGCATTTCTCACATCTTCCTTTGCACTGTATTGTATATTTTGGCATATAAATAAATAATCATGACTGAAATTGTTTCAAAGATTCATAATTTACAAAGCAATTTTTATATCCATGCTGGTCTTAGTCTCATTGTGATAAACAAGGAGACAAGCGTTTCATGCACTTAGGGAAGAAAGAAATGGAAGGAAGGAAGGAAGTTAAGGTGATGTGTAATGACGGGTTGAAAAGAGCAGGAAATGGATGTAAGAACATGAAATAATAGGATGCTTACATATTTCATTGGCCAAAGTATGTAAGATAGATGGGTCTGCCAAGAACAGTTGCCCTTTTCTGATTTACTAATTTTTGTAGCAAAATCAAAGCCTCATATTTTTTGTAGACTCCTGCCTGATTGAATCCCATTCTGACAAAGTTGGCACACAGATGCGCCACACACAGGTGTGTACACAGACCTTGACTAGTGAAATGAGCCGATTACATTGTGGCTACCAATCGCTCTTTGGTCTGCCCCTCGTTCCCTCTAATTTTCTGTACTCTTTCTGCATATTCTACTGGGTAGGATGTGGGAAAGGGGTAGGTCAAACACACACATTAAAAGTTGTAGGGATAAAGTTGACTCCATTACAAATTAAAGTTATACTGCTGGTTCAGCAATAAAGAACCGACCTGCCAATGCAGGAGACCTGGGGTTGATTTCCTGAGTGGTGAAGATCCCCTGGACAAGGAAATGGCAACGACTCCAATATTCATGCCAGGGAAATCCCACAGACAGAGGAGCCTGGTGTTATGGCCCATAGGGTTGTAAAAGAATCAGGCACAAATTAGTGACTAAATAACAAAATCAGGGAAGTCTTTCCCCCATCATTCCATCTTTCTGGCTAAATGTGATTTAAAAACTGGAGATTTGGAGTTGTAATTGAAAATCAGAAATATACATTACTGTTTGAATTGAAGGAGGAATCCATAAACTCAGTCCATGAATGTTTAAAATCTTAGAACTTAATTAAGTTGTGATGACTACAGTAAAACAGTCAAGGTTGAGAAACAGAAGCTCAGCCTTCTCTCCCCAGCAAGACAGCTGCCAGATGACGCTGTTCTCTGAGCTAGTTCTCTTGGCCTCTGTCCTGCTTGTCTCCTGCATGCAAAGCAAGAAAACTTGAAAAGCTATTAGGGTTTGGGGGGCTCAGATACCCAATGGCATAAATTTCCCCCAATCCCACAAAGAAAATAACCCCTTTTTTTTTTTTTGAAACTTTAGGGAAAGATTTATGGATCTTCAGACTTATAAAACCACCTGGTGCTTCATAGTTCACAGGCTGGGTGCTCTCAGAATTTAAGTTTGGACTGGCCACACCACTATTACTACCACTCCCTCCTTCTTGAAGAGTTCAATTTAGTTTCTACATTGATACTTAAGAAGCTAGTTTTTTTAAACTTATTGGACAGCTTGTAAAAATCAGTAGGATTTAAGAGAATGTACCTGTTGCTTTTTAAGGGCAGTTTTACTGTTTGTCCCTTGCTGCATTTAGGAGTCCAGTGGTGACCTCTGAGTTTCCACTTAGCTTAGCTTCCTTATGGAAGTAATTTGGGCTTTGTTTTAGCAGTTGGTGACCTTTGACCCCTCTCAGTAACTTGTTTATGCTGAGGAGGACTGAAAAGAGCGTGGAGATGGGGGTATTTTTAACCTCTTTCAAGCTAGAGTAGTCTTCCTCTCAGCATAGCGAACCCTTATATAGAAATGATTTCCAGCCTCTATAGAGTGTTCTGGTGGAGCACGTCAGACTAAAGCCTTGATATTTGAAAAATGCACACTCATATTGCAGAAGAACAACAAAAAAATGTTATACAAGTCAATAATATCACTTTAAAGTATCTCAAGTGTGTTCTAAATTTCAAATGAAAATGGAGAACATGAGAACAGGATATGTAAATTTTCTCTGACTAATTCTATTTGTAACTGAGTTAAAATCTCAACTATCCCTTCATTGCTAATGACAGGTCCCCAAGGACTCTGGGTGTAGGGCAATCTGCTTATTAATTGCCTGTACCTGTGATAATCTTGTACACTTAGATTACAAGAATGACAAACTTTTATCCATCTCACACCTTTGGAATGCAAATTAGTTACACTTCATTAAAGGAATAGCATTTTAGTGAAGAATTTAAAATGAGAAACAGAGATAATGTGGATTACCCCTTTAGATACCTTTAGTCCCAGAAAATTAACTGTGTTCATAGGAATTCTTTCTGTTGTTGTTATAGTATTTGATGAGTACCCCTTTTATGAGTGTCTGTCATTCTCCTAGGTACAGTATAATTGTATCTTTAGATTACACAACATTTTAGGCATAGGGCTCTTTATTTTTTTTTCTTTGTATGTTCAACATGTTTGATGATAACATTAGAAAAAGTCTTCTGGGTGCATCTATCCATGCAAATGTTTTAGCATATTATATTGGTACTTACTTGACATATGTATCTTGCATACATTATCTGATTTGCTAGAAACTAAATATTAATCATATTGTGATGAAAATTAACTCTCCTGAAAACTCTTTCTTTCCCCACATTCTTTCCTGAAATGATGATGTTGAACTATAATATTGTGGAAGTTTATGTTCAGAATGTACAGCTCAAAATATGAGACTTAGAGATTGAATCCTGAGGTCTGTTCTGTTCCTTAACTTTGCCTTAACTCATTAGACATTATGTCAGTGGTTAGGCAAATCAATATTTTTCCTTCCACAACAGTAGCTCTTGTTTTGCTTCTCAACCTCTGATACATCTACTTGTTCGCATCCTCATGTCAAATTTCATATGTAGACTGAGATGAAAACTGAATTGCCAATCTTAAATGATACTACAGAGTCATTTGTTTGGAAAATGCGAAGACTCCAGATTGAGCAGATATGATACACAGATATTTGTCTAAACTGGTTCTGGATCTGACTGATCTGTGACTGACTCTGTGACTGAGCAGACCTGCATTTCATTTCTACTTAAACTCTGAAAGTGCTTCGGAGATTTTAACCAGGTTCTTTAGAGTTTACTTTTAGTTAATTCCCTTACACTCAGTTTATAGAATAAGGGGAACCTCCCAACACTTTTGCAGAATTAAACTGTATCCTCTAAAATAGCTACTTCTTATATTGCTCAGTGACTGATTGGTTTAAGAAAGCAGGCTGCCTTGGGCTGTTTTCTTTCCTACTGTTTTGTAGTCAGTAGAAAAGAAAAGGGTTCTGAGAGCCGCGGCTATGACGCGCAGGAGCCTGGCGGCTGCCATGGCCCATGAACATGGTAGAGAGGAGCTACCCCCGGCCTGAGGCCCAGAGGAGCTACCCCGCACCTGTGGGTGGGACAGTGGTCAAGAGGAGCTAACCCGCATCATAGGTAATGAGCAGTGACTGTGTTTTGCTGGAGCAGCCCTGAAGAGACCCGACATCCAAGGTAAGAGAAACCCAAGTAAGACGGTAGGTACTAAGCAAGGGGATCAGAGGGCAGACAGACTAAAACTACAATCACAGACAACTAGCCAATCTGATCACATGAACCACAGCTTTGTATAACTCACCCGGCCTGAGGCCCAGAGGAGATACCCCGCACCTGTGGGTGGGACAGTGGTCAAGAGGAGCTAACCCGCATCATAGGTAATGAGCAGTGGCTGTGTTTTGCTGGAGTGGCCCTGAAGAGACCCCACATCCAAGGTAAGAGAAACCCAAGTAAGACGGTAGGTACTGAGAGAGGGGATCAGAGGGCAGACAGACTAAAACTGCAATCACAGACAACTAGCCAATCTGATCACATGAACCACAGCTTTGTATAACTCAATGAAACTAAGCCATGCTGTGTGGGGCCACCCAAGATGGCCGGGTCATGGTGGAGAGGTCTGACAGAATGTGGTCCACTGGAGAAGCGAATGGCAAACCACTTCAGTATTCTTGCCTAGAGAACCCCATGAAAGTATGAAAAGGCAAAAAGATAAGACACTGAAAGATGAACTCCCCAGGTTGGTAGGTGCCCAAAATGTTACTGGAGATCAGTGGAGAAATAACTCCAGAAAGAATAAAGGGATGGAGCCAAAGCCAAAACAACACCCAGTTGTAAATAGGACTGTGATGGAAGCAAGATTCGATGCTATAAAGAGCAATATTGCATAGGAACCTGGAATGTTAGGTCCATGAATCAAGGCAAATTGGAAGTGGCCAAATAGGAGATTCAAGAGTGAACACTGACATTCTAGGAATCAGTGAACTGAGATGGACTGGAATGGGTGAATTCAACTCAGATGACCATTATATCTACTATTGTGGACAGTAATCCCTTAGAGGAAATGGAGTAGCCATCATGGTCAACAAAAGAGTCCGAAATGCAGTACTTGGATGCAATCTCAAAAACTCCAGAATGATCTCTGTTCGTTTCCAAGGCAAACCATTCAATATCACAGTAATCCAAGCCTATGCTTCTATCAGTAACACTGAAGAAGCTGAAGTTGAACAGTTATATGAAGACCTACAAGACCTTTTAGGACTAACACCCAAAAAAGGTTTCATTATAGGGGACTGGAATGCAAAAGTAGGAAGTCAAGAAACACCTGGACTAACAGGCAAATTTAGCCTTGGAGTACAGAATGAACCTGGGCAAAGGATCATAGAGTTCTTCCAAGAGAACACACTGGTCATAGCAAACACCCTCTTCCAACAACAGAAGGGAAGTCTCTACACATGGACATCACCAGATGGTCGAGACCAAAATCTGATTGACTATATTCTTTGCAGACAAAGATAAAAAAGCTCTATGCAGTCAGCAAAAACAAGACTTGGAGTTGAGTGTGGCTCAGATCATGAACTCCTTATTGCCAAATTCAGACTGAAATTGAAGAAGGTGGAGAAAACCAATAGACCACACAGGTATGACCTAAATCAAATCCCTTTTGACTATACAGTGGAAGTGAGAAATAGAGTTACAGGACTAAATCTGATAGAGTGCCTGATGATGGATAGAGGTACATGGCACTGTACATGGGACAGGGATCAAGACCATCACCAAGAAAAAGAAATGCAAAAAATCAAAATGGCTGTCTGAGGAGGCCTTACAAATAGCTGTGAAAAAAGGGAAGTGAAAAGCAAAGGAGAAAAGGAAAGATATACCCATTTGAATGCAGAGTTCCAAAGAAGAGCAAGGAGAGATAAGAAGCCTTCCTCAAGGAACAATGCAAAGAAATAGAGGAAAACAATAGAATGGAAAAGACTAGAGATCTCTTCAAGAAAATACCAAGGGAATATTTCATGCAAAGATAGGCTCAATAAAGGACAGAAATGATAGGGACCTAAGAGAAGCAGAAGATATTAAGAAGAGGTGGTAAGAATACACAGAAGAATTGTACAAAACGGATCTTCATGACCCAGATAATCACACTGGTGTGATCACTCACCTAGAGCCAGACTTCCTGGAATGTGAAGTCAAGTGGGCCTTAGGAAGCATCACTATGAACAAAGCTAGTTGAGGTGATGGGATTCCAGTTGAGCTATTTCAAATCCTAAAAGATGACGCTGTGAAAGTGCTGCACTCAATGCCCACAAATTTGGACAACTCAGCAATGGCCACATGACTGGAAAAGGTCAGTTTTTACTCCAGTCCCAAGGAATAGCAATGCCAAAGAATGCTCAACCTACCACACAATTGCACTCACCTCACACACTAGTAAAGTAATGCTTAAAATTCTCCAAGCCGGGCTTCAACAATATGTGAACTGTGAACTTCCAGATGTTAAAGCTGGATTTAGAAAAGGCAGAGGAACCAGAGATCAAATTTCCATCAGCTGGATCATCAAAAAAGAAGAGCATTCCAGAAAAACATCTATTTCTGCTTTATTGACTATGCCAAAGCCTTTGACTGTGAGGATCATAATAAACTGTGGAAAATTCTGAAAGAGATGGGATTACCAGACCACCTGACCTGCCTCTTGAGAAACCTGTATGCAGGTCAGGAAGCAACAGTTAGAACTGGACATGGACCAACAGACTGGTTCCAAATAGGAAGAGGAGTACGTCAAGTCTGTATATTGTCACCCTGCTTGTTTAACTTATATGCAGAGTGCATCATGAGAAACACAGAGCTGGAAGAAGCACAAGCTGGAATCAAGATTGCTGGGAGAAATATCAATAACCTCAGATATGCAGATGACACCACCCTCATGGAAGAAAGTGAAGAAGAACTAAAGAGCCTCTTGATGAAAATGAAAGAGGAGAGTGAAAAAGTTGGCTTAAAGTTCAGCATTCAGAATGAAGATCATGGCATCTGGTCCCATCACTTCATGGCAAATAGATGGGAAAACAGTAGAAAAGGTGGCTGACTGTATTTTTCTGGGCTCCAAGATTGCTGCAGATAGTGATTTCAGCCATGAAATTAAAAGACACTTACTACTTGGAGGAAAAAGTTATGGCCAGCCTAGACAGCATATTAAAAAGCAGAGACATTACTTTGCCAACAAAGGTCCATCTAGTCAAGGCTATGGTTTTTCCAGTGGTCATGTATGATTGTGAGAGTTAGACTATAAAGAAAGCTGAACACTGGGAGTTGATGCTTTTGAACTGTGCTGTTGGAGAAGACTCTTAAGAGTCCCTTGGACTGCAAGGAAATCCAATGAGTCCATCATAAAAGAGATCAGTCCTGTGTGTTCATTGGAAGGACTGATGTTGAAGCTGAAACTCCAATACTTTGGCCACCTGATGTGAAGAGCTGACTCATTTGATAAGACTGTGAAGCTGGTAAAGTTTGAGTATAGGAGGAGAAGGGGACAGCAGAGGATGAGATAGCTGGATGACATTACCATCTCAATGGACATGGGTTTGGGTAGACTCCGTGAGTTGGTGATGGACAGGGAGGCCTGGCATGCTGTGGTTCATGGGGTAGTAAAGAGTCATACATGACTGAGCAATTGAAGTGAACTGAACTGATGCATAGTTGAGTGAATACACAGCTAGAGGCTCAAGATTTTAGAGTCACCTTTGCTTACTCACTTCTGCTTTCCTGTCCTCATATCACATCTGTCACCAGATTTCTCAGATGATTCCTCCAGAGACTGGGCGTTTCCACCTACCTCTGATGTGAAATGCACTGAAAATATTTTTGAGCTTTGACAGACATATATTTTGATCTTCGACAGTTAGTTTTTCTAACTATAAGCACCAAATAAATTCTGACATGGGGATTACTGACCTCATGTCTACCAACTGGGGTTGACCCATAGTTGCCATCACCACTTGGAAAAGTACATTTGAAAATATCACATGATGTGAGTTTCTGTTGCAAATTTTGGGACTCTTCAATCCATCTGTTGTCATAACTGAGAAATTTAGAAAATGTCTGAAACTGTATATATGCAATTTTATATACTGTTTTACATATAGGTATAATTTATATGTATATAAACTTAAATATGCATATATATAGCATATATAAATATGCATATATATATAGCAAAGGTTATTTGTATTAAATATTTTTACCTTTATCAAGAAAGGACAAAACAAATTCAGTCTTTCATGTTATTGTGTTTGGTCTTTCCTCTTAACCTTCTCAATCAAATTCTAGTTTGCATTCTAAATTGAGTGATTCCACACCGTTTGTTTTCTCCCCAAGTTTATCTTGGGGTCATCTTCATGTATTCTCTGACCTCTAAATTTCACCAAAGTGAACCCACAGTTTGTCTCAAAATCTCATAAGAGTCTGCTAGCCTTCACCTCTTGATCATTTGTTTGAGATTTTTATACAAATGATGCATTTCTGGGTATGTAGGCACATCAGTTCGTTTTAGTTGCTCTAAACTAATTAGTTGGGACCAGTATTGCTCTGTATCAAAATAAGACAAAGGCAGTACAAAAAGAAAATTTCAGAATAACGTCTCTAAAAATTTGAAATAAAAATTTTTCACTCTCACACATAAAAATCAACCAAAAAATGCAACAATGTATAAAAACAACTCTTGATAGTCTCTGGTCCCTTCCTAAGTCTGGTCACATTACTTATCTATTCTAAGCGTTTAAGTGAATCAAGGATATAGTCAGTTAGGGTCCCAGTAATAATATTATCATACCAGAAATACAGTGACAAACACTGAAGTCTAGGTCAAATTAGAAACTGACTTCTCCCATTAAAGTTAATCATGCCCAGTTATTCTCAATGTCTAGCAAAAATAGCTAGAACTAGATTCATATGATAAAGAAAACATTTCTACTACATAGAAATGGTGGGTGTGTTTGATATTCTTTATTTGCCCCTCAGAAATCCTGTTGATCATTTTATATTATGTTATGAACCTTTGGAAGCTGAGAAGATCAGACTTTATCACTTTAGCACTCCTGGCCTCTGACCTACTTGAGTTTGTCCAGTGGTGGACAAAAGTGATTGTTGAGTCAGTGGGGAAAGAGATTAGTGGATTGATTCTTTCCTCTGACTCCTTTCCTGCTGGGAAGTGGCCAAGTTTCTTCACTGAAGCCCAGAACTCAGAGTCCCTCACTTTTAGCTGCAGCTATGTACAACACTCTTTAGAGACTGCAATATCCATTCTCTTCTTTTGCTCTGTGGGCCTAAAAGTATTCATGCATCCATGTTCTTGCCTGTCTCAGAGTTTTGTTTTTCCTTTTAAGCTATCCTTAGTTCTGCTACAGCTTCCAAATCCTTAAAATTCATTGTGTGTTAGTCGCTCAAGTATGTCTGACTTTTTGTGATCTCCACGGAGTGTAGCCTACCAGGTGTCTCTGTCCAAAGGATTCTTCAGACAAGAATGCTGGAGTGGGTAAACATTCCCTTCTGCATGGATCTTCCCTGACCCAGGGGAGCAACCCAGGTCTCCCACATTGCAGGCAGATTCTCTACCATCTGAGCCACCAGGGAAGCCAGTTTTCTTTATTTTTCTTATCTGTGTAAATCATCTTGATTTGTGACAATGATAGGGATGGTTATGGGGCTGCTAGATAAAGATGGTCCTTCAAAGATCTAATGCTAAACTGCTTATAACAGAAGGGGGACATCTTTTTTCCTGACTCCAAAATCGTAAGAACAAGAACATGTCACAGGTCATTTAAAAATAAGTGCTGAAAAATCAATGATTTAAGAATGAATTTGGTAAAAATGCACAAAATTTAAGCTATAAGATGATGAATAAGATCTGAGGATCTAATGTGTAACATGGTGATTATGGTTTGTAATGTGTTATTGACATTTGTGGGGTTTCCCAGGTGATGTTAGTGGTAAAGAACCCTCCTGCCAGTGCAGGATGCACAAGAGACGTGGGGTGAATCCCTGGGTCAGGAAGATCCCCTGGAGGGGGGCATGACAACCCACTCTAGTATTCTTTCCAGGAGAATCCCCATTGACAGAGGAGCCTGGCAGTCTATATAGTCCATGGGGTCACAAGAGTTGGACATGACTGAAGTCACTTAGCACACATGTAAGAGTAGAAAACTTAAAAGTTTTCACCAAAATGATCTTTAAAGGTAAATATGCTAGGTGATTTTAATAGATATATTAATTAAATCAATGAGGGAAGCCATTAATCATGCATACCTATTAAATTGTAATATATACTTTAAATATCTTGCCATTTTATCTGGAAATTATATCTTTAAAAACTGAAAAAGAAAAAAAATAAGAATTCAATGCTTTTTATATAATATTATAGATATTTCAGATGATACTCTTGGTATTTAAAAGGGTTTTTTTTTTTTTTTTTTTTTTTTTAAATTCCAGATTATAACCCGTGGGATTCACTGGATATTCTAAAAAGGAAGAAACCTTGGAAATTATCTAGACAATCCTCCCATATTAAGGATACATAAGTAAATCCAAGAATAATTAAGTCACTTATCTATACTTATAAAACTTGATGGAAAAGTAGCAACAGGAACCAGGTTTCCTAGCTTTAGGGGAATCTTTACTGAATTACCCGGCAAATGGAAATATCTCCTGTGCTCTGAAAAACTTCTTATCTCTTTCACAGAACAGATCATATTCCACCTTGTATTCATTGTCCAGTTAGCACAAGTTTTACCAAGTAAATTAAATTCCTTGAAGGTTCAATCCTGGCATGTCTGTTCTTTTCACCCTATATTCTCACTTACGGCTAACTCTCTATAAACACCATTTCTTCCCCCTTGGAAGACCCTCACTCTTTCACCTCATGACTTCCCCGACATCTTTCAGATCTCAGTAGTAACCACTTCCACAAAGCAGCCTTTTGTGATTCTGACACAGCTCAGGTCTCCTTGTTATGTGGACATAGGGCATTCTGTGTTTTTGCCTCTCAACATGTGTCCCAATGGTGGAGCAACATTTAACTTTGAAATTTACCTCTCTCTGTTTTTCTGTTAAAATGTAAGTCCTAATTCACAAAGCCCACGCGTGTACTCTTCACTACTGTCCATTCTTTGCATCTGGCAGGCCTTCGCTAGGTGCTTGTTCAATGAAACACATTGTTTTGTGCAGAGTAAAATTCCAGTGAATGTTGATGCTGCTCTCGCAGCGTACAATGAACTAAAACCATTGAGGTCTTTTCTTCCACCCAAACCCTCATACTCTGATTATTTGGAAATAATTACAGAACTAGAACTGTGGGGGCTTCCCTTGAGGCTCAGCTGGTAAAAATCTGCCTGCAATGTGTGAGGTCTGGGTTTGATCCCTGGGTTGGGAAGATTCCCTGGAGAAGGGAAAGGCTACCCACTCCAGTATTCTGGCCTGGAGAATTCCATGGATTCTAGAGTCCATGGGGTCACAAAGAGCTGGACACGACTGAGTGACTTTCACTTTCATAGAACTGTGTGTGCATTTGCTTTTAATTGTTACCCTATTAGATGGAAAGCGCTGGATGTTCAGGCTTTTATTCCCCATACAGTAGCCCTCAGAGTTTCCTGTCCTAAGATAATGTGATAATCGAGTCACTGACTAAAAGTCTGAATAGGACAGAACTAGAGACAGTGCTCTGAACCTGCCACTTGAGTCTACTTTTTACCATAGGATTCTTAACTTCACTAGAGGAGTTCAGTTTCTCAGCTGTACTCTCTGATCATGACAGATGAAAATACTTTAAGGAGAGCCTACAAATCAAATATTCTTACATTGTACACAAACACCTAATCCTTCTTCAAAGGTACAAAAGAAATTCACCTCCTTGATGAATTGTTATCTACTTTTCCTAGATGAAAGTACCATCTTCCTCCTTATGGCTTCCTAATGTCATCTTTTTTATCTCACTGACCTCTTTCTGACTTATACTATAGTTAATTATCTGAACAACACCAATTCCTACTCTTTTCATTCAGTTACCTAGGGGCAAAGAGCGTATGCCAACTGCCCTGAAGTTACTATTTATTGAATATCAAACATAGCAGAAACTGGCCAGCTGTTTGTTCTTTCTGAGGTAAATATTATAATTCAAAGCAAATACCCAGCCTCTGGTATTTTAGATAAACTGACAACTGGACAAAATCTTACAGCTATTCCAGATAAAAGTTCCTTTTGTGTTTTTTTTATTTTATTTTATTTTATTTTTTTTAGAGAGAACTTGAATTCTAGATTCCATTATGTAAATAGAAATGGGACTGATATGTTAGCTGGGAAAAAACCCACTGTTGCAGGAAACAAAAGTAGGCAAATTATGCATCTTCTATATACTTCAAGACCCATTTTATTTTGTGCTGGCACCTAAAGAGTCTGTCTGCAGACAGGAGACCTGGGTTTCATCCCTGGTCAGCAAGATCCCAGAAGAAGGCATGTCACACCACTCCAGTATTCTTGCCTAGGGAATCCCCATGGACAGAGAAGCCTGGCAAGCTGCAATACAAGGGGTCAACAGTCCATGGGGTTGTAAAGTTTTGGACACGACTGATCAACTACACACAGCAAACTTCTCAAGGTGACATATTGACATTTAGAAACAGTTTCTCTCACTAGTGTGCTTAACTACAACTTTCGCTTTTCAATGGAAGATCAAAGACAAAAATAATATTCCATAACACGTAATTACTTCTATCAAGGATTTTTTCTTAAAGCTAAGCTAGAGAAATACACTGTGAAATAGAGCAGATAATGAGAAGTATAAGAGATCCAAACAGGGAAGCTGCTTAAGCAATTGATAATTTTCTTTTTGGAAAAAAGAACAAACCTCAGTTTGGAATCATGTTTTATACCATGATTTGCATAACCTTTGAAAATGTAAAGGATTTTCTACTCTAATTTTCCTTTTCCAATTGAGAAAAGCAAGCCCTAGAGAAGTGAAGATAAGATTTCCAAGTCAAAGAGCAGTTATGTTAGGATTCTGATGAGAGCCCAGTGACAGGCCTTAGGGTCCAGTTGCTTCATCTTTAGCCTGACAGGCTAGAGATTGAGATACCAGTAATGGTCCTGTCTTCAGGCTGAATTGCTTTTATTTTGGGAAATCTCTATCTTTGCTCTTAAAGCTCTCAACTAATCACATAAAATCCACAATCTATTCGTTTAAATATTAATTCACTCTAAGAAAATATGTTCCCACGTGAGCATGTCAAAGAACTACAATTTTAAAGAAATGTACAGTTCTATGGAATATGTTAACATGTGCCACAGGAATTGAATATCTATGCTGCCTGTTCCACATTCATGACCTAGGAAGGGAAACCAACATTGACAATTTTTTTTTCCCCACTTAAGCATGTCCAGTGATTTAGTGCATGCAGGCTGCTGTTACAAAATGCCAGAGGCTGGGTGGTTTATAAACCACGTTATTTATCACTGCTTTGGACCTAGAAGTCCAAGATCAGGGTGCCAGCATGGTTGAGTGAGTGAGGGTCTCTTCCAGGACATATCCCCAAATAGAAGGGATGAGCAAGTATTTCAGGCCTCTTTCACAAGATCCTAATCCCATTCATGTGGGGTCTGCCCTCTTGACCTAATCATTTTCCAATGGTCCCACTTCCTAAAATCATCTCCTTGGGGATTAGGTTTTCAACATATGAAATTTGGGAGAACACATGCATTTAGACCATGGCACCCAAAGAAGAGACTGACTTGTCTAAAGTAACCCAATGCCTCATCCATACTGAATGCTCTGTGGCCCTGATAGGAAGCCAAAGACTAAGGAAGTTGAATAAGGACCAGCAGCCCCAAGTGGAGAGTCTGAGATGGCAAACTCCTTGATGGACTTCACAACAATATATGAGTGTCTCCAGGGTCTTCCTTGGTTACCAGTCATTGAGCAATCCCCACCTCCATACATGTTCCTATTTGAAATATGAGTTAATTACTGAGCTCTTAGACAAAAATACCAGTTGACCAACTTGGAAACATCACAACTATGCATATGAAGAAAAGGGCCTTTGAAGATACAAATTTCAGAGTGAAAAGTCCTCAAGACTTTATTCACTTCAGATAGCAATTACAAGTTTGGGGATCTCCCAAGACTATTCGTGGGTTCCATAATCAGCTAGGACTCCAAGAGCTCCCTGAAAGCTATTATACATGTGGTTATGGTTTATTCCAGATCTTTGATTTATTTTTAATTCATTTTTTATTTTTAGTGCAGTATAATTCATTTATAATGCTATACATGTCAGTTTTTGTCAAATAGTGAATAAGTTATACAGATATGTATATCCACTCTTATTTAGCAACAGACAGGTTCCAAATAGGAAAAGTGGTATGTCAAGGTTGTATATTGTCACCCTGCTTATTTAACTTGTATGCAGAGTACATCATGAGAAATGCTGGGCTGGATGAAGCTCAAGCTGGAATCAAGATTGCCGGAAGAAATATCAATAATCTCAGATATGCAGATGACACTACCCTTATGGCAGAAAGTGAAGAAGAACTAAAGGGCCTCTTCATGAAAGTGAAAGAGGAGAGTGAAAAATTTGACTTAAATCTCAACATGCAGAGAACTAAGATCATGGCATCTGGTCCCATCACTTCATGACAAATAAATGGGGAAACTGAAAATGGTGGCTGACTTTATTGTTTTGGGCTCCAAAATCACTTTTGATGGTGAATACAGCCATGAAATTAACAGATGCTTTCTCCTTGGAAGGTAAGTTATGACCAACATAGACAGCATATTAAAAAGCAAAGACATTACTTTGCTAACCAAGGTCCATCTAGTCAAGGCTATGGTTTTCCAGTAGTCATGTGTGGATGTGACAGTTGGACTATAACGAAAGCTGAGCACTTAAAAATTGATGCTTTTGCACTGTGGTGTTCAAGAAGACTCTTGAGGGTCCCTTGGACTGGAAGGAGATCCAATCAGTCCATCCTAAAGGAGATCAGTCCTGGGTGTTCACTGGAAAGACTGATGTTGAAACTGAGACTCCAATACTTAGGCCACCTCATGTGAAGAGTTGACTCATTGGAAAAGATCCTGATGCCGGGAAGGATTGTGGGCAGAAGAAGAAGGGGATGACAGAGGATGAGATGGTTAGGTGGCATCATGGACTCAATGGACATGAGTTGGGTAGACTCCGAGAGTTGGTGATGCACAGGGAGGCCTGGCGTGCTATGCTTCACGGGGTCACAAAAGTTATACATGATGAGCGACTGAAGTGAACTGAACTCATGTAGGTCATTACAGAGAGTTGAGTAGAGTTTCCTGTGCTATACAGTAGGTCCTTATTAGTTATCTATCTTATATATATTAGTGTGTACATGTCAATCCGAATGTCACAATTCATCCCTCCCTTCTTCCTCCTGGAACCATACAATTATTTTCTACATTGTGACTCTTTTCCTGTTTGCAAATAAGTTCATTTGTACCATTTTTTTTATTAGTTGCAGTTTTAATTTTCCTATTGTTGCTGATAACCCTATATGCAGAACAGAAAAAAAAAAAGACACAGATGTACCATTTTTTTTTTTTTACTATTCTACATTTCAGTGATATCATATGCATTTGTCTTTCTCTGTCTGATTTACTTCACTTTGTATGACAATATCAAGGTCCATCCATATTGCTTCTGATAGCATTATTTTGTTCCTTCTTATGGCTGAGTAACATTACATTGTATATCTGCACTACATCTTCTTTGCCCATTTCTCTGTTGATGGGCATTTAGGTTGCTTCCATGTTCTGGCTGTTGTAAACGGTGCTGCAATGAACACTGCTGTGCTTAGTCGCTCAGTTGTATCTGACTCTTTGTGACCCCATGGATTTTAGCCTGCCTGGTTCCTCTGTCCATGGGGATTGACCCTGAGGAAAAGAATAGGCAAGAATATTGTAGTGGGTTGCCATCACCTCCTCCAGGGGATCTTCCCAATCCAGGGATCAAACCCAGGAGCCCACACTGAAGGCAGATACTTTATCATCTGAGCCTCCAGGGAAACTCTAATGAAGCAAGGAACACTGAGGTGCATGTATGTTTACAAAGGATGATTTTCTCTTGGTATTTACCCAGGGGACTGCAGTTTTTTAAAAGATACAGAAACAAACTGCCCAGGAAACAGCATATAGGGCAGAGTCAAAGGAAACATGAAACATGGAACTTTGGTTTCCTCTTCCCAGGGTGTCATGGGCAGCTCTGTGTTCCTAGCACTGAAGTGCTGGCAGTGAGCACTTACAGACACAGGAGCTCACTTCAGGATCCGTGCCTAGACATTTTACTGGGGGGCTCCATCGCCATGGCATGACTGAGTGTCCATACAGATGATCTCAGGCTCAAACCTCTCTAGAGGTGCTGCTGATACTGCATGACTGAAACCCCCATCCTGAATCACATCATTCTTGTGGCCCAAGGCTTTTACTCTAAATCACACTGTTGACATCTCTATCAGGCTGTCTCAAGACCCTCACATAAACAAAAGCACTTTTTTCAGTGTCAACCTTTGACACCTTTAGTCACCCTTTCTCAGAGAAAGCAACCTAAGGGTTTAGAGAGGAGCTCTCAGGAACCAAGGGCAAAGTCCAGACTTCCCTTAGGATGAGGATGAGGCCATCATTACACAGTCGGGGGGATGGTTTTGCTTGACAAATCTCCCTCATTGTAACTTCACAACAAGAAAATGTGAAGAGACAAACATTGGTCAGGCATTTATCTTCTTCTGGGCTTTCTCTGAAGTGCTTTTTTCTTTTTTTGCATTATCTTCATTAATTCTTATGCAACACCATGAGGTGGACACTAGTTTAAATGGAATTATGGAGAGAAGTAAAATAAGGCTTGCCTAAAGTTTCAGAGCTAGTGAGTAGTGGAGTGGGAGTATGGACAAGGGCTACAGGACTCCAAGGTTCATACTTAAAGCCACGATGTTGTAAAGATGCCAACATTTCTTTTTTTAGCATTTTTATTTTTTTGGTTGTGTTGTGTCTTAATTTTTGTACATCCACATCTTCCACCTGTCTTGTGGCATGTGGACTCTAGATCTGTGAGCAGGGATTGAGCCCAGGTCCCCTGCATTAGGAGCACGGATCCTTAAGCACTGGACAATTGGGAAACTTCCAACACCATTTCCATTTGGAGTAAATGTTCACATGCAAGTGTACATCCAAAGGAGATTTTTTAATCAATATTGTCAAGTCATTCTGTACCACAGTATATATGAATTAAGAAAGTTGTAACATTAACTCTTCTTGCTATCCATTTAACAGAAATAAATAAAAGAAAGAAAGACATGAAGACTTACCATAAGCTCATGATGCCATGATCAAAGAAGGTTTAGGTGACAAGAGCATTTAATATGGTCTTTTTGTCTGGCATCCCAGAAATCTGTACCCCCTGGAGCATCACACAGTAATAGGATTCCAGATAGTGAAAAACATGCCTTTCTTTATAAAACAGGACCAGGGCAATTCTGAAATGGGAGGTGGGAAAGAAAACCCATATTTAAGCCTTCACATACAAATGGTTTCTCAGAGAGAAAAATTTAGAAAAGAATTCATATGAATGTTGAAAGTCTGAAAATTGTTTCCCTTAAAACTCTCCCCATGAGCACACAGCATAGAAAACGTCATGTACACCCGAATACCCTGGTTTGTTACCACAATCTGACTGATCCAGTATTTTAATGATTTTCTTAATTTCGGGTGAAGCTTTCATTAACTTGCCATGTGACCAGTGGTGTTGATCATTGATAAATCATTTGGGATGGGCTTGCTGAAAATGGAGTGGACAGATGAGAAAAGTAAACTGAAGTCTAAGTGAAGGGATTTCAATACACAGAGGGAGAAAGGAATTTTAACTTTTCTGAGGAATGGTGGTTGCTGAGATGTGGTTCTCTAGGTTCTGTGTGAAAGAGCCCACTCCCTGCATCAACTGAGGGCAGGGGAAAGGACAGAGCCTAAGCTCTGGTGGCAAGACAGAAGTGTTTCAGCCCACAGACCTTCATTATAGACTGAGTGAGCTCTCTGTAGACAATGGTATCCAAAATAGGATTCCAGCAACAGCAATACAAATGACCAAGTGATGGAGGAGCAACACAGACCTGTTCTAATCAAACCAAGGTGTTCTTAGTGTGAAAATATTGATGGCCTCTCGACCCCTTACTTCTTAGTTCTACTTTTGTCTGACAGAAAACTTCCTCCAAGAAGGATAGGAGTTCACACTCCTTCCAAGAAGCCAACTAGGGAGCCTAAGCCATGGAATTACCATTTGCATCTAGAGTCACTTTTATAGCAATACTGTGTCTCCCACCCTTCAAGTGGGTGGCCTTGGAAACAGCAGTTACAATCGTGATTTTAAAGAAATATTAAATACAGACGTTCTTCTCTTGTACTGCCTGTAAATTTTAGAAACAGGTAAATATGAAATTGTTTTTCAAAGATGGGACAGCTGCCTGCTTTTTAATTACCTTGATTATTCTAGAATATAATCTAAGGTTAAAATGTCTTTTGCTGAGAAAAGTGACTATTTCTCTACCACACCCAATGTATCACCTTCTTCACTAAATATCTTGTAGCAATGTAACTTCTAATTTTTAATCACTTTATACCCACTGTTCCCAGGAAGCATCGCAAACAATCGGACATGACTAAGTGACTGAACTGAACTGAACTGAATACCCACTGTCCCCAGGAAGTCGCAGCTTTATGGAAAAATGAGTACCCTGTCTTAATATAAAGTGTCCCCATATGGCTACTGTTCTTAAATACCCAAGTGGCTTTTCTTTCCTACCACCCAGAACTTTATTCAGTGTACATTTTTACATTTATTTTTGGGTCTCTTCTTTTTCTTCAATTTCAACTTTAAGGACCTAATTTTTGTTTTAATTTTGTTCCCCTATTGTGTCATTAGCCACAGGATTTCTTAGCGAACGTAGTAGACTCAGTGTAAATTTGAGTCATGCTCTATGATAAAGAATACAACTTTGAGATATAAATCAGAATCATTAAAGAAACATGGTAATTGGTTAAAAAAAAGTCAAAATGTGGTTATCCTAAGGCTATATAATCCTTTAACCACATATCTAGATGAAAAGTTTGAGTTAGATATTTGATAGGCCTCACATGTTTTATTTTCTTGGGCTCCATAATCATTGCAGATGATGACTGCAACCATGAAATTAAATGATGCTTCCTCCTTGAAAGAAAAGCTATGAAAAAACTAGACAATAATAAAAACAGAGTTATCACTTTTCCAAAAGAATGACTGTATATTCAAAGGTATGGGTTTTCCAGTAGTCATGTTTGGATATGAGTGTTGTACTATAAAAAAAACTCTGAGCACTGAAGAACTGATGTTTTTGAACAGTGGTTCTGAAGTACTCTTGAGAGTCTCTTGGACTAAAGGAGATGAAACCAGTGAATTCTAAAGGAAATCAACCTTGAATATTCAAAGGAAGTACTAATGCCAAAGCTCTAGTATTTTGTCCACCCGATTCGAAGAGCTGAATTATTGCAAAAGACCTTAATGCTGGGAAATTAGAGGGAAAAGGAGAAGGGGGTGACAGAGGATGAGATAGTTGGATGGTATCACCGACCTGTTGGACCAAACTCCAGGAGATAGTGAAGGACAGGGAAGCCTGGTGTGCTGTAGTCCATGGGGTCACAAATGTCAGATGAGAATTAATGACTGAATAACAAGAAGAACAATGCCTCACGTGTGGATATGAAGTTTAATATTTATGAAATATAAGCAGTCTTACATTACACATATAGAATAACTTCAGTAATGTGAGTTGTAATAAAGGCTAATCCCAGCACAATTAAAAGGCTAAATGTAATTACAATTCTTTGATTTGTTGTTACTACCAGTTTCTAATTGTTGTGGCTGTTTAGTTGCTAAACATGTCTGAAACTTTTTGGACCTCCTGGGCTGTAGCCCACCAGGCTCCTCTGCCCATGGGATTTTCCAGAAAAAAGTATTGGATTAGGTTGCCATTTCCTTCTGCAGGGGATCTTACCTATAGAACCCAGCGCTGTCTCCCAAGGTCATGTAAGGAGGCGTGTCTCCAGGACAGACAGGAGTGGAGGGTTCACTCCTAGGCTCATGTGTACATGTGTCTGCCCAGAAGTCTAATCATAGTAAGCACACAACTGCAGTGAGCAAGTGAAGTTGTGAGTCACAGGCTAGGGATCTTTTGCTGTTTCTGTCTGGCCCTCCCAAAGATAGGAGAGAGTCGATAGAATTCATCAATTTTCCCCACACCTAAGGTGCTCTTTGGATTTTAAATGTCTTTCTTTTTATAAGCTCTTCTGCGACCTGGAGTTCTGTCCCCTTCTACTCCTGGGGAGTTCCTCCAGGTCCTATTTCACTTCCTTTTTGAAAATTCTTGTAACTTTTCCAGACGAATCGGCTCTTCTCTCCTTTGGGTTACTATGCTAAGTTTTAATTACATTCACCAAAGAAATGAATACAACTGGACTAATTATTTATTCACATATTTATCATTTCTCATGAAAAATTTGGAACCAGCAAGATTAAATTCAAACACTAACCCTTCATAATATTTAATAAATTTATGTTGAACTAATTCTCAAAATACAGTATTTATTTATAAATTGGTTATTTATGAATTGGTATGGTCATTTCTCATGCCATAATGCCATAGGCTATGTTTCAGGATAGTATTAAATTTTTGTTAATGTAAAGGAGTAAAGTAGTAAACTCAAAATCAGTGAAATATTTTGCAAATGTGAATAATTTCAAAAACTCATCTATAAATACAAATTCTTAAGATAAAGGAATCCTTGAAAATTTTGAGTTTTTATACTTAATATTCAAGGTAACTTTTTACTCTTGATCCCCAGTGTGGCAAAAGCTATAGGGTTTATCAGGAAAGTCTGGGGAATCTTATTTTTTGTTATCCAGGGTCAGATGCCTATTTAATAAATATTACAGCCTAGACTCTCTTCCTTTCCCCTCCTCTGTCAGGACAATTCCACAAGTCATCAAGTTATTCAGGGCTATATCCTCCTAAATCCTTTTGTCAGTTAATAAAGTAGAAATAGCAATTTGAAGGACCATAGAAAAACACATGGTCAAAGTCTAACTGTACTTTTTTCTCAAGATGTAGGTTATTTTTTAAATTGACATATAACACCATACACATTTTAGATATGCAACACAATGGTTTGATATTTGTATATATTGCAAAATTATGACCGCAGTAATTCTAGTGTTAATTCACTAGTGTGATCCATCATCACACACTGCTTCAAATTTTTCTTGTGGTGAGTACTTCGAGATCTACTCTCAGCAACTTTCAAGTATACAATATGATGTTATTAACTGTAGTCACCCCACTCTGTATTATTTCCCTGTGACTTATTTATAAAGGGAAATCTGTATCCACTTCACCCATTCAGGCTCCCCCACCCAAACCCTGCCTCTGGAAACCACCAAACTGTTCTCTGGATTTATATTTTGTTCTTTGTGGTTATTGGTTTTTGATTCCTCATTTAAGGGAGCTCATATAGCATTTGTCTTTATCTGACTTATTTTGCATAGCATAGTGCCCTCAAGGGTCATTCATGCTATCACAGAGAGCAAGATTTCTTCATGGTAATTTCATAACTGATACATTAAGAATACTTGCATAATCCTGAGGATAATGCTGGTTAGCTCCACACCCTACTCACCCCTCATGGTGAACAAATTGTTGACAGTGGTATAATTCATGCAATTTACTCTTTAATTGTTACCTGTCTGTTTGCTTGACACCATTTTGCTACCTGCCCCCCTGGACCTGAGTCCCAATGTCCAGTGCAATAGCAAGCATCATTTGCACCTGGCCTGAGAGGTGGGACACAGAACAGTTGCCATTCTTTGGCAAAAACCATTATGATTATATAAAAATAGAACTAGAGTAAAGCAAATACAATTTTTACTAGGGAAATTGTATAATATATCAGTTTTTAAATCAAAAAAGCAATGCAGTGACTAAATTTTGTGGATTTTAATGCTTCACAATTGCTTACTATTTCTTTCCTTGGCCATTTCAGTTTATGTGAAAAAATTATTTTAAGAAATGAATATATATCACTGTTTTGAAAAATACAATATAAATCTATCCAACATGATATCTAACATGGATTAAAAAAAGATGAGACACTAATAAAAATTAAATCATTCAATATTTAAAATGAATTTCTACTTCTAGCTTATTTAATGATTCCCTTTTAAGTAGTTGAAGCTCTATTATGAAGTCTATACATAAAGAAAATTCAAAAGTAAAATCAATCTATTTTATGTATTCCTCTCAATCAAAAATTCCATTTCCTTTATCCTTCCTAAATTTAAATCACCTCAGAACACTACTTATCGACTTATATTTTGTTCATATCAGAAAATACATAATAAAATAGGGTTACAAATGTATCACTTATAAAGTAGTTGCATCTTTAAATATATCTCATTCATTTCACATGTTTCATTTCATTTAATTAACAATGTATAATAACATTGTCCAATTTAGAATGAATGTCAAATATGTGGTAGATGAGACAATGGATATTTACTAAGTCCATTTTTAACATCATTCACAACCAACTGTATAGATCTATCTATACCAACTGTATAGATATACATGTCTTCAATATCCTTCAGATATTATTTCTTACAGTGAGACATAAGAATTTTACTTTGTATAAAAGACAGAATTAGAACAAAATTATCTTCTTTGGTAAAAATGCAATATATTACCATATTACTACAAGGATTTGTACACATCTATAAGATAATCACATTTCTTATATTATACCACATATATTAAAATGGAAAAAAATTAATAAATAACATAAGCAATGAAACACATCACAGAATACAAAAGCATATTCCTGGGATGCTTTACCCAGACTAAATAAGAGGGGACAACTGAGCATTTCCTCATTTCTTGGCCTATTCCCTGTGGCTACACAGGTAAAGAAACTGCCAGCAATGCGAGGGACATGGGTTCAATCCCTGGGTGGGGAAGATTCCCTGGAGAAGGCAACAGCTACCCACGCCAGTATTCTGGCCTGAAGAATACAGCCTATGGAACCAACAAGAGTTAGAGATGACTGAGTGGCTTTCACTTTCATTTTTCACCACTGGGACAAAGGGCAGAGGATTTATCAGTAAAATCTGGTAGGTCTTATTTTCTGCTTTCTAAGGTCAAATGTCTGTTGTATGAATATTAAAACTTAGACTCTCTTCCTTTTCTCTTCTTGTCAGTAAAATTTCTCAAGTCATCATGTTATTCATGGCTGTGTGGGAATAGATTCTTAGGTCAATTAATATAGTTGAAATAAGACCATAAAGAACATAGAAATGCATATGACCAAAGTCTCTCTCTCCTTTTTTCATGGCTATTTATTAGATTAAGATATTAATATAATTGATATTACAAGTTTTAGAAGTACAACACAATGATTTGGTATTTCTAAATACTGCAAATAGGGGCTTCCCTGGTGGCTAAGATGGAAAATAATCACAACAGTAAATCTAGTTAACATCCATCATGACACATCGTTATGATTTCTTTCTTGTGGTGAGAGCTTTTAAGGTCTACTCACTTTGCAACTTTCAAATATGCAATACACTATTATTAACTAGAGTCACCATGCTTGTGTTATATCCCTATGACCTATATATAACTGTAAATTTGTACCTTGTAACCCACTTCACCCATGTTGGCTGCCCACCCAAACCACCAATCTGTTCTCTGTATTTATGTTTTGTTCCTTGTGGTTGCTGTTTGATTCCACATTTAAGTGTGATCATACAGCATTTGTCTTTCTCGGACTTATTTCATACAGCATAATGTGCTCAAGATTCATTTATATTATCGCAAATAGCAAGATTTCGTTATGGTTAGTCCATAACCAATACATTAAAAGTATCTGCAAAATCCTGATGTATACACTCGGGGTACCTCCACACCCTACACACACTTATAGTGAATAAATAGTTGATAGTGGTGTGTGTGTTAGTCACTCAGTCATGTTTGACTCCTTGTGACTCCGTGCCCTGTAGCCCATCAGGCTCCTCCATCCATGGAATTCTGCAGGCAAGAATATGGAAGTGGATTGCCATGCCCTCCTGCAAATCTTCCCAACCCAGGGATCTAACTCAGGTCTCCATCATTGCAAGTGGATTCTTTAATATCTGAGCCACCAGAGATGGCTTTTATCTTCTTTGATCTTAGAAGAAGATAAAAAAACAAAACAAAACAAAAAATACTTAAATTTTTTTTTCATTTATTTTTATTACTTGGAGGCTAATTACTTTATAATATTGTAGTGGTTTTTGTCATACATTGACATGAATTAGCCATGAATTTACATGTGTTCCCCATCCTGATCTCCCATCCAACCTCCCTCCCATCCCATCCCTCTGGGTCTTCCCAGTGCACCAGCCCTGAGCACTTGTCTCATGTATCCAGCCCAGGATGGCAATGTTTCACACTAAATAATATACATGTTTCAATGCTATTCTCTCAGATCATTCCACCCTTGCCTTCTCCCACAGAGTCTAAAAGTCTATTATACACATCTATGTCTCTTTTTCTGTCCTGCATATAGGGTTATTGTTACCATCTTTTTAAATTCCATATATATGTGTTCAGTTCCATTCAGTTGCTACATCGTGTCCGACTCTCTGCGACCCCATGAATTGCAGTACACCAGGCCTCCCTGTCCATCACTAACTCCCAGAGTTTACCCAAACTCATGCCTATTGAGTCGGTGATGCCATCCAGTCATCTCATCCTCTGTCATCTCCTTCTCCTCCTGCCCCCAATCCCTCCCAGCATTAGGGTCTTTTCCAATGAATCAACTCTTCACATGAGGTGGCCAAAGTATTGGAGTTTCAGCTTCAGCATCAGTCCTTCCAATGAACACACAGGGCTAATCTCCTTAAGGATGGCCTGTTTGGATCTCCTTGCAGTCCAAGGGACTCTCAAGAGAATTCTCCAAGACCACAGTCCAAAAGCATCAATTGTTCGGCGATCAGCTTTCTTCAGTCCAACTCTCACATCCATACATGACCACTGGAAAAACCATAGCCTTGACCAGATGGACCTTTGTTGGCAAAGTAATGTCTCTGCTTTTTAATATGCTATCTAGGTTGTTCATAATGTTCCTTCCAAGGAGTAAAGTCTTTTAATTTCATGGCTGCATTCACCATCTGCAGTGATTTTGGAGCCCCCAAAAATAAGGTCTTACACTGTTTCCACTATGTCCCCATCTATTTCCCATGAAGTGATGGGATCAGATGCCATGATCTTAGTTTTCTGAATGTTGAGTTTTAAACCAACTTTTTCACTTTCCTCTTTCACTTTCATCAAGAGCCTCTTTAGTTATTCTTCACTTTCTGCCACAAGGGTGGTATCATCTGCATATCTGAGGTTATTGATATTTCTCCCCACAAACTTGATTCCAGCTTGTGCTTCTTCCAGCCCAGCATTTCTCATGATGTACTCTGCATATAATTTAAATAAGCAGGGTGACATATACAGCCTTGATGTATTCCTTTTCCTATTTGCAACCAGTCTGTTGGTCCATGTTCAGTTCTAACTGTTGCTTCTTGACCTGCATACAGGTTTCTCAAGAGGCAAGTCAGGTGGTCTGGTATTCCCATCTCTTTCAGAATTTCCCACAGTTTATTGTGATCCACACATTCGAAGGCTTTGGCATAGTCAGTAAAGCAGAAATAGATGTTTTTCTGGAACTCTGTTGCTTTTTCTATGATCCAGCTGATGTTGGCAATTCGATCTCTGGTTCCTCTGCCTTTTCTAAAACCAGCTTGAACATCTGGAAGTTGACAGTTCATGTATTGCTGAAGCGTGGCTTGGAGAATTTTGAGCATTACTTTACTAGCATGTGAGATGAGTGCAATTGTGCAGTAGCTTGAGCATTCTTTGGCATTGCCTTTATTAGGAATTGGAATGAAAACTGACATTTTCCAGTCCTGTGTTAGTAGTGTATTGGTGTTAATCTTTCTGGATTAATTCACTCTGTATAATGGGCTCCATTTTAACATAAAATTCAAGATGGAAATTAAAAGTAGTTAATGATAGATTTCACAAGAATGTTCTAGATTATAAACTTTCTGAAACATGTAGAAATATCAATAAGCAAGCATCTATAATTTTCCAAATACTCTTTTTAAAGTATATGTTCTATTATCACAAAGATGTTAGAACCATCCATTATATAAAACCAGATCCAAAATACTGTTTCAAGGACAGAAAACAGCAAAAGTATAAATGAACATTTCCAGTCACACCAGCCCTTCCCAAAGGTGGCAGTCAAACGGAGGAAAGTTGAACTCTCTTGTTAAACACACATGGGTTCTAATCCAGGTGTGGCCAGAGGTATAACTTGTATGACTCAGGGCAAGGAGATTCAACCTCTCCAGTTTTCCGTTTTCTTAAAAATCTTTATGTATTTGACAATGGCTTACTGAATGCCTCCCCAGCACCAGACTGTACATTACAGAAAGAAAATCCTTTGATAAATAGGACAGGTGAGGTCTCTGATTTCATTAAGATTATATTCTAGTGGAAAAGACAGGTATTTGAATGAGTAATCACAAACAGGAAGAAATGTGGAAACAGGAAGGACTCACACTGTGGGAGCAGAGAGCAAGGGAACTCAGCTCCTAGTCAAAAGGGTGAGGAGTCACACTTTGAGGAACTGACACAGAAGCTAAAAATCTAAAAGATGCGTGGGAGGAAGCTGAACAGACTATAGGCAAAAACGTTCTAGGCAAAACAAAACAAGATAAGGAAGATAGTGCAGGATCATGGTATGTTCAGGGAACTGATCAGGTCTGGTGTAGCTGGACTGGAGAGAGGGGAGGACAGGGCAGGAATGAAGCTGAAGGACAGACAAGGGCCAATCTAAGAGAGACCCAGGACAGTGGGAGAAAAAGTAGCTTCTCTTCTAGAGAAAAGGGGTGGCCCTCCAAGGGTTTAGGGAGCAGAGACAATTATACTTCTATGTTTAAAACAAAGTCTGGCTGAAGAATGGAACCAATATAAGAGGGAGCAGAAGAGGATTCCAGGGATATTAATTCATGGACTGGGGATCACCCAGGATATTGATGGAGCAGTCGTGGTAGAAGGTCTGGAAAGAAAATAAATCTTTAACGATTTAAGTAAAAGAATGTTTAAAACATACAACAAAGTCTAATATGTAGCAGGGATAAGCAAAGCAAGAGGGAAAGAAGTTCTCTAGCTATAAAATAACTAGAGAATCATCCATGCCGTGTATGATCATGTGAATAAAAATACAAATGTGACAATGTAGACTACCTTAAACATCTCTTATACTGCCTAGTGCATAGAAGAAACTCAAAAAATGAAAATGGCTATCTTTAGAATGAAATAACAATTCACACTTCTTACAAGTGATGTGAGATTGAATTTTTTTCTGGGTCAAATCCTTTATTTTGCACTCTACCACTGGGGGCAAAGACTGCAGTCACCAATGCAAGTGGAAAGAAATGTGGCAGGAGGCTCTCTATGTGGAAAGAGTCTACACTGTGACCTTCAGATTATGAATGCTCCACCTTTACATGCTGGCAGCCAATAAAAATGTTATTTGATAATATATATCAATCAGTTTGGTGAGATTTTTCTCTTAAAATTATGAAGACAATAAAAAGCATGATCTTGATCATGGTTTGGGTTCTTTTCCAGGGAGTCTGTTTTTATTCCTATGGATTATGCCTTTCTGATGAAACCATTTGGGGATGGAATAAAATCTTGAGACCCTGCAGTTTGCACCTCCATTGGCCAAGACAAAGTTCTTGGCGGGGGTGCTATAGAACTGCTGTTGACCCACACACAAGGTACGCATAGATGGAGATGGCCACACACAGCCCTCTCTGGTGGACGGGACACAGGAGAGCCATCCCACAACAGAAGAAGCCTGTTTTACTTCCCTAACTATAGACACAGACCATCACTGTTACCAAGGAGGAGGTGGTGTTTCTGTATTATAGGTTAACATGCATACATTTAGACTTCATATTGACAAGGCTGAAGTTCTAACATAGAACGGGAGTTGAACAGGCTTTTATCTAAGTTTGTAAGACCTCCATATCTTTATACAGAATTATTTTCTCTGAATATTCTGAAAGACAGGGGAGTCTGCATGGTACAGTCTGTATGGTTTCAAATAGTTGGACACGATTTAGGACTGAAAAACAGCAACTCTAAACATTCTATTGTGCCATTACAATGGAGCTGTATTTTACTCAGGAATTAAGTAAGTGGGGAAAATTGTATGGAGAAAAAATTATTCTTGAACATTCTTTAAATCATCCACAAAGAATGGTTCTGTTCAGTTCAGTCGCTCAGTCATGTCTGACTCTTTGTAACCCCATGAATTACAGCATGCCAGGCTTCCCTGTCCATCACCAACTCCTGGAGTCTACTCAAACCCATGTCCATCAAGTTGGTGATGCCATCCAGCCATCTCATCCTCTGTCTTCCTCTTCTTCTCCTGCCCCCAATCTTTCCCAGCATTAGGTTCTTTTCCAATGAGTCAACTCTTTGCATGAGGTGGCCAAAGTATTAGAGTTTCAGCTTCAACATCAGTCCTTCCAGTGAACACCCAGGACTGATCCCCTTTAGGAAGGACTGGTAAGATCTTCTTGCAGTCCAAGGGACTCTCAGAGCCTTCTCCAACACCACAGTTCAAAAGCATAAATTCTCCGGTGCTCAGCTTTCTTTACCATCATGGAATATGTGGTTTTATACATACTTTGTGGTCTTGCAATAAGCCTAACATGGTCAGGCTTTGTCAAGCATTTAGACAAATTCCTACCTTTTTAGTGGCGAAACCAGATGAAACACTAGGCCTCAGTTTAGTGCTTAGTTTTTAAAAATAAATGTTTGTCTGTCTTCTGCTTTTAAAAAAATATATATATACAATGCTTAAAAGTTGCTTTCTATTTATAATTACTACAAAACATTGGCTACATTACCCATGTTGTACAAAACATCCTTCGGCCTATCTTATATCAAACAGTTTGTACACTCGCCATCACTAAATAACCTCCGATGCACTACTAATCACTAGTTTATTCTCCACATCTGTGAGTCTACTTTTCTGATTATTTTTTCAAGCACATGTTAGTTGAGTAAGTTAAAGCTACTCAATGCTCCTGCATACAAAAGAAAAGTACTTTTCTAAATCTATATTCAAAATCAACACTCAAAGTCCTATTCTAATTTTTAAAATCAACATTCAAGAATATCTTGAATCAATTTATTGTCTAATTTAACTAGTAAATTACCTGACTCTTTTGCCATGTCACTTGAAACAGTAAAACACCATTGGCCTAATTAGTCAAGCTTTTAATAAACTTGAATATTGAATGTGCAGAAAAGAGGGGGAGTAATGTAAAATTTCCCTTCTCTTTGCTCACTCATGTGTACATTAATCCAAACGAATCCCAATGTCATGTCATTCTAGACTTTTATTCATGCTCATTTAATTTTAGAACTGAAAGACAAGTCCAAGATTATCTGCCATGCCAGATACCTTCTCTTTGCCCTTCTAGATATACTTTCTTCCTTCTCCACCATGTTTATGGCCTCTGTGGGATGGCCTCTGTTGACCACATCAACAGGCCCCCTTACTTCCTGTCTTCTTGTTGGGATCAACAAATGGGAAGCCCTGGCAGGAGATGGATGGAAGGAAACAGAATGAGATCAGTGAACATATTCCCCTGGCTCCCTCCTCTTAAATTTTCCCAGATACAATCACAGTTTCTACAAGGTGTCCTCCCCTGCAAAACTGTAAATTCCACAGATGCCTCCTTTTCCCATTTCTTTGGATCTAGGCTGATAACAACTCATTTAATATCACCCAACTCCCATAATTTAATAACACTCCTGAAGTATTTTCATTTCTGTATACTGTTTTTTGATTTCTAAATGCTATAATTTAATTTTACACATGAAAACACTGAACATGATGAAACACGACTGTCAAGTTCAAGGTAACACAACCACTAGCCAGCCAATGAATGACAGTGGGAAGAAACCAGAACATTTCATTGCCAGGCACAGAAGCTTCTGTGAAGCAAATTAAACAGACGAAAAGATGGAGATCTTCTTTGGACCACAGAGCAGGGAAATTCAGTGGGACTGAGTTGGAAAATGGGAGGAAGCAGGGTCCAACCTTTATTATCAGAAATGTGTCTCTTTTGTCCATCCCTCTCCTTAGCTCCATGTTGACAGGCAGGCTGTCCCCACAGAACAGAAAATGCAGCTACTAGAAGCTGTATCTTTACTCATCCGAAAAGTTCTAGCAAAGTCCCAGAGGCAAGTATAGTTAAATTAGCACTACTCACAAGCCCACCATGAACAAATTAAGTAAATCCTGAGTGCTCATATCAAGACAGTGGGCCATCCCTGGAGTGAGGAAATAGGATCACCCTCACCCTCAAGACATAGACTCACGTGGGGAATGGATGACTTCTAAGAGAAAGAGACAGACAGAAAGCAGAGGAAAGAAACATTCCCTAGAAATAAGAGTAGAAGAAATGTAGAACTAAGAAACAACTGGTATACCAAAGCAAGAACAGAATCAGTTATCTGAACCTAATTCAATTTATGTTTCACTATGACACGCACAGAAACAAAATAATCCGACCTAACCGAAATCTTATTCCATGGAACTTAAAGAAAATAATCAAACTGTGCATACCAATGATCAACATTAGTGTTGTAGTTACAAGTCACAGAGAATTATCACATACATTATCTCATTTAATTCAGTTATTCCAGATTTGGAATTCCATATACTCTCCCTGTGGCCTTTTCCAAGGTCAGACAAATGTTTCTTAACTTTGAGAATCCAAAGATTATTTATAAATGCTTCAACGGTGTTCACATGTGGTTAAGAAACTACAGTGTAAACATTTCCGAAAAACTCATGGTTGTCAGTTTTATTTTGCTAAGAATCACTGTGGAAATTCAGCCAGAGACCCATTAGGATATATTTCTGGGTCAAAGGCCAAAGTTCTTGGAATGGTCATGTCTTCTTTTCTGCAATATGCACTGTACCCAGGCCCCAGGGGTCACTCTAATACTAAAAATATAGCTTCCCCACTCCCTGTGAAAACCACTGACCAAGGCTTTTGACAAAATATTTAGAAAAGCATGGATATATGTACCTAAAGGAGATCAGTCCTGGGTATTAACTGGAAGGAATGATGCTGAAGCTGAAACTACAATATTTTGGCCACCTCATGTGAAGAGTTGACTCATTGGAAAAGACCCTGATGCTGGGAGGGATTGGGGGCAGGAGGAGAAAGGGATGACAGAGGATGAGATGACTAGATGGTATCATCGGCTCAATGTACATGACTTTGAGTAAACTCTGGAAGTTGGTGATGGACAGAGAGGCCTGGCATGCTGTCATTCATGGTGTCGCAAAGAGTCAGTTTAGTTTAGTTACTCTTTCATTTTCTTGAAGAGATTATGTGAAATTGATCTTAATTTTTAAAATATTTGTTAGAATTCTCTGGTCAAACTATCTTGGATTAGTGATTTCTTTTTCAAATTTTTATGTCACAGTTTCAATCTCATTAAAGTTTATAGGAGTATTCAGATGATGTACCTATGTTTGCTTCAAGTATTTTGAGATTATGTTGTTTGGTGTATACATATTTAGGATTATTATGTATTCCTTCTGGATTGACTCTTTTTTCCTTATATAACATCCGTGTATTCCTTTGTCCTTAGATGTTTTCTTTGCCCTAAAATCTACTTTATCTAATATTAACATACATTTTTATCCTTTTATTTTCCAAATATCCATGCCATTATTTAGTTTCTTGGGCTTTCCTGGTGGCTCAGACAGTAAGGAATCCACTTGCCTTGTGAAGACCTGGATTCAATCCCTGGGTTGGGAAGATTCCCTGGAGGAAGACATGGGAATCCATATTCTTGCCTGGAGAATTCCATGGACAGAGAACCTGGTGGGCTACAGTACACAGAGTCACGAAGAGTCAGACACAACTTAGCAACTAATCCACCACCTGGTGTTTCTTCACATTTATTCCTTGGGAGGAACAGCCCTTCTCAGGCTGCCTTCTGGTGCCAGGTTGGAGGTCAGGAACGCTGGATCTGAGTTGTCTTCTCTTAGGTGCTGCTGTGTTGTTCTTCCATTCTTCAGGCCCTAAACTAGTCCCCCTTCTTCTTGCTAACTATAAAAGGTCCCTTTAGTGGTCTCTTCTTACTTCTGGAATAAACAGAGGAGTGGGCACAAAGAGATCAAGGCCATCTTGTCTGAACCAGAAGCAAAAGGTTTGTTTTACAACCTAGGGAAGAGATTTCATGGAGCAAAGTTGAGCAGGAAAGTGGAAAGGATTCCATAGCAGGCTGGAGATGAAAGTCATGGAGTCCCTTTCTTTAGAAGTCATCAGAAGCTGAGAAAGCATTTTTTCTATATTTAGCTCTGAGTGAGTACAATTTCTGTTTTGGCAAACTGTAAGTCTTCTGTATTTTTTCATTAATTTTCTTATAAATGCATATATATAATGATATCAATTTGACACTTTAATTATTCTTCTAGGCCATTTCAGTTCAGTTCAGTTCAGTCACTCAGTTGCATCCGACTCTTTGCGAACACAAGAACTTCAGCATGCCAGCCCTCCCTGTCCATCACCAATTCCTGAATTCCACACAATCCCATGTCCATTGAGTTGGTGATGCCATCCAACAATCTCATCCTCTGCCTTCCCCTTCTCCTCCTGCCCTCAATATTTCTGAGCATCAGAGTCTTTTCAAATGAGTCAGGTCTTCGCATCGATGGCCAAAGTATTGGAGTTTCAGCTTCAATATCAGTCCCTCCAATGAACACCCAGGAATGATCTCCTTTAGGATGGACTGGTTGGATCTCCTTGCAGTCCAAGGGACTCGCAAGAGTCTTCTCCAACACCACAGTTCAAAACCATCAATTTTTCAGCGCTCAGCTTTCTTTATAGTCCAACTCTCACATCCATACATGACGACTGGAAAAAACATAGCCTTGACTAGACGGACCTTTGTTGAGAAAGTAATGTCTTTTCTTTTTAATATGCTGTCTAGGTTGTTCATAACTTTTCTTCCAAGGAATAAGCGTCTTTTAATTTCATGGCTGTAATCACCATCTTTGGTGATTTTGAAGCCCAAAAAATAAAGTCACTGTGTCCACTGATTCCTCATCTAATTTCAATTGTGTGAAGGGACAGGATGCCATGATCTTAGTTCTTTGAATGTTGAGCTTTAAGCCAACTTTTTCACTAGGCCATGTTTTTCTAGGCCATTGCTCTGCTTTTCTTTTGATTTGAGATTTAAGCCCTGAAAAATATAAATCTATTGTAGAGTTTGGATTATTTACCTGTAAATTAATTGAGGGAATAACAAAAGAATTGAAGATGATTACTTAATAGAGCTCACAAAATTTTATAGATGCATATGAAAAGTTATTCACATATAATATTATTCTTGGCCCCTTTTGGTATTTGGAGAATTTTGATTGAAGCTATATATAAAAGAAATTACTTTATTATGATAGTTAAATAACTGGTATAATTATGTGTGTACCTTCAGAATCTATTAGTCCAGTGGCCATAAAAATGAATGTTCTCATCCCCTGGGGAAGAAAATTTTAGCATTTCCATTTCTATTTATTTTTATCTCACTGTCATTTAATTTACATTTTCTGTATATTTTTAAAATGTCATAATATATTAGAATAGCAATGCATATATACTGTTTTTAATAATATAATTAGGTCACTGACAGTGTGTTGTAAAATGGAAAATAATTTGGAGATTAGTTCTTCAGGAAAAAGAAAATTATCAAAACTTGCAGTGTAAAATGTTACTTAATTTTGGGGAGCTTACCAAAAATTTTTTATGAAACTAGTTCAACTGAAGAGAGGCAGAATGTTCAAAACATCCATGTTTGCATGAGCTTGCATAGAGCCTCAGAGATGGAAACATTTTTGAAGTTGGGTAGAAGACCAAGAGACCTGGCTGGACAGGGGAAAACTTGAATCTTGAATGCGAGAAAGCATGTTTGCTCCCCTCAGTTTATTCTCAGGTGCTTTTCTTTAAATCACTTCCCTTTCTTCACCATTATTCCCTAAACCCCATCCTCTGCTTTACTATTTCTTTTCCCACAGTACAGATCACCTGTGTATATATACCATATACTGTACTTGGATTCATGTTTATGGCAGACTATCTGTGTTTTGCAGCTGCAAAACTGGTTTCATGAGGGAAAATGTCTGCCTGCTTTGTTTATTGATGTAAACAAAGCACCTATAAGAGTTTCTGAGTCAAGGAGGAATTAAGTCAATGATCAGTTGGTTAAATGACCGATAGCAGATACTGGGCAGGCCTATAGGTTTCAAAATTTTGTGGTTCCAATTAGCTATTGTAAATAAGCTATTACTGTTACAAGGTTAAGGCACATTTCTTTTTTTTTTTAATCAACATAAACATAAACTACATTTGAAGATAAGGTTTTAGACCCAACATGATAGCTAAAATGCACATTTAAAAAAAATATACTAGTTGATTTGTCTACTTTATCCAAAATATAATTATATTCCTTATCAAAACCTTTCCTTACATGTGTATACATATACATTTGTATATGTAAATAAAACTCCATCTAGTCAAAGGATGGATTTTCCAGTAGTCATGTATGAATGTGAGAGCTGGACCATAAGGAAAGTGAACACCAAGGAATTGATGCTTTTGAACTGCGGTGTTGGAGAAGATTCTTGAGAGTTTCTTGAACTGCAAGGAGATCAAACTGGTCAATATTAAAGGAAATTAACCATGAATATTCATTGAAAAGACTGATACTGAAGCTGAAGCTCCAATACTTCTTTCACCTGATGCAAAGAACTGACTCATTGGAAAAGACCCTAATGCTAGGAAAGATTGATGGCAGGAGGAGGAGATGGCAGAGGATGAGATGGCTGGATGGCATCACCAACTGGATGAACATGAGTTTGAGCAAACTTTAAGAGTTGGTATAGGACAGGGGAGACAGATGTGCTACACTCCATGGGATCTCAAAGAGAGGATGTGACTGAGTGACTGAACTTAACTGAAGGTATACATATGTGTTATATACATAACATAATGATTACATGATCATTATGCATAGGTCACATTGACAAATAATGCTATTTTAGTTTCAGGTATCATTATACATAGATAATATTGACATATAATGTTATTTAGGTTTCAGGTGTACAATATAATTATTTGATATATATTGCAAAATGATCACTGCAATATGTCTGGTGAACATCCGTCACTAGAAATAGTTACAATTTTCTTCTTGGGATGAGAACTTCTAAGATCTCTTAGCAGTGTTCAAATAGGCAATAAGTATATTCCCCTTATGACTTAGTGCAGTTAAATGAGACAAGTGGCTTTGAGTCAAAAATCACGTTGGAACAGTTGAGTTAAACTTCTCAGTGCCAACTCATATAGAGCTTTCTTGAAATATCCATCCCTGATTAGGCCCACCTGGCTCTCATCACGGATGGTATGGTGTGCAGGCATAGTTTGGTGTTTAAGGATTGTGCTATCTTTTCCATTTGTCCATGCATTTCTTTCTCGATATCTTTCAGTGCCTCATCTGTTTCATGTCTTCACTATCCAAACAGGTTATAATTATAGCAGAAGATGTCTAAGTAGCTAGACTCATAAATGCTGCCCACTGGGCATTTTGGAAAGAGGTTGGGAAAGAGTCCTTCCAATATTAGAGTTTTACCTTCAGGGGATTAGAAAGCTTTTCAGTTTGAAGAGTCCATCAATACACATATATCTGAGGAGTGAATACTGTTTAATTATTTGATTAGTGGTTAGCTGACTGTCTGCTGAGAGTAAGACAATGAAGGGTTAGTAAACAAAGGAGGATTCAGGCAAAAGGAATGAAGAACTCTTGGAGAAAGTGGACACATGATTAAGGAGACCATTACCTCTATTTTGGTTAAGTTTTAGGTTTTGTTTAGGCTGGCTCTGTAAAGGTATGGGTTGTTTCCATTTTCTTTCCATTCATCCTCTATACTTTACAATGTATGTCTTACTTAAGTGTTGAACGTGACTAGTGACTTACTGCTTGTTATCACTGGGTAGTCATGCTTTGGTTCTGGTATTCCATAGGGTCTAGCACAGGCTCCATAGAGTACTTATTTCTATCATTTGCTGCAGAACTTTAAAATTTTTTGCTGATTTCTGGCACTAAGTTGATGAAATACAGGAAAATAGAGCTCAGATGCTTTTGGATAAAATCTTAATTTATCTCCTCCCTTCTCTCTGACTTTTCATGTATTGACTCAACCAGTCCAATATTGATGGATGCCTTTTCTGACTCTTATGTCTGCCTCATTCCTTGCATGTGGTCAAGGTCTATTTCATTTCCTTTATCTCTCACATCCTTTCCGTCTTTTCAATTGGCAGAGCCCTCTTTGATTTTTAGTGTCACAATATTCCCAGCTTTTTCTGGTCTCTTTCTTATTCTCTACCAGCTCCACCAGCCACAATGCCTCAATCCACATTAAAGTTACTCTTTTATAATTCTGGACATACTGCTCTCTTGGACCTAATTTCTTGGTTTCCTATTGCTTTGTAGAATAAAGACAAACTCTCCAAATTGGCAGATATGATTCTTCCTAATGCATAAAAATCCATACAAGTATCTCTCCATTCTATACCTACAATAATATATATAGTATGTCATTGGAGCAAAATCATGAGAGATACAACATGAATGGTAAAAAAATGAACATTTCTTACATTTCCATCAGACTTGATTATTCAGTGATACCTTAAAATATATACATATTAATATCTCAGTTGCCTGATCTAGGATGTCAGAGATCCTTCCTTTATAAGATGATTCTAAATGAACTGACAGATATACTGTTTTCCTATCTTGGTACCTCAATAGCCCATCAACCTTTCAAAACTCCATCGTAAAGCCATCCCATTTGCATACTCCTATGAACCACCCAGATGTCTCCTAGCTTTACCTCAATCTACTGTAGCACTGTGTTGTCATCACACCTTATTCTTCTTCACTCTACCATGCAATATAGTCATCTGTGTGTTTATATCACCCTCTCCTTCTCCACAAGTTGAGGGCCTGCTTCTGGAAAACAGAGACATCTTCAAACCTCAGTTTAAGTCTTCAGTGTATCCATGACATGTGACTTACTAATCTATAAGGTCAGTAAACTTCAAAGGTTCTTTATTTGTTTGTTTCCCTTCAGTAACCAGTGCTACTATTCCTGATATAGCAGGGCCATTTCTTCAAATTAATCTTACATGGAAATCTGCAAAAGAGGGGAAAATCAACATTTTCTAGATGGCAAGGGTGTGATTGTTAAATCCTGTCTAAATATCCCTTCTTTGGTTATTCCTGACTGACTCTATAGAATATCTATGGTTCTATTCAATATTGTCTGAAATCTACAGTATTCACTTTATATGTCACTGTCAAGCAAGGAGAGCATTCTCAATGTCACCACCTCTGTTCTTGATGTAAATTCCTAAATTCATGCTTGAAATAAATTTTATCAATCAAATACATGAAGATATGTGTGGGTCTAAGGTGAGTGTACATTTCCTCTAATTGCATTGTCCCCCTTATTGCCAATTTTTCCGTCTAATAAATACCATCCTCTCTGCTGGAAATATGTAGACACTGAAGGAAAGAAACGTAAGCAAGTAACACAAAAGAATTTGATGTTTTGGGCAGTAAATGACTTAGAAAATGCTTACAGGGTTTTTTTTTTTCATGGTCTTTTAACTTTTTTTTATTAGTTGGAGGCTAATTACTTAACAATATTGTAATGGTTTTTGTCATACATTGACATGAATCAGCCATGGATGAAAGAAGAAAATGAAAATACAAGAAAGCTGACACTTTACATGCATGATGGAGCAAAAGGAGGGATTGATAGATTGCTTTGGGGCAGAGTATTCTGTCATATTAAGAAAGGTTTGAGTCATCCTAGGTAGAGGCAGGGGCAAGACTCAGACAAGAATAACCCTGACTATGAGGGAAGAGTTTGGTTTTGCTTGACAGTGTTCCTGTATGTGGGTGAAAGATGTCTTTGCCTAAAAGAAGATAATTTGGCTACATTCTGCCCTGAAGAGTTGCCAAGCTTTGTTCATCTCTAGAACTATGACCTTTAGTAACAGTAAAAGAATACTCCTAATATAAAGGACTATTTCAGAAATAAGAGGATAGATGAGAAATAGGAAATAAAAAGGAATATGAGATATTTACTCTTAGGATATTAAAAAAAGCATATATATTTGGGTTCTTAAAATGTTCTAACAGCATTTCATCCTTTACTACCCAAGTCCTTGAGTCACTCTGGTTGTTGCTTTTCCTTCCTTCTGTCTTTCTCTTCCTTCTTTCTTATTTATCCCCCTTTCCCTTCTACCTTTTGATTTCCCATTTTATGTTTACCAGGAATTATGGCTAAAGCCCTAAAGATGCTGCACAACCAGCCCAGCAACATCACTGACTTCTTAGGAGAGCCAGTCAAGAGATTGGCCCTCATCCCAGGTGGTCTGGAGGCTGTTCAACAAGCTGAGCAACCCTAATCCAGTCCCACTGCTCCAGTCTCAGTAGAGACTCAGTCTATTTGGAGAATTTTATAATTCAGGTACCTACTATGGCATGTTTGTAAGGCCAAATAATTACTGACTAGGTTCGTTACTCTAAAAGGAAGAGAGAATGGTATCTCACTTCTCAGATAAATGTGTTTTTGAATCCAGCTTTCTGATCTCCTTGGTGTCTATATGACCAGTTGGACAATTGTCCAGAGGCCCCAGGCAGGAGACAGATGCACACCAGTATTTCTGCCATTCAATTGTTCAGAGTGTGTATGATACATGGGTTTCCTGTGGGTCAGCGAGTAGGCAGCTGACTGTGGGCTACTGAATTTTCTCCAGATGGTGCTTACAGAGGGAGGGAAACAGCGAGGCTATGGTGATGACTGCGGGTGGTGAGCTGTGGGTACCAGAACATTTCCCCTGATTAAAAAGGAAACTATGGCATTGGGGATCCCCAACTTGTGAATGTCCTGGAAAATCACAAGGACACCCCACAAGAGAAACACTTGCCAGTCAGGGGGAATTTCAGATCAGTCCATCTGGACCAAGAGAAGGCTACAAGAGCACCATGTAAGTCAGTGATGTCAGAGCTTTCCCATATCGTTTCCATCTACCCTGTTCCACCATGGCCCAAGGAATGAAGACCCAGAGAGGGAGAGAGGAGGAACCTTGCAGGAATGGACACATGGATGCTTCCTGGAAGGTCCCCTGGGCCTCAGCAGGGGAGAGGGAAACACTGAATAGGCTGAATATGAGATGGAGCTGACACTTGCCTGACCTGGCCTTGTGAAACCCAGAGTGACAGAACGTATGGAGTGGCTGCAAAGTGATGCAGAAAATGGGGGTGCAGTGGGGTGTGCGTGAAGACAGCCCATGGAGGAGGATGGAGCCAGCTCACGTCTGTGTCCCTCTGGTCTCAGCCTTGTGTCCCCGGGAATGTCACATGATGACATCCTGATCCCCATGGTTATGGTATCCACAGGTGGTGCCTTTGTGAGCTGATGGAGTCATAAGGATGGAGCCTCCTCAATGAGATGAGTGCTTTTATATATAAGGGACACACAGAGCTCCCGAGCCCTTCCCCCCATTTGAGGATACAGTAAGTGTGTGACCAGAAAGGACCCTGCATGACCACGCAGTGGAAATCCATTTCCATTGTTATAAGTCTGTGATATTTTGTTATAGCAGCCCCAGAAGGACTAAGACAGCATCCTAACAATCTTTAGACAGTTTAGTAAACCTCATGCTATTTATACAAAGTTTAGAAACACTGATCCTCTCTGGTGTAACACTGTGACAGTGGGCTGACAGTTTGAGGCTGGCTTTCATAAAGAATCCTGAGGATTCAGTCTTCTTGGTAGCATGGCCAGAACCGTGAACAATTGTCTAATACTTTGATTCTCATAACTCGACCCAGAATAATTGGCTGTGATTCTTAAGTAATCCCTTAATGGTCTTATTTGTAATGCCAGCTTCTGTTATTTGTGACTAATTTTAATAGGAGTTTCATTCTCTCAATTCTAGGGGTGGATTTTCTTTTGATTTTCTATTAAATGAAAATATGAAATGTTGACAAATTGCCCCCTTTGATTTTGACATCTCTACAGCGTCTGTGTTTATATTTTTAAGAAGAGACCTATTTCATGCATTAGACCTAGAGCATGCATTAAAAAGCTGTAAATTTCAAAGAAGGTTGCTATGGGATAGATCATTATGACCATCTCAGAGCTGGATGGCATGGATGTGGATTTAGCACTTGCTGTAGAGCTGTCGGCATGCCAGTAGCTTGGTGTAAGTGTCAAGTGTACGTGAATCCCTGCGCAGGCAGTGAAACAGGTTAAAAAATGCAGAATGACGCCTTTCTTCATTGCTCGACTTCAGGGATCGTCCAAACCAGTAAATGCGAGCGTAGCGCATCTTCCTCCTGGCTGTATAAATAACCTGAATACCCAAAAAATAATAACTTCTTATGCATTTTATTAGTATTTGCTTATCTTTGTTCCTTCTAATAATCAAATTAAGATTTGGGGAAGATATATGAAGCTAAAAGTCTCTAGATACGGATTTAGACCTAGCCTATAAGGAAATGTTTAGGAATATAAAATGTAGAAACATAACTCAAGTTTAGTTTTAACTTTCTCTTTTCTTCCTCCCCTCTCTCATCCTTTGATTTCAGGAGAACAGAGAAAGAAGACAAGTGGAACTTCAAGAGCAGATATCCTGGGATACTTTGAGGAAAATGCTGATATTAGAAATTCTGTTCTCATTCTCTTACTCTTGAAAATATTTCAACCACCTGTACCCAGGAAGAGCAAGCTTTTGGTGGAATCATGTGCAATGCAGGGAAGGCTGCACATGTCAAAAATTGCTGTGAAATTCTGATTCTTTTACAGTAGAATTTATCACTATGAATGACTAGGCTCCTGCTTAATGTAGTAGCAGTCTAGCATATAGAAGTCATGAATCTTCTAACAAAATGAGATATTTCAAAACTCCTTATTCATTACACAGGTTACCTCTTTCATTCATGAGCAAAGCAAGAAAGCCCTCTGCAGGATGCTCACCTGGCTGAACGGCCTCTCTATGAGTGCTTGAAGTTCTTTTACTTTTCTCACATTTTCTCTGGCGCTTGATAGAATAGCCTGTGAGACTTCTTTCGTACTCCGCAGCTCCGTGACCAGCTCATACAGAGGTTTACCCCAGGAGTACAGTAACATGAGTATCCACGTAATAAGGCCTTTATTCTAAGCAATCATAGGAAACAGTCTCGTTAAAATAATCATAATTCAGTGGTTTTGGTAACATGTGATCTTAGCTCAGAGCAACTGACCTAAAAACTTTTGGTTATTCCTATGTGTATGCAGAGATTTTTGAAGGTAGTAAAAGTTCCAAAGTTATAAAATATAAGCTATTAGTTCACACTTCACTGAATTATTAAAAATCTAGGTTATTTTACTAACTAATACTTCTGAATAAGTTCTAATTTATAACATGAAGAATAATCTTTTTTCCTATGAATTTGTACCACCCACTCAGTGAGTTCTTTTATGTTTGTATATTTGTGTGAGAGAAAGCTATGTAGTTATGGCAAGTCAATATGTGCCTGTAACACCTGACCCAGGAAGGAGGCATTCTACCTGTGCCCACATCATTGTCACCCAGTGATTCTTTCATATTAAAGAATAATATGAGTCATTCATATTGATTTTCAATTGGTAATTTGTTTTATGATGTTACAACAAAGAGACAGTGAAGAAGACATGACATTCCTAAACAGGCTCTTTCCTCAGTTGATCCCAATGCCAGCCCCCATGCTGGTATTAGAAGTCTATCTTTTGACATATGTCCAGGCAGAAAATGGGACAGTGTTGTCTTTAGTAACAGCATCAGTGGGATTCACAATGGATGGTTTTCCCACCTAGTTCACTAATACTAGCAGAATTGAGCATGAAAATCCTGGGGGCTGAAGATCTCTAGTTAATATGCTTGATTTCTTTACATCCATGAACTGTTTTAGTGGTAAAGAACAGAGAACTGAATAGGAGTAAATATAGTAATGCACATATAGTGCTTAGCAAAATGTATGCCCATGTAGTAACTCTCAATAAACTTTAAATTTAAGCTTATTGAAACCCCCCCGAAAAAATTCCTCCTCTTCTTCCTCTTTGACCTTTTTACTTTACTTGATTATCCTCATTATTAATGAGCTTAACAGAGGAAAAGAATGCTGGTATCATTAAGAAAGTTGTAGAGAGAGAAGATAGTATTTTAAGGGGGAATGCATGTGAAAATATTTTAAATAATGTTAGGACAAAGATACTGCAGGAAATCAGAAAGGAGACATTATAATGGTGAAAATTTGGAGCTGCCATAAATGACTGAGGCTTGATATGTAAACTGTTTTGTCCTCAGAACAAAGGCAATTTTTGTGGCCATGAGAAGCAAAGCAATGTTTTATAGGCCATTTGGGGGAGACTTAAAAATTAAGAATAAACGGTGACAGAGGAATTATTGAGAATGATGAATGAAGGAGGTGTCAGAGAAGTAGAAGCAGAATCAGGAGAACTTAGAAAGGCAGACCCGCTGGCTCGAGTGGTGCAGAATAGGACTCCCAAGAATGAGTCACTAGTCACAGGGAGTACTTAAGACTGGGGTGGGTTTCTTACATGTTCATGAATTTTGCAATCTTATGTTTTACACATGGACGTTCCCATTCAGTTCCTGTTTTTGTACAGAATCATAGCTACAATCCTGTGTCTAATACACTGGTTGAACTAAACTTGTCTGCATGGACAATTTATAGATCTGTTCATTTTGCTACTACAGATCTTTAGTTATCCCATGATTTCACTCACGCTTCATCAACTGCATAACATAATTTATCTTTAATTGCTTACAGGCTTAACTTTTTCTTCATGTACAGTTACGATTACCTCTAATAATCTGAAGCCTGGTACCTACATTCTGTCTCATTTGATCCAGTGAAAAACCCCAGTAAAAGACTCACGTTCATGAGTTGGGCATGTTCTTTAGCTTCAGGGAGATGGAGGGGATTGGTGTGGCAGTTGTTGGAGGCATTGATGTAATACGGTTTGCCCTGGGCATACCTTAAATCCTGAAATTGACCAGACAATTACTTAGCTTTGTTGGGCATTCACTAGATGAACCCATTACCAGAACATTAACATGTTGATAGATGTACAATTTTTTTTATTGAGGCAGCAACACAAAATTTGAAAGTCATTGTTTTCCTACTTTTTCTATACATTTTCTCTATAAAAATGATTTTACATCTAACTTTTCTAAGTTCTACCCTTTCCCTTCTCTGTTATAGTATCTTTTAAAAAAAATTTTTAGTATTTGGGCCAAATATACTACATATGTATCAATACTTGGTGCCTCCCAGGTGACGGTAGTGGTAAAGAACATTCCTGCTAATGCAGGAGATAGAAGAAGACTCAGGTTTGATCCCTAGGGGAGGAGCATCCCTTGCAAGAGGGTACAGCAACATACTCCAGTATTCTTGCCTGGCGAATCCTATGGACAGAGGAGCCTGTTGGGCTACAGTCAGTAGAGTTGCAAGGAGATGGACACAACTGAAGTGACTTAGAATGCACGCATGCACCTATATTTAACCATTTAACCTCTTGTTTACTGTGGGTTAGAGCCAAAATATTCCCTTATAAGGAGTTATATGATAATGATTTTGACTTATCTCTGAATCTGCAAAACAATTAGCTTAGTGTTCATCCCAGGTGCAGAATATAATGTTGTTTATGGTGACAAAATGGTACAACAGAAAAACATGGCATAAAGTTTTATAGGAAATACCAAGCAATGGACTGAGAATAATGAGTAGAAAAATTTAGCTAACACATTGATAGAGAAAAAATAATCTTTAGCAAAAGTTATGAACATTAAAGAGAGTTGGGGAAAAAAATGTATGGTCAAAAATGAAGGATGAAACAAAAACTAATGAGTAAAAAGAATTGCATGAATTTAATAGAAGCCTTTAGCACTGACTTTTATTAGCTCTCTGCTCTGCTGGCTGTTCCTTTATTGACCTAAAAGAATTAACATACAACTTTCAAATACCTTTATCAGAAAGCGAATGATTGTTTCCAATTGTAAACTCCCCTTCTTTTGTAGCTTGAAACCTATTGACTGCAAATCTTAAAACAATAACTTGTAACATTTAAAAAAACTACCAGCATTCATTTTTGTGACTGGGATTCAGCTTTGTTTAACATGTTCCATCCACCCAGTTCACTGCAAAGCAGTTCTCATTTATTGGCTATTAACTCTGAGCCTGGAGAAGAAAGCCCAGAGAGACACTGAAGGGCCAGAAATTCAACATGCTTCCTTTTCACTAGTCCCACCTAAAAGTGTGTTATGTCAGGTGGTATTATGGACTGAATGTGTGTTCTTCAAATTCATGTGTTAGAGCCCGAACTGCCAAAGTACTGTGTTTTTAAAAGGGTTCCAACTTTTTGGGTCCCCATGGACTGTAACCCACCAGACTTCTCTGTCCATGGGATTTCTCAGGCAAGAATACTGGAGGGGCTTCCTTTTCCCTTTTACAGAGAATCTTCCAGACTCAGGGATAGAACTAAGGTCTCTCCCACTGCAGGCAGATTCTTTACCATCTGAGCCACCAGCAAAGCCCATTAAGGTTAAATGAGCTCTTAGGGTGGAACACTCATCCAATAGGTTCAGTGTCTTCATGAAGTGAAACACCAGAGAATTTTCTCTTCTGTCTCTGCGTCTGTGTGTCCTTTCCTCTGTCCGTCTTTCCCACCCCACCCTGTGTGAGGACGCACGGAGAAGCCATCCTGGTAAGAAAGAGTTCTTACCAGAACCTCACCTTACTGGTGCCCTGATCTGGGACTTCTAGCCCCCAGAGCTGTGAGGAAATAAATTTCTGGTGTTTATCCCACTGAGTCTATTTTGTTCTTTTATGGCATTCCTAGCTGACAAATACAAAATCATTTATTTTGGAATTTTAAAAAAGAAAATGAAGGAAATTGAAAAAGTTATTGCACTTCTTAGGAATCTTTGAGATTTCACAAACTGGTTTTCTTCGATTTCCACATCTTCTCAGCTGATGGCTTCTTTGACCTAGAGAGTGTGTTATTTGAAGTTTGGCTGATGCAGCCCTCTTGTTTAAAGACAGTATAGCCCAGTTACTTACACCAAGGTTCCTTCTGGGAGCTTGTCGACCTAAAATCCATGGGGTTGCAAGAGTCGGACACGACTTAGCAACTAAACCACCACCACCACAGTACTTACAAACTCATCGAACATTTTCACGGAATGGTTATACATGTCATTGGACAGGATGGTGGCACGGGTAAACAGGTCCCTAAGGGTGGCCCGGCAGAGTTCATCCCCGTCAGGACATAGGTCTGGGCATGGGTAGCCTTGGCACAGGAGCAGATTTGACATGACCAGCAACAGGAGCAGGCAGGTCCCTCCTAAAATAAAAACATGAGCCATTCTGAGATAATCTAGTCACCTGAGGTTATCAAATCCATCCTGTGGAGGGAAGCCTTCTGTTTCCCTGTTGCTCTGACCAGGAGTTGGTGCTCTAGTAGCTGGGGTGGGGAAGAAGGAGCTCCTTCTGTGTGAATTTAGATGGATGATGATATTTGCACAGATAGATAGTTGGAGAAATAGGTTACTCCCTGCATTTTTGTATTGCTCCCAGAAGTACTTCTGTGCTCTGCAAATATTTGGATCTTAATTCTGAGCCAGAGTGTTTAGGCCATTCTTTTAAGACAGTTTAATGTTGGGACTCTGCAGGCAGGCTCTCAGCAGCAAGGCCCTCTAGGAGTTTGTAATTTTTTCACTCTACATTGACTAATGCTTGAATTTTAGACACGGAAATGACAAGAAGTGTACAGTTGATCTGTGTGGTTTACCATCACGCTGGGTAAGAGTAAACAGGTGACTGACTGATCGCTACTATTGAGTACAGGGAGAATACTAAGAGAAAAAGGTACTGTACTTTGGATCTGCTAACTCACCTTCATAAGCCCATGCTTGTCTTTGATACTTTCCCAAAAGCTTTAAAACATCTTAAAATTTGTGTTTCACAGTAGCCCTGTGAGATAGCCTTAATCTTCACTATGACCATCAAGTTATGTTAATGAAGATGCGATGACCTGGAGAGGGCAAGTAATTTTCCCCAGGTCCCATTATTAGCAGATGGAGAAGACTGGGCACCAATGCAGTCATCTGTTCACTTACTGATGTCACATCACACATGCTTGTGGGCTCTCGGTCTGCATGTGTGTAACCAGGACCATATCAGGAACTGTGATGATCCTGCCTAAAGCGAAAAATATTTTGTCTTTGACTGCAAAACAGCAATGACCCTAGAACATTAGTTTTATCCACTTGTTCAGCTCTGTCTATAAAACACTCACTCTTAAAGTCTTTGACAATTATCAGTGTGGGGGCCTGGTTCTCCTGACTAGCCTTGCTTCTAGGAAACTTGACAGCTCTTCTACTTTTATGCATCCTTAATCTTTTCATTACATTTGTTTCTTCAAGAAAATGGCAGGTAAATCTCCAGATGGTCATCCAAGAATCTTACCTCTCAGCACCCAGGACCCCATCACTGGCTCTGTGGACACAGCCTGGCCTTTCCTGACTGTGATGTTTTAGAGAGAAAATCCATCTGTCTGGTCGGAAGGACATCCTGACAACCCATGGGGCTTAGGTTTTGAACCATCTCCCAGAATCCCCTCTTTGATAGTAGAACTAGACCTTCAGGCTTCCATGATGTGTTGTAATATTTCAGAAATTATTCCTGGCCCTACCTTTGGCCAACAGAAGCATAAAATCATAGACTCTTGCAAGTGTGATTTTAATATTACTTCTGAAGTGAGGAAAATTGAGTTTGGACAAGAAAATTGATAAAACAGGAATTTTATCCTCCTGAATGAGATCTGAACATGATTCTTTTTCCCATTTACCAGAAGAGTGGTAATTTAATTAACGATAAGATATCAGCATTTACGAGGTTATCTCTGCTCTTAGTTAGTTTGAGGGGGCATGGTATCTAAGAATAAAATGGTTATTTAAAATTAGGTGATGAAAATCAAAGAACTGGTTCTCAAAAAGGAGACATATAAGTTGGAGAGATTTGGGACCATCTCTCTCATCAACCAAAGAGCTTATTGTAATAGGCAGGGAGAATAATAGCTTGCATAACATAGACATATTTTGGGGCATATATTTCTGTGCATGTTTACACGTGTTATGCATAAATATATGCTTAATTCCTACATGGAACTTTGGACCTTATGAAGTTCAACTCTATAAGGGGCAGTAAACATATTTGAATACCCTAATTCCTAAGGTAATTGATCATTTATTGGTCAATGACTAACTATATGATTTCTTTCTGTGTTAAAATGTGATTTGTGTTTTTACTTTGGTAGCATATATATTAAAAATTTGGAATAATACTGAGAAGATTAGAATGGCCCCTGACCAAAGATGACATACTAATTTGTAAAGCATTGCATATTTTTTCTATAACAGCTCTGAGGGGCAGGATGTGAAGGAAGGTGGGAAGGAGGTTCAAGAGCAAGGGGACCTAAGTAAACCTATGGCTGATTCATGCTGTTTGGCCGAAAGCAGTACAGTATTGTAAAGCAATTATCCTTCAATTAAAGATCAATAAATTTAATTATTAAAACTGTTATTGGGTATCATATAACAGGTTCAGATATCCATTGTATGACTAAATAGATCTGACTGGAAACTGATGGTGTCAATTATCATTGGTTAGTGATTCATTAACTTTATACTTGAATGAGAAAAGTAAACTAACAAATGCTATTGTCTGTGATTCATTGTCATAGCAAGCTATAATCCTTGTCTGCATTCGCTTTTAGGTAGTATAGTGCCCAAAGTTTGAAATAGGCTGTTCCCAGAAGCCCACAGTCATGAGTTCTGCCCAGGGTTTTTGTTCCTGATGCTGGAGGCTTCTGTTCATGGTCCACTAAGTCTGAAACTTTCTTTCCTGAGCTTTCTCTGGTTCTATCATGTGCGCAAGTTTTTTTTTTGTTGTTGTTGTCTAATTTGATTCTCTTATTCTTTTGATCAGACCACCAAGTCTCTTTATGATTTACTTTTCAGACCCTCTTGTGCCTTGATTTTTATGATGCTCATTAGTGTATTTGCTTCCTTGTCTACATCTCTGAGTAGTTTTCAGTATCCACATATATCCTACCCTATTCTCTTATTGTCTAGATTTTGGCTTTTAGCATCAGCATGTTTTTATGAACTTCATTTTCCTCTGGTGCAGTTTCTGGTATACAGCTTAAGCTGGTTGGCACCCATCTGACTTGTTCGTGTTGTCTCCCAAAATTAGAGAACTCTGCTTTCTTTCTAGGCAATACTGCTCCTTCTTTTGATACCATTGCTAATTTTCTGTGATTTTAGTTCTTGCCTCATAAGATTTGTCTTTCTCAATCTACTGTCACTTGAGTACTAAGTGTTTCTATGTTGGTATTACTATTTTAAATAAATATCAACCTAGTATAACAGAGAATAAAAAGGGAATAAAATTAATAGTATTATTAATAATGCATTCCCCCAAATTATAATCCAGTAATGCTCCCAGTTTTAAATGTCTTTCTATCTATGTATTATTGAGGTCCTCTACTCATTTTTCCTTACTAGGTGTTTAAATTTTGAAATAGATTGCATAAAACAATGGAGTGGAAAATTCTGAAAACTTTAAACCTTGGATTTTAGATGCCTCAAGATTAAGTATGTAATTATTAGTTTTTTATAGTTAGTAGGGTTATTCTTAGCACATATAACTCAATGTAGGGTGATTACTATTGAGTGAAGGATGTATACTGTGAACTTCAATCACCAATCAGGTGATTGGAGACAAAGAAAGAAATGTCAGGAAGACATAGGCTTCTGTTTCAGAAAGAAAAATTTATAGTGTCTGTCATTGGTCTAATATTCAGATTTTTCAAAGCACTTACTCTTTCTTTGCTACTTTAATAATTTGGGTTGTTTGATTTTCTTTCCTACTGAATTGCATGAGTCTCTTATATATACTTGGATATGAAGCCCTTACCAAATATGTGATTTGAAATTTTTTTTTTTTCATTCCATAGGTTGTCACTTCATTTTATTGATGGCTTCTTTTACTATGCATAAGGTATTGAGTTTGATGTGGTCCCACTAGTTTAGTTTTTCAGCTCTTCCCTTTGCTTTTGTTGACTGATTTATTTGAGCTACTTGTATTTTGGAAAGCAATCCTTTATCAGTTGTTTTATTTGCTATTATCTTCTCCCATTATTACTAAAAGACACAGACTGGATGAATAGATACAAAAACAAGACCCATATATATGCTGTCTACAAGAGACCCACTTCAGTCCTAGAGACACATACAGACTGAAAGTGAGAGGATGGATAAAGATATTCCATGCAAATGTAATTAAAGAAAGCTGAATTGGCAATTTTCATATCAGAAAAAATAGACCCTGAAGTAAAAGCTATTATAAGAGATAAAGAAGGACACTACCAAATGATTAAGGGATCAGTCCAAGAAAAAGGCATAACAATTTTAAATATTTATGTACCCAACATAGGAGCACCTCAATACATAAGGTAAACACTACTGACACAAAATGGGAAATTGACAGTAACACAATAATAGTCGGGCATGTTAACACTCCACCTCTGCCAAAGGACAGATCATCAAAACAGATCTGTTTTGATCTGTTTCTATAAGGAAACATAAGCCTAAAAGGAACTATTAGAGCAAACAGACTTAATATCCTCAGCACATTCCATCCAAATGCAGAAGAATACACTTTCTTCTCAATTGCACATGGTACATTTTCCTCATCTTGGGTCACAAATCAAACCTCAGTAAATTTAAGAAATTGAAATTATATCAAGCATTTTCTCTGACCACAACAATATGACACTAGATATCATTTATATGGGGAAAAAAAAAAACCAAAACTTTAAAAAACACAAATACATGGAGATTCAGCAACACATTTCTAAATAATAAACAGGTTACTGAAGAAATAAGGGAAATCAAAACATTCCTAGAAACAAAGAACAATGAGAACATGATGATCTAAAACCTATAGGATGCAACAAAAGCAGTTCTAAGAGAGAAGGTTATAGCAACACAAATCCTACCTCAAGAATCACATTAAAAAGACAACCTAACTTTACATATCTTTAATGCTTTTTAAATTTCTCTTGTCAATGTCTTCAAGGTTTTGTATAAAATCTTTCAACACCTTGCTTAAGTTTATTTCTAAGTGTTTTATCTTTTTCTGATGCAATAGTAAATGGTATTGTTTTCTTTATTCCACTTTCTGAGAGTTGTTGATATACAGGTAGGCAACTGAGTTTTGTATATTGGAGTATAGTAAACATAATGTATGCTGCATCTTTAAAGAATAGACATTTTCCCCCAAATAAGACATATAGATGATCAAGAGGTACATGATAAGATTCTCAGCATCACTGATAATCAGAGGAAATGCAGATCAAAAGCACAAGAGATATCACCTCATACCTGTTTAAATGGCTAGTACCAAAAATGTAAGAAATGACAAATCTTATTGAGGATGAGGAGGAAAAGGAGTGCTTATGTACTGTTGGTAGGGATGTATACTGGTGCATGGAAAAAATACTGTGGTTCCTCAAGAAATTTAAAGGAGAACTGTTATGTGATGCATTATCCCACTTCTGGATATAGAGTCAAAGGAAATGAAATCATTGTCTCAAAGAGAGACCTGTATTCCCATGGTCATTGCAGCATTTTTCACAGTAGACTTGGTATAGGCACAACCTGAGTAGCTTCCAACAGGTGAATAGATTAAAACAATGTGATGTGACATATATAGGTAAATATTATTTAGCCATTAGAAAAAGAAAGAAATCCCTCCATTTGTGGCAACATGGATGTAACTGGAGGGCATTACGCTAAGTGAACTAAGTCAGGAAGACAAATGCCATATGAACTCAATTATAAGGAATCTCAAAAAAAAAAAAAAAAAGAAAGATGGAACTCAGAGTAGAAAAATGATTGCCAAAGACTGGATGGTAGGGGAAATAGGGAGAGATTTTTAAAGGTTACACATTTTCATATGTAAAAAATTAATAAGGTCGAGGATCTAACTTTGAGCTTCATGATCTAATCATGAGATCTAATCTTGGGTTTGAACAAGCCCTGGGAGTTGGTTATGGATAAGGAAACCTGTGTTGCTGCAGTCCATGAGGTCACAAAGAGTTGGACATGATTGAGCAACTGAACTGAACTGAGGATCTAATCTATAGCATGGTTACTGTAACTAATAAGATTGTGTTGTATTTTTGAAATTGTCTGAGAGACTGGACATCATCGAGTGGCATCACCGATTCGATGGACAGAGCTTAGGTAAGCTCTGGGAGTTGGGGATGGACAGGGAAGCCTGGCCTGCTGCAGTCCATGGGGTCTCAAAGAGTCGGACAAGACTGAATGACTGACTCAACTGAAGAGAGTGGAACTTACCTGTGTTCTCCTCAAAAAGCAAAAGTTAAACATGTGTGGTGATGGCAATGTTACTTAATAGAAAGGGAAACTTGTTTCTAATACATGCACAAATGGGGATGGACAAGATGATGGAGGGATAAGTAGAAGTGGGGTACACCTCTCTTCACCGGTGCATCAATAACGTCTAAAGATGCAGCAGTTCTCACAGACCAGGTGAATACTGGCAGGACTCCCTGACTACTGAGAAGGAATATACGGATCCATACAGAACTTGTCAGGACAAAGGAAAGAAGGGACAAGGAGGAAGGGGAAAGAAGGAGGAGAGCACGTGGGACACCTGGGGCTGAGGGAGCTGACGTGCAGGGGAGAGATCCCGCGTCCATGGCCGTCCGCTGAAATGAGGAAGCCATTTGAAGCTGTTGGGGAGTGAGCTAACCAACCTGTGACCGTCTGAACGGAGAGAGAACCACACAGACAAGCCAGGCTGCAGGCTTTCATACCTCGGACAGGGCTGTGAGTCCACTGGTGTCCACGGAAGCTGGGAGCTGGGGCCATGGGGACTGCGGAATGATCCCAGGGTGAGGACTCCTGTTGACCGTGGGGAGTCAGCTGGATTGGATGGGATGGAGGAAATCTGCTCCATCGAATGCTTCTTAAGGAAAGCCACGAGGCCATAAAAAAGGCTTCAACTGCCTGTGGAGTAGAGCTATCTCCTTCTCCATGCTGGTACCTGTAGGTTGAGCAATAGAGAAAGACTTCAGTGAGGGTGGTCCTTGAGTGCCTGATGCACTAAGCAATGGAGAGTTTTGAATGCCTATATACCCTACCCTTTTCTCTGTCTAAATTTTGGTTTTTATCATCTTGATTTTTTTATAGATTTATTTATTTTAATTGAAGGCTAAACTTTGCAATATTGTAGCAGTTTTGCCATGCATTGACATGAATCCGCCATGGGTGAACATAAATGTCTTCTGGTAGAGTTTCTGGTTTACAAATTAAACTAATTCCTCATATCTGGTTTGTTGTTGGTGTTTCAAGAAACTTTGAGAACCTTCCTTCCTCTCAAGGCAATATCCCCCTTTACTTTGCTACCATTGCTGATTTCCCATACTTTCACTTCTTGCCCAATATATTCTGTCTTTCTCTACTCACTATAAATTTATCAGTAGATGTCCCTATGTTGGTATTAATATTTATAATAAATTATTAACCTGATGCAGTAGAGAATCAAAAGGGATACAGTTACAACAACAATAATAAATTACCTCAAAATTATAATCCATTAATGCTCCCATTTAAAACTGATTTTCTATCTATATATTACTTAGGTCTCTTAACTCATTTTCCTTACTAGATGGCTCAATTTTGAAATGAAATATAGAAAACAATGGATGGTAAACTCTGGAAAGTCCCTTTCTTTTGCTATGCTCATTAGTAAGTATGCAAATATTAGCTTTTTTCCCCCAGTGGGGCTGTTCTTAATACATATTATAGCTCAGTGTGGGGTATTACTATTGACTGAAGAATGTTCACTATGAACTGTAATTGTCAAACAAGTGAGTGAAGATGAAGAAATTAATGCCAGGAAGGCACAAGCTTTTGTTTTTCTAGAAGGAAAACCTTGCCATGTCTCTCATCTACAGTCTAATCTTCAGATTTATTGAAACTCTTACTTTTCTTAGGCTCCATTAAAATTTTGGATTATTTGGTGTTTTTGCCCATGAGTTATATGTCTCATGTATTTTTGGATATTAAGCCCTTATCAAATATTTGAGTTGGAAATATTTTCTATCAATCTGTAAGTTGCCATTTGATTTTGCTGATGTTCCTTTGGAGTTTGATGTGGTCCCACTCATTTGTTTTTACAGTTGTTGCCTTTGCTTTTGGTGTGAAACCCAAAAACTCATTGCAAAGACCAATGGCAGGCATATTATCTCAATGCCTTCTTCTAGGAGTTTAATTGCTTAAAGTCTTATGTTCAACTTTTTAATCCCTTTTTAATTGATTTTTGTGTGTGCTAAAAGACAGGGGTACAGTTTCATTTTTTCATAGCACTATCCAGTTTTCCCAGTACCATTTTTGAAGAGCTTGTCCTTTCCCCACTGGATAGTCTTGGCTCCTTTTTCATAAACTAGCCAATAATATATGGGTGTGTCTTTCTATCTGGCTTCACTGTTCTGCTTTGTTGATCTCTCTATCTGTTTTTCTGCCAGAAGCAAATAATTCTGTTTTGATTACTATAGCTTTCTAATACAGTTTAAAATCAGCAATCCTAGTCTTGAATTTTGTTCTTATTTCTCGAGATCACTTTGACTCTTTGGTGTTTGGTGATTTAATACAGCTGAATAAATGAAGAGATTGAAAAAGTACACAGAAGAACTATACAAAAAAATATCTTAATGACCTTGATAATCACAATGATGTATTTTCTCACTCAGAGCCAGATGTTCTGGAATGTGAAGTCACATGGGTCTTAAGAAGCACTGCTGCCCATAAAGCTAGTGGAGGTGATAGAATGCCAGCAAAGCTATCTAAAATTCTAAAAGATGATGGTATTAAAAGTGCTTCAATCAATATGTCAGAAAATTTGGAAAACCCAGCAGTGACCAGAGAACTTGAAATGGTCAATCCTCCTCCCACTTCCTAAGAAGGGCAGTATTAAGCCACTGAACAGTTGTACTCATCTCCCACGCTAGTAGCATTATGCTCAAAATCCTCCAGGCTAGTCTTCAGCATTATGTGAACATAGAAATTCCAGATGTTCAAGCTCGGTTTAGCAAAGGCAGAGAAGCCAGAGACCGAATATCCAACATTTGCTGGAACATAGAGAAAGCAAGGGAATTCCAGAAATACATCTACTTCATTGACCTCACCAAACTGTGTGGATCACAACAAAGTGGAAAACTCTTAAGGAGATGGAAATACAAGACCAAACTTACCTGTCTTCTGAGAAATCTGTATGCAGGTCAAAAAGCAACAGTTAGAAGCAGGCGAGGGATGATAAACTGGTTCTAAATTGGTGAAGGAGTCCGTCAATGCTGTATATTGTCACCCTGCTGATTTAGCTTATATGCAGAGCATATGTGAAATGCTGGACTAGGTGTGTCCTAAAGGCTGGAATCAAGATTGCTGAGAGAAGTATCAACAACCTCAGATATGTGAATGATACCACTCTAGTGGCAGAAAATGAAGAGGATTTAAAGAGCCTCTTGATGAGGGTGAAAAAGGAGAGTGAAAAAACTGGCTTAAAACTCAATATCAAAAAAGCTAAGATCATGGCATCTGGTCCCATCACTTCCATGGCAAATAGAAGGTGGAAGCAGTGACAGATTTCCTCTTCTTGGGTTCTAAAATCACTGTGGATGGTGACTGCAGTCATGAAATTAGAAGACGATTCCTTCTTGGCAGGAAAGCTATGACAAAGCTAGACAGTGTTTTAAAAGCAAAAACCTCACTTTGCCGACAGAGGTCTGTATAGTCAAGGCTATGCTCTTTCCAGTAGTCATGTATGCATGTAAGAGCTGGACAGACAATAAAGAATGCACAGTGTGAAGAACTGATGTTTTCGAGCTGTGATGCTGTAGAAGACTCTTGAGAGTCCCTTGGACAGCAAGGAGATAAAACCAGCCAACCTTAAAGGAAATAAACCCCAAATATTCTTTGGAAGGACTGATGCTGAAGCTGAAGCTCCAATACGTTGACCCCTAATGTGAACAACTGACTCATTGGAAAAGATCCTGATGCTGGGAAGGAATGAAGGCAGAAGAAAAAGAGGCTGACAGTGGATGAGATGATTGGCTGGCATCACCAATTCAATGGGCATGAACTTGGGCAAATTCTAGGAGATGGTAATGGACAAGGAAGTCTTGTATACTGCAGTCCCTGGAGTCACAGAGTCAGACATGACCTGGCAACTGAACAGCAGAAACAGCATTATTATACAAGTTGTAGATTTTTTTTTTCTGTTTTGTGAAAAGTGCCTTGGAATTTTGAAAGAGACTGCAGTGAATATGTAGATACCTTTGGGTAGTATGGATGTATTAACTATTAATTTTTCGAGTCACATAAATATTAAATATTTTCCTTTTGTGTCTTTTAAACATTTCTTTCATGAATGTCTTGAATGTTTTCATACATAGATCTTTCAGCACCTTGCTTAAATTTATTTCAAGTATTTTATTTTTTTTTATGCAATTGTAAATGGGATTATATTTCTGTAATTTTTTTGTGTGTGGTTAGGTAGTTTTATATATTCAATTGCAGTATACAAAATGCATGCTATTTTTTACAGAATAGACAAATTTCTCCCCAAATAAGACATACATAATGGCCAAGAAGCATATGCCAAGATGCTCAACATCACTGTCAGGGAGTGCAAATCAAAAGTACAACAAATACAAACTCATTCCTGTTTAAATGGTTTTTACCAAAAAGTAAGAAATAAGTGTATTTGAAGATGTGTAGGAAATGAAGGTCTTAATGGATTATGGGTAGGAATGTATATTGGTGCAACTCCCATGGAATACCTTCTGGAAGTTTCTCATGAAATTTCACAAAGAACTGTTAGTGGCCATTAATCCCACTTCCAGATATATATTCATTTTTGAATATATATTCAAAGGAAATGAAATAATTATCTCAAAGAGAAATCTGTACTCCCATGTTCATTGCATCAATATTCACAGTAGCCTAGAAACAAACTATTACATAAACAATCTAAGTATCTGTCAGCAGGTGAAGAGATTAAAAAATATGTGACATATATATGTGAATTTTATTTAGCCATTAAAAAGAAAGAAATTCTTCCATTTGTGGCAGCATGGATGAAACTGGAGGGCCTTATGCTAAGTGAAATAAGTTAGAGAAAGACAGTTACTGTATCTCAAATGTAAGAAATATAAAAAAAAAAAGTGGAACTCAGAAACCGTGTAGGAAAGTAATTGTCAAGGCTTGGAGAGTGGAGAAAATAGGGAGGGGGTTGCAAAAGGTTATACATTCTAACATATGAAAATTACAGTCTGAGGATCTAATGTATAGCATAATGACTATAATTGATAAAATTGTGTTGTATAATTGATGCTCTCTAAGAGAGTGGAACTTACTTGTGTTCTCTTAAAAAAATATAAGGTAAACATGTCAGATGATAACTTTGTTACTTAAGTTAATAGGAAGGGAAAATCTTTCTAATACATATGCAAATGAGGGTCAGCTCTATGGCATAGGGGTAGGTGGAAATGGCAAGTATAGTGAAGTGGGTTGCCATTTCCTCCCCCAGAGAAGCTTCCTGACCCAGGGATTGAACCATTTTCTGTGTCTCCTGCATTGCAGGCAGATTCTTTAGCTGCTGAGCCATCAGGGAAGTCCTAACAAAACTACCTTATGACCTAGAAATTCTACTATTGGGCATATACCCTGAGAAAACCATAATTCAAAAAGACATGTATTCCTCAAAGTTCATTGCAATAATGTTTACAATAGCCAGAACATGGAAGCAATCTAGATGTGCACTGAGAGAGGAATGGCTAAAGAAGTTGTGGCACATCTATACAAGGGAATTTTAATTAACCTCAAAAAGAAGCCAATTTGAGTCACTTGAGCTGAGGCTGATAAATTTACAGCCTGTTATGGTGAGTGAAGTAAGTCAGAAAGAGAAAACCAAATGTTGTATATTATTACATATATACGGAATCTACAAAAATGGCACTGATTAACCTGTTTTCAGGGCAGAAAGATAGACATACAGAGAACAAGTTTGTGGATACAATGGGGGAAGGAGAGGGCAAGTTGAACTGGGAGAGTAGCATTGAGCCATAGTACATGACCATCTGTAAAATATTAACAGATAGCTGGTGGGCAGTGGCTGTGTGACACAGGAAGCTCACCCCGTGCTGTGTGACCACCGGGAGAAGTGGGATGGGGTGCGTGGTGGGGGACTCAAGAGGGAGGGGGTATATGTACACTTATGGCTGATTCACATCGCTGTACAGCAGAAACCAACACACTCTAAAGAAATTATACTCCAGTTAAAAGTAAATTTAAAAAATAATATGTACATCTATCAAATTCTCATGGTGTATACTTAAATATCTTACAATTTTATTTGCTAATTCTGTCTCAAAAAATTACTCTGCTTGCTAGTCACTATTCATGACATTTAATTTATATATGTTGGTATCTACATAGGAAAAAGAAAAGCTTCGCAGTATCTACTGAGAAGGCAAAATGGAGACTTTTTCGATGCTTAAATAGCACTTAAGCAAAAGGATTAATAATTAAGTAGTTCTCAGTGGATGAATAGCCCCTCAGCCTCTGGCCTCACTTTTAACTGGACCCTGCTTCCACTCTTTCTAGTGCTTTGGTAGGTTCCTTATCTTTGAGGGCAAATTTAACAAGTCAGCTTCCATGCAAATGTTATAACTGGGTGCTCAGTCCCCAGAGGTGACAAAGTCCCTTATCACTTGATGCTTCTTGTGTGAAATAAAAGCCTCCCCCTGAATCATTTGTGTTTTTAAGGAGATCCTAAAGGCTGTGGTAGTACTGTGGGAGAGGTTTTGTTTTCCAGGCTGGACTCTTCTTGTCAGGACTAGATCAGTGGTATATGAAATTTTTCAGGCTGCTTGAGCAGCAGTGGCTATCTTATGGCTGCATAGCTATGCCCATCACACACACACACACACACACACACACACACACACACACACACACCACACACACACACACAAAATAAATGACTGGCATGCAAAGGAAAGTCATGTTCCCATTTTCCAGTGACTGAAGATAAAAATTTAGAGTTATCTTGTTGCTGTAATTTTCTTCTTTTTTTTTTTTCTTTTTTGAACTTGAGTGCCTTTCAATTTATTTATTATTTTATTTTATTTATTTTTAAATATAAATTTATTTATTTTAATTGAAGGCTAATTACTTTACAATATTGTAGTGGTTTTGCCGTATATTGTCAGGAATCTTCCATGGGTGTACATGTGTTCCCCATCCTAAACCATCCTCCCACCTCCCTCCACGTTCCATCCCTCTGGCTCATCCTAGTGCACCAGCCCCAAGCACCCTGTCTCATACATCGAACCTGGACTGGCAATCCATTTCACGTATGATAATATGCATGTTTCAATGCCATTCTCCCAAATCATCCCACCCTCACCCTCTCCCAGAAAGTCAAAAGACTGTTTTATACATCTGTGTCTCTTTTGCTGTCTCACATATAGGGTTATCATTACCATCTTACTAAATTCCATATATATGTGTTGGTATACTGTATTGGTGTTTTTCTTTCTGGCTTACTTCACTCTGTGTAATAGGTTCCAGTTTCATCCACCTCATTAGAACTGATTCAAATGTATTCTTTTTAATGGCTGATTCATATTTCGTTGTGTATTTGTACCACAGCTTTCTTATCCATTCGTCTGCTGATGGACATCTACATTACTTCCATGTCCTGGCTATTACGAACAGTGCTGCAATGAACATTGAGAACATGTGTCTCTTTCAATTCTAGTTTCCTTATCGTGTATGCCCAGCAGTGGGATTGCTGGGTCATATGGCAATTCTATTTCCAGTTTTTTAAGGAATCTCCACATTGTTCTCCATAGTAGCTGTACTAGCTTGCATCCCCACCAACAGTTTAAGAGGGTTCCCTTTTCTCCACACCCTCTCCAGCATTTATTGCTTGTAGACGTTTGGATAGCAGCCATTCTGACTGGCATGAGATGATACCTCATTGTGGTTTTGATTTGCATTTCTCTGATAATGAGTGATGTTGAGCATCTTTTCATGTGTTTTTTATCCATCTGTATGTCTTCTTTGGAGAAATATCTGTTTAATTCTTTGGCCCATTTTTTGATTGGGTCATTTATTTTTCTGGAATTGAGCTGCATGAGTTGCTTGTATATTTTTGAGATCAATTCTTTTTCAGTTGCTTCATTTGTTATTATTTTCTCCCATTCTGAGGGCTGTCTTTTCACCTTGCTTAAAGTTTCCTTTGTTGTGCAAAAGCTTTTAAGTTTCATTAGGTCCCATTTGTTTATTTTTGCTTTTATTTCCAATACTCTGGTAGGTGAGTCATGGAGGATCCTGCTGTGATTTATGCCGGGGAGTGTTTTGCCTATGTTTTCCTCTAGGAGTTTTATAGTTTCTGGTCTAATGTTTAGATCTTTAATCCATTTTGAGTTTATTATTGTGCATGGTGTTAGAAAGTGTTCTAGTTTCATTCTTTTACAAGTGGTTGACCAGTTTTCCCGCACCACTTGTTAAAGAGATTGTCTTTTCTCCATTTTATATTCTTGCCTCCTTTGTCAAAAACAAGGTTGTCCTTAGGTATGTGGATTTATCTCTGGGCTTTCTATTTTTTCCCATTGATCTATATTTCTGTCTTTGTGCCAGTACCATACTGTCCTGATGACTGTGACTTTGTAGTAGAGTCTGAAATCAGGCAGGTTGATTCCTACACTTCCATTCTTCTTTCTCAAGATTGCTTTGGCTATTCGAGGTTTTTTGTATATCCATACAAATTGTGAAATTATTTGTTCTGGTTCTGTGAAAAATACCATTGGTAGCTTGATAGGGATTTCATTGAATCAATAGATTGCTTTGGGTAGTATGCTCATTTTCAGTATATTGATTCTTCCAATCCATGATATGGCATATTTCTCCATCTGTTTGTGTCCTCTTTGATTTTTTTCATCAGTGTTTTATAGTTTTCTATTATAGGTCTTTTGTTTCTTTAGGTAGATATATTCCTAAGTATTTAATTCTTTTCATTGCAATGGTGAATGGAATTGTTTCCTTAATTTCTCTTTCTGTTTTCTCATCCTTAGTGTATAGGAATGCAAGGGAGTTCTGTGTGTTAATTTTATATCCTGCAACTTTACTATATTCATTGATAAGCTCTAATAATTTTCTGATGGAGTCTTTAGGTTGTTCTATGTAGAGGATCATGTCATGTGCAAACAGTGAGAGTTTTACTTCTTTTCCAGTCTGGATTCCTTTTATTTCTTTTTCTGCTCTGATTGCTGTGGCCAAAACTTCCAAAACTATGTTAAATAGTAGTGGTGAGAGTGGTCACCCTTGCCTTGTTCCTGATTTTAGGGGAAATGCTTTCAATTTTTCACCATTGAGGATAATGTTTGCTGAGGGGTTGTCATATATAGCTTTTTTTTTAATGTTGAGGTATGTTCCTTCTATTCCTAGTCTCTGAGGGTTTTTTAAAAATCATAAATGGGTGTTGAATTTTGTCAAAGACTTTCTCTGCATCTATTGAGATAATCACATATTTTTATATTTCAATTTGTTAATGTGGTATATTACATTGATTGATTTGAGGATATTGAAGAATGCTTGCATCCCTGGGATAAAGCCCACTTGGTCATGAGTATGATCTTTTAAATATGTTGTTGGATTTTGTTTGCTAGAGTTTTGTTAATGATTTTTGCATCTATGTTCATCAGTGATTTTGGCCTGTAGTTTTCTTTTATTGTAGTATCTTTGTCTGGTTTTGGTATTAGGGTGATTGTGGCCTCATAGAATGAGTTTGGAAGTTTACCTTCCTCTGCAATTTTCTGGAAGAGTTTGAGTAGGATAGGTGTTAGCTCTTCCCTAAATTTTTGGTAATATTCAGCTGTGAAGATGTCTGGTCCTGGGCTTTTGTTAGTTGGAAGATTTCTGATTACTGTTTCAATTTCTGTGCTTGAGATGGGTCTGTTAAGATTTTCTATTTCTTCCTGGTTCAGTTTTAGAGAGTTGTACTTTTCTAAGAATTTGTCCATTTCTTCCCAGTTGTCCATTTTATTGTCATATAGTTACTGATAGTAGTCTCTTATGATCCTTTGCATTTCTGTGTTGGCTGTTGTGATTTCTCCATTTTCACTTCTTATTTTGTTGATTTGATTCTTCTCCCTTTGTTTCTTGATGAGTCTGGCTAATGGTTTGTCAGTTTTATTTATCTTCTCAAAGAACCAGCTTTTAGCTTTGCTGATTTTTGTTATGGTCTCTTTTGTTTCTTTTGCATTTATTTCTGCCCTGCTTTTTAAGATTTCTTTCCTTCTACTGGGCCTGGGATTCTTCATTTCTTCCTTTTCTAGTTGCTTTAGGTGTAGAGTTAGGTTATTTATTTGACTTTTTTCTTATTTCTTGAGGTAAACCTGTATTGTTATGAACCTTACCTTTAGCACTCCTTTTACAGTGTCCCATTGGTTTGGGGTTGTTGTGTTTTCATTTTCATTCATTTCTATGCATATTTTGATTTCTTTTTTAAATTTCTTCTGTGATTTGTGGGCTATTCAGCAGCGTGTTGTTCAGTCTCCATATGTTGGAATTTTTAACATTTGTTTTTTCCTGTAATTGACATATAATCATGGTTAGGTGTCTGCCTACAATGTGGGAGACCTGGGTTCGTTCCCTGGGTCAGGAAGATCCTCTGGAGGAGGAAATGGCAAACCACTCCAGTACTTTTGCCTGGAAAATCCCATGGATGGAGGAGTCTGGTAGGCTACAATCCATGGGGTCACAAAGAGTCAGACATGATGGAGTGACTTCACTTCACTTTTCACATTGTGGTCAGAAAAGATTCTTGGAAAGGTTCAATTTTTTTAAATTTACTAAGGCTAGATTTATGGCCCAGGAAGTGATCTATCCTGGAGATGGTTCCATGTGCACTTGATTAAAAGGTGAAATTCATTGTTTTGGGGTGCAATATCCTATAGATATCATTAGGTCTAACTGGTCCACTGTATCATTTAAAATTTGTGTTTACTTGTTAATTTTATGTTTAGTTGATCAATCCATCGATGTGAGTGGGGTATTAAAGTCTCCCACAATTATTGTGTTATTAATTTCCCCTTTCATACTTGTTACTTTTTGCCTTATTGTGGTGCTCCTGTGTTGGATGCATATATATTTATAATTGCTATATCTTCTTCTTGGATTGGTCCTTTGATCATTATGTAGTGTCCTTCTTTGTCTCTTTTCACAGCCTTTATTGTAAAGTATATTTTATCTGATATGAGTATTGCTACTCCTGCTTTCTTTTGGTCTCTATTTCCATGGAATATAATTTTCCAGCCCTTCACTTTGAGTCTGCATGTGTCCCTTATTTTGAGGTGGGTCTCTTGGAGACAACATATATAGGGGTCTTGTTTTTGTATCCATTCAGCCAGTCTTTGTCTTTTGGTTGGAGCATTCAACCCATTTACATTTAAGGTAATTATTGAGAAGTATGATTCCGTTGCCATTTACTTTGTTATTTTCAGTTCAAGTTTATACACCTTTTCTGTGTTTCCTGTCTAGAAAAGATCCTTTAGCATTTGTTGGAGAGCTGGTTTGGTGGTGCTGAATTCTTTCAGCTTTTGCTTGTCTGTAAAGGCTTTTGATTTCTCCTTCATATTTGAATGAGATCCTTCTTGGGTATAGTAATCTGGGTTGTAGGGTTTTTTCTTTCATCACTTTAAGTATGTAATGTCATTCCCTTCTGGCCTGAAGAGTTTCTATTGAAAGGTCAGCTGTTAGCCTGTGGGAATCCTTTTGTGTGTTATTTGCTGTTTTTCCCTTTCTGCTTTTAATATTTCTTCTTTGTGCTTGATTTTTGTTAATTTGATTAATATGTGTCTTGGGGTATTTCATATTGGGTTTATCCTGTTTGGGACTCTCTGATTTTCTTGGATTTGGGTGACTATTTCCTTCCAATTTTAGGGAAATTTTCAATGAATATCTCCTCAACTATTTTCTCATGGTCTTTCTTTTGGTCTTCTTCTTCTGGGACTCCAATGATTCGAATGTTGGATCATTTAACATTGTCCCAGAGGTCTCTGAGGTTCTCTTCATTTTTAAAAAAATCTTTTTTCTTTTTTCCTGTCTGCTTCATTTATTTCTACCATTCTATCTTCTACCTCACTTATCCTATCTTCTGCCTCCATTGTTCTACTGTTGGTTCCCTCCAGAGTGTTTTTTTACCTCATTTATTGCATTAATCATTATATCAGTTCAGTTCAGTCACTCAGTCGTGTCCAACTCTTTGCAACCCCATGAATCACAGCACGACAGGCCTCCCTGTCCATCACCAACTCCTGGAGTTTACTCAAACTCATATCCATTGAGTCAGTGATGCCATACAGCTATCTCATCCTCTGTCGTCCCATCTTCACCTGCTGCCATCAATCTTTCCCAGCATCAGGGTCTTTTCCAATGAATCAACTCTTCACATGAGGTGGCCAAAGTATTGGAGTTTCACCTTCATCATCAGCCCTTCCAATGAACAGCCAGGACTGATCTCCTTTAGGACGGACTGGTTGGGTCTTTTTGCAGTCCAAGGGACTCTCAAGAGTCTTCACCAACACCACAGTTCAAAAACATCAATTCTTCAGTGCTCAGCTTTCTTCACAGTCCACCTCTCACATCCATACATGACCACTTGGAAAACCATAGCCTTGACTAGATGGACCTTTGTTGGCAATGTAATGTCTCTGCTTTTTAATAAGCTGTCTAGGTTGGTCATAATTTTCCTTCCAAGGAGTAAGCATCTTTTAATTTCATGGCTGAAATCACCATCTGCAGTGATTTTGGAGCCCAAGAAAATAAAGTCTGACAATGTTTCCAATGTTTCCCCATCTATTTGCTATGAAGTGATGGGACCAGATGCCATGATCTTAGTTTTCTGAACGTTGAGCTTTAAGCCAACTTTTTCACTCTCCTCTTTCACTTTCATCAAGAGGCTTTTTAGTTCCTATTCACTTTCTGCCATAAGGGTGGTGTCATCTGCATATCTGAGGTTATTGATATTTCTCCTGGCAATATTGATTCCAGCTTGTGCTTCTTCCAACCCAGCGTTTCTCATGATGTACTCTGCATGTAAGTTAAACAAGCAGGGTTACAATATACAGCCTTAACGTACTCCTTTTCCTATTCGGAACCAGTCTGTTGGTCCATGTCTAGTTCTCACTGTGGCTTCCTGACCTCCATATAGGTTTCTCAAGAGGCAGGTCAGGTGGTCTGGTATTCCCATCTCTTTCAGAATTTTCCACAATTTATTGTGATCCACACAGTCAAAGGCTTTGGCATAGTCAATAAAGCAGAAATAGATGTTTATCTGGAACTCTCTTTCTTTTTTGATAATCCAGTGAATGTTGGCAGTTTGATCTGTGGTTCCTCTGCCTTTTCTAAAACCAGTTTGAACATCTGGAATTTGACAGTTCTTGTATTGCTGAAGCCTGGCTTGGAGCACTTTGAGCATTACTAGCATGTGAGATGAGTTTAATTGTGCGGTAGTTTGAACATTCTTTGGCATTGGAACGAAAACTGATCTTTTTCAGTCCTGTGGTTACTGCTGAGTTTTCCAAACTTGCTGGCATATTGAGTGCATCACCTTCACAGCATCATCTTTCAGGATTTGAAATAGCTCAACTGGAATTCCATCACCTCCACTAGCTTTGTTTGTAGTGATGCTTTCTAAAGCCCACTTGACTTCACATTCCAGGATGTCTGGCTCTAGGTGAGTGATCACACCATCATGATTATCCCACGCCTGAGGTCAGGGCTAGCCAAGAGGAGCTACCCCGCAGCCATGAGAGGAGCAACCTCATGGCCAAGGAGCTGCGGCTGCGTGGACACAGGAGGACTGAGAGGAGCTGCTCCACATTCAAGGTCAGAAGGGGTGGCCGTGGCAAGATACCCCTCGTCCAAGGTAAGAGAAACCCAAGTAAAATGGTAGGTGCTGCAAGAGGGCATCAAAGGGCAGACACACTGGAACCATAATCACAAAAAACTAGATAATCTGATCACATGGGCCACAGTCTTGTCTAACTCAATGAAACTAAGCCATGCCATGTGGGGCCACCCAAGATGGACGGGTCATGATGGAGAGGTCTGACAGGATGTGGTCCTCTGCAGAAGGGAATGGCAAACCACGTCAGTATTCTCGCCTTGAGAACCCCGTGAACAGTATACTCATTATATACTGACTCTTCTTTATTTCTTCTACATCCTTATTAAATATTTCTTGCATCATCTCAATCCTTGCCTCCAGGCTATTTCTCTGTAACTCCATTTTCTTTTCAATATTTTGCGTCATTTTTGCTATCATTATTCAGAATTCTTTATCAGGTAGATTCCATATCTCTCCCTCTTTTGTTTCATGGGCATTTATCCTGTTCCTTTACCTGCTGGGTATTTCTCTGCCTTTTCATCTTGTTTATGTTGCTGCGTTTGTGGTGGCCTTTCCGCATTCTGGCAGTTTGTGGCTCCTCTTTATTGTGGAGGTTCCTTGCTGTGGGTGGGGTTGGATGGGTGGCTTGTCAAGGCTTCCTGGTTAGGGAAGCTTGTGGCAGTGTTCTGGTGGGTGGAGCTGGATTTCTTCCCTCTGGAGTGAAATGAAGTGTCCAGTAGTGAATTTTGAGATGTCAGTGGGTTTGGTGTGACTTTGGGCAGCCTGTATATTGAAGCTCAGGGTTATGTTCCCATATTGCCAGATAATTTGCATGGAATGTCTTGCTCTGGAACTTGTTGGCTCTTGGATGGTACTTGCTTTCAGTGTAGGTATGGAGGTTTTTGATGAGCTCTCAATGATTGATGGTCCCTGCAGTCAGGAGTTCTTTGGTATTCTCAGGTTTTGGGCTTAAGCCTTATGCCTCTGGTTTTCAGTCTTGTTCTTACAGCAGACTCAAGGCTTCTCCATCTATACAGCATTGATGATAAGACATCTAGTTTAATGATGAAAAGTTTCTCCACAGTGAGGGACACCCAGAGAGGCACACAGAGTTACATGGAGAAGAGAAGAGGGAGGAGGGATATAGAGGTGACCAGGAGGAGAGAAGGGGAATCAAAAGAGGAGAGAGCAAGCTAGTCAGCAATCACTTCCCTATGTGCTCTCCACAGTCTGGACCCCTCAGAGATTTTCATGGATTTACACAGAGAAGAGAAGAGGGAAGAAGGAGACAGAGGTGCCCAGGAGGAGAAAAGGAATCAAAAGGAGAGAGACAGATCCAGCCAGTAATCAGCTCCCTAAGTATTCTCTACAGCCCTTAACACACAAAGAGATTCACAGAGTTTTGGGTAGGGAAGAGAAGTGGGAGGGAGGAGATAGAGGCAACCTGGCGGAGAAAAAGGAGAGTCAAAAGTGGCCGAGAGCAATCAAGCCAGTAATCTCACTCCCAAGTAAAAATGGGTGCTGAAGATGGGGTGCTTAAAGGTACAAATACCAAAAGCAAAGATTAAAAATCTAGAGTAGAGGTTAGATTCTTGAAAATACAGTATTAAAAAAAAAATTGCAAACATTATAAAATATATATATGAAGTTTGCTTTAAAAATAGGGTCTTTTTTTTTTTGCAAGGTAATAGTAGGTTATAAAAATGAAAATTAAAGGAGTACTAGAGGACTTAAATTTAAAAAATTAATTTAAAAAATTATAATAGTAAAAATATATCTAGGAATTCCTCTGGAGCTATTGCAGACAGTGTGGGGTCAGTTCATCTTCAGATAGTTCCTTGATCCGACTTATACCTCTCAAGATCTATAGGCCCCTTCCTATGTAGTTGGTGCTAAGTACAGGGTTTTAATCTGTTGCACCTGTAACTTTCAAAGTGGTTTCCTCTGTTTATTTTAGCTTCTTCTGTCTGCTGGTCTGATCAGTGTCTAATTTCTGCCCTGACACAAGGGAGCGATGGTGGTCACTTTTTTAGGCTTACTTGTTCAGTCGTGCTGTGTGGAGGGAGGAACACAGCAAATAAACATTACTGGCATGTCTGGGGAGTGCTCGCCGCGTTTCAGCCGCACTGGGTCTGCCCCCACTCACGGTGTGTGTGCTTTCATGTTCTAACTTCTCAGGCTCTAGGTTGCTCTGTCGGGAACTGTCTGAGGCGGGACCTGGGTTGTGTGCACTTCCCAGGTCTAAGTCGCTCAGGCTCAGGTTCTCGGGTACTCGGTTGGGCCTGCGTTTTGTGCCCTTCCCAGGTCTGCTCAGCAGGTGCTTGGTGAGCGCAGTCATCCCCATGTGTGTGTGGGGGGGTGTCTTATCAACTCCCCCGTCCCAGTCGCTCAGTTTTCTGGGTGTAAAGTGGGAGCGCCTTAGGTGTGCCATGTGTCTCTTCTGGGTTGCTGATCTCTAGCTGCGAGCCTCCTGGCAGATGTCAACCATCCAGAATCCCAAGAAGTCTTGGTTAGCAACGGAACCTGCTTGCAGTTTGGTAGAGGATGCCTCTCTGGGACCCCGATTGCCCCCTTCCAGCTCTGGCTATCCCTTCTTGCCAGTTTCCAACAGGGGATGGGCCAGTCTGCAGCCGGCTAGTTCTGCTCAGTCCTTTGTTCTGTGAGTAGGCATGGCAGTGTCTTAGTTAGGGCTCTTTGCAGGATAGTTCTCTCTTTCTTTCTCTCTCTCTCTCTCTTTTCTTTTCTCTCTCTCTCTCTGGCTATCCCACAGTCTGGGTTGCTATCTCAGGTTAGTTCCCTCGGATTGCTCTTGGGGCATTCAGGTCAGGTCTTTCCCCTAAGCAATGCATCCCGCGCCTCCCTGTCCAGCCCCCACTTGCAAGTGGCAGAAGAGGGCCTCTGGGCTGCCTCTCCTCTGGGAATTGCCATTAGGCACACAATCTGTGGGGTTTAATTGTTTATTTATTTATTTTTCCTCCCAATTATGTTGCCCTCTGAGACGCCAAGACTCACCACAGTCCCTCCAGTGAGAGTGTTACCTGGTCTTTGGAAACTTCCCTCCTTTTCTAAGACTCCCTTTCTGGGATGGATATCCACCCCCACCTCTTTTGTCTTTCTTTTTATGTTTTATATTTTGTACTACCTCCTTTTGAAGACAGGCTGCCTTTCTGGGTGCCTGATGTCCTCTGCCAGTATTCAGAACTTGTTTTGTCGAATTTGCTTAGCGTTCAACTGTTCTTTCGATGAATTTGTGGTGGAGAAAGTGGTCTCCCCATCCTATTCTTCTGCCATCTTAGGACTGCCCCCCTAATTTGCTTCTTTTCAGAGTAACATGTGAATGAAAACAGTGAAAATCCCACACAAAACCTTCAAATCTGAAGAGGATTTTAACTTTCCTCCTTCATTTTCTTAAAATAAAAATATCCAAATAAATATAAATACATAGACATAAATATATTCATAGAGATATACATAAAGGGTAGCTGAAGGATCTTCTAACAAAGATGTCATTAACTTTGATGTGGAAGGTCTGTGACAGGTTTATGATGCCCAGTCACTTAAAGGTTTCGCATTTTTGATGTGGCTGAAATATATATATATTTTCTGGACACTTCAGATCATAAAGCTGTTGTGGGGGTACACAAAAAAACCAAGAAACTTGCTCTTGTTTTTATAGCACAATCTCTGATTTTTGAACCTCTGGGGGTGTCTTATAAACAGAAGTCTCATCTGAAATGGCTCTTGTTAAAATGGCCATGCGTTGCATTTGGAAAGATACTTTTATTATTTGTTACTGTAACAGCTGGACTTTTCAACTACTTTTCCATTCTGTAGGAAATTTTACATTTTATAATGTGGGTGTTGGTATTAAAGATATAGGAACTTTGCATAAGAGTTTTTAAAAATAAATGCTTTGATCAAATTTTGGAACTAGAAAATAGGGTTGGGGTGACCTGATTTCTCTCAGTCCTTTTGCTTGGTTACAGAGTGGGAACCACATCAGACAGTGATCATTCTGCTCCCTATAAAATTCTTGGGAAGTCAGTCCACAGTCTCCTTTAATGATTCATCCACCCCAGGACTCAACAACCCAGATTGTTGAAATTTCTTATTATATATACCTTGAAGCTTGAAGTCATTCCATGTTTTGTTTTCCATTTTCTATGGAATTTGAAACCTCTCTAGTCTAGCAATTCCTAATACACTTTGATGTGATTATTAAATGATCTTGAGCATAATTTTCTAAAGGTAAGCCATCTTAAGCATTTAGCATTTCTCATGTCTTCCTTTGCACTCTATCTTTTGTATATTTTGGCATATGAATACATAATCATGATTGAAATTGTTTCAAAGCTTCATAATTTACAAAGCAATTTTTATATCCATGCTATTCTTAGTCTTATTGTGATAAACAAGCAGACAAGGGTTTCATGCACTTAGGAAAGAAAGAAATATGGGAAGGAAAGAAGGAAGTTAAGGTGATGTGAAATGAAGGATTGAATAGAGCAGGCAATGGATGTAAGAACATGAAATAATGGGATGCTTACATGTTTTAGTAGCCAAACTATGTAAGATAGATGCATCTGCCAAGAGCAGTTGCCCTTTTCTGAATCACTAATTTTTGAAGCAAAATCAAAGCCTCATATTTTTTGCAGACTCCTGCCTGATTGAATCCCATCCTGACAAAGGTGGCACATACATGCTCCACACACAGGTGTGTACACAGACCTTGACAAGTGAAATGAGCCCATTTGCATTGTGGCTACCAATTGCAGTTTGGTCTACCCCTCCTTCACTCCAATTTTCTGTACTCTTCCTGCATTTTCTACTGGGTAGGATGTGGGAAAGGGGTAGGTCAAAAACACACGTTAAAGGTTGTAGGGATAAAGTTGACTCCATTACAAAATAAAGTTACACTGCTGGCTCAGCAGTAAAGAACCGACCTGCCAAGGCAGGAAACCTGGGTTCAATTTCCTGAATGGTAAAGATCCCCTGAGCAAGGAAATGGCAACCCACTCCAGTATTCGTGCCAGGGAAATCCCATAGACAGAGGAGCCTGGTTGGTTACGGTCCATGGGGTTGCAAAAAGAATCAGGCACAAATTAGTGACTAAATATCAAAATCAGGGAAGTCTCCCCAATCATTTCCTCCTTCTGGCCACTGCTGAATATGATTTAAAAACTAGAGATTTGGAGTTGTAATTGAAAATCAGAAATATATATTACTTTTCCAATTGAAGGAGGAATCTTTAAATTCAGTCCAAGAATGCTTAAATATTAGAACTTCATTAAGTTGTGATGACTACAGTGAGACAGTCAAGGTTGAGAAATAGAAGCTCAGCCTTCTCTCCCCAGCAAGACAGCTGCCTGATGACGCTAAGCTCTGAACTTGTCCTCTTGGCCTCTGTCCTGCTTGTCTCCTGCATGCAGAGCAGGAAAACTTAAAAAGCTATTAGGGTCTGTGGGGGGTCAGATACCCAATGTCAAAATTTCACCCCAATCCCAGAAAGAAAACAACCTTTTTTTTTTTTTAATTGTAAATTTTAAGGGAAGTTTTATGGACCTTCAGGTTTATAAAACCATTTTGTCCTTTGTAGTTTGCATGCTTGTTGCTTTGAGAGTTTAAGTTTGGACTGACCACATCACTACTGCTACCACTGCCTCCTCCTTCTTGAATACTTCAATTTAATTTCTACAATTTAATTTCTACATTGATACCTAGAAGCTAGTCTTTTAAACTTATTAAAAACTTGTAAAACTCAGTAGGATTTAGGAGAATGCACTTGTTCCTTTTTAAGGGCATTTAACTGTTTGTCTCTTGCTGCATTAAGGAGTCAAGTTGGTGACCTCTGAGTTTCTACTTAGTTTAGCTTCCTTATGGAAGCACTGCATAATTTGGGATTTGTTTTAGCAGTTGGTGATCTTTGACCCCTCTCAGTAATGTATTTACGCTGAGGAGGACTGAAAAGATCTTTCAGCTGAGATATTTCCAGCCTCTTCCAAGCTAGAGCAGTCTTCCTCTCAGCATAGCAAACCCTTATATAGAAATGGTTTCCAACCTTTATAATGTGTTCTGGTGGAGCAAGTCAGATCAAAGGCTTGATATTTGAAAAATGCACATTCACGTTGCAAAGCAAAAAAAAAAAAAAAGTTTTGCAAGTCAATAATATCACTTCAAAGTATTTCAAGTATGCTCTCAATTTCAAATGAAAATGGAGAACATGAGAACAGGATATATAAGTTTTCTCTGCCTAATTCTTTTTGTAACTGAAATGAAATCTCAGCTATCCCTTTACTGCTAGTAACAGGTCCCCAGGGACTCTGGGTGTAGGGAAATCTGCGTATTAATTGCTGTATCTGTGATAATCTTATAAACTTAGATTACTAGAGTGACAAACTTTCATCCACATCACACTTGTGGAATGTAAATTAGTTACACTTTATTAAAGGAATAGCATTTTAGGAAAGAAGAGAAAATGAGAAGCAGAGATAATGGATTAGCCCTTTATATATCTTTAATTCCAGAAAATTAGTTGTAGTCATGGGATTTTTTTATGTTGTTTTTATAGTATTTGTTGATTACCCATTTTATGGCTGTCTGTCTTTCTCCTAGGTATAATATCAGCATCTCTGATTCTGGGAGGGATTGGGGGCAGGTGGAGAAGGGGATGACAGAGGATGAGATGGCTGGATGGCATCACCGACTCAATGGACATGAGTTTGAGTAAACTCCAGGGGTTGGTGATGGAAGGGAGGCCTGGCATGCTGTAATTCATGGATTCGCAAGGAGACAGAAATGACTGAATGACTGAACTGAACTGAACTGAACTGAAATATTAACCATATTTTGATGAAAATTAACTCCTGATAAGTCTTTCTATTCCCCTATTCTTTCCTGAAATGATGATGGTGAACTATAATATTGTGGAAGTCTAAGTTTAGAACGTAAATTTCAAAACATGATACTCAGAGATTGAATCTTGAGGTCTGATCTGTTTCTTAACTTTGCCCTAACCCATTAGACATTATGTCAGTGGTAATACAAGGCAATGTTTTTCCTTCCACAACAGTAGCTCTTATTTTGATTCTCAACCTCTGGTACATCTACTTGTTTGCATCCTCTTTCCAACACAGTGCTAGCATGTCAAAGTTCGTATGAAGACTGAGATGAAAACTGAATTGCCGATCTTAAATGATACTACAGAGTCATTTGATTGGAAAATGGGGAGATTCCAGATTGAGCAGATATGATACACAGATATTTGTCTAAACTGGTTCTGGATCTGACTCATCAGTGACTGAATCTTTGTTATCAGACCTGCATTTCATTTCTACTTAAACTCCGAAAGTGCTTCGGAGATATTGATCAGGTTCTTTTGAATTTTCTTTTAGTTAATCCCCTTAGACCCAGTTTATAGACTAAGGGGAACTTCCCAACACTTTGCAGAAAGAAATTGCATTCCAAAAAATGGCTACATCTTGTATTGCTCAGTGACTGATTGGTGTAAGAAAGCAGGCTGACTTGCGCTGTTTTCTTTCCTACTGTGTTGTAGTCAGTAGAAAAGAAGAGGGCTCTGTAAGCATAGTTGAGTGAATACACAGCCAGAGGCTCAAGATTTTAGAGTCACCTTTTGCTTACTCACTTCTCCTTTCCTGTCCTCATATCACATCTGTCACCAGTTTTCTCAGATGCTTCCTCCAGAGAGGGGGGCTTTTCCTCCTGCCTCTGATGTGAAATGCACTAAAAATAGTTTTGAACTTTGACAGACATATCAACTTCAGTTTTTCTAAATAGCAGCACCAAATAAATTCTGTCATGGGGATTACTGACCTCATGTCTGCCAACTGGGGTTGATCCATGGTTGCCATCACCATTTAGAAAAGTACACTTGAAAAAATCACATGATGTGAGTTTCAGTCGCAAATTTTGGGAATCTTCAATCTATCTGTTGTTATAACTGAGAAATTTTAAAAATGTCTGAAATTGTATATTTGCAATTTTATACACTGATTTACATATATATATATATATAATTTATATATATAAACTCTAATATCCTTATATATATATAAATTACAAAGGTTATCTGTATTAAATACTTTTTAATTTTATCAAGAAAGGGAAAGTCATATTCAGTTTTACATGTTATTGTGTTTGGTCTTTCCTCTTAACCTTCTCAATCAAGTTCTGGTTTTCACTTTAAATTGAGTGGAATCCACATCAAGTTTGCTTTCTCCCTAAACTTCTTAAATACTTCATCATGGGGTCAACTTCATATATATTCTGGCCTCTAAATTTCACCAGAGCAAACCCACAATTTGCCTCAAAACCATCATAAGAGTCTGCCAGTTTGGCCTCTTGATCATTTGTTTGAGAATTTTATACCAACCATGCATTTCTGGGTAAGTAGGCACACATATCCATGCTTTTCTGCAATATTATGGCAAAAGCCTTGGTCAGAGGGTTTCACAGGGAGTGGGGAAGCTATATTTTTAGTACTAGAGTTACCCTGGGGCCTGAGTAAAATGCAGATTGCATAAAAGAAGACATGACCATTCCAAGAATTTTGGCCTTTGACCCAGAAGTATATCCTAATGGGTCTCTGGCTGAATTTCCACAGTGATTCTTAGCACAGTAAAACTTACAACCATGAGTTTTTCAGAAATGTTTACACTGTAGCTTCTTAAGCACATGTGGACACTATTGAAGCATTGATAAATAATCTTTGGATTCTCAAAGTTCACAAACATTTCTCCGACCGTGAAAAAGGCCACAGGGAGGGTATATGGAATTCTGAATCTGGAATAACTGAATTAAATGAGATAATATATATGGTAATTCTCTGTGACTTGTAACTACAACACTAATGTTGATCATTGGTATGTACAGTTTGATTATTTTCTTTAGGTTCCATGGAATAATATTTAGATGTTGTCAGATTATTTGGTTTCTGTATATGTCATAGTGAAACATGAATTAGGTTCAGATAACTGATTCTGTTCTTGCTTTGGTATACCAGTTTTCTGTTGGTTCTAGACCCCTTATACCCTTATTTGTAGGGAATGTTTCATTCTTCTGCTTTTTGCCTGTCTCTTTCTCTTAGAAATAATCTATTCCCCACCTGAGTCTATGTTTTGAGGGTGGGGCTGACCCTATTTCCTCACTCTAGGGATGGACCTCTGTCTTGATCTGAGCAGTCAGGATTCACCTAATTTTTTTATGGTGGGCTTGTGAGTAGTGCTAACTTAACGAAACTTGCCTCTGGGACTTTGCTAGAACTTTTGGGATGAGTAAAGATACAGCTTCCAGTAGTCACATTTTCTGTTCTGTGGGCACAGCCTTCCTGTCAACCTGGGGCTAAGGAGAGGGATGGAGAAAAGAGACACATTACTGATAATAAAGGTTGGACCCTGCTTCCTCCCATTCTCCATCTCAGTCCCATTGAACTTCCCTGCTCTGTGGTCCAAAGAACATCTCCATGTGTTTGTCTGTTTAATTTGCTTCCCAGAAGCTTCTGTTCCTGGCAATGGAATGTTCTGCTTTCTTCCCACTGTCATTCATTGGCTTGTGTTACCTTATGGTTGTGTTTCCTTGAACTTGACAGCCGTGTTTCCACAGGTTCAGTGTTTTCAAGTGTATAATTAAATTGTAGCATTTAGAAATCAAAAAAATAGTATATAGAAATGAAAATATTTCAGGAGTGTTATCAAGCTATGGGACTTGGGTGCTATTAAATGAGTTGATATCAGCCAATGGAAGAAGGGTACATCTGTGGAACTTAAACAGAGTTTTGCAGGGGAGGACACCTTGAAGAACTGTGATTGTGTCTGGGACAATTTAAGAGGAGGGAGCCAGGGGAATATGTTCACTGATCTCATTCTCTTTCCTTCCATCCATCTCCTGCCAGGGCTTCCCATTTGTTGATCCCAACAGGAAGACAGAAAGCAAGGGGGCCTGTTGATGTGGTCCCTAGGCCATCCCACAGAGGCCATAAACATGGTGGAGAAGGAAGAAAGTATATCCAGAAGGGCAAAGAGAAGGTATCTGGCATGGCAGATAATCTTGGACTTGTCTTTCAGTTCTAAGATTAAATGAGCATGAATAAAAGTCTAGAATGACGTGACATTTGGATTTGTTTGGATTAATGTACACATATGAGTGAGCAAATAGGAGGGAAATCTTACATTACTCCCCCTCTTTTCTGCACATTTAATATCCCAGTTCATTAAAAGTGTGACTTATTAGGCCAATGGTGTTTTACTGTTTCAGGTAACATGGCAAAAGAGTCAGATAATTTACTAGTTAAATTAGACAATAAATTGATTCAAATTATTCTTGAAAGTTGACTTAAAAAATTAGGATAGGACTTTGAGTGTTGATTTTGAATATAGATTTAGAAAAGTGCTTTTCTTTTGTATGCAGTAGAGTTGAATAGCTTTAACTTACTTAACTAACATTTGCTTGAAAAAAAATCAGAAATGTAGACTCATAGATGTGGAGAACGAACTAGTGGTCAGTAGTGGGTAGGGGGTTATTTAGTGATGGTGAGTGTTCAAACTATTGGATATAAGATAGGCTGAAGGATGTTTTGTACATGGGTAATGTAGCCAACGTTTTGTAGTAAATATAAATAGAATGCAACCTTTAAACATAAGTATATGTTTTTTTAAAAAGGCAGAAGACAGAGAAACATTTATTTTTAAAAACTAACCACTAAACGGAGCCCTAGTGTCTCATCTGGTTTCTCTACTAAAGAGGTAGGAATTTGTCTAAATGCTTAAGAAAGCCTGACCATATTAGGCTTATTGCAAGACCACAAAGTATGTATAAACCACACATACCATTTTTTGGGGGTGATTTAAAGAATGTTCAAGAGTAAGTTTTTCTCCATACAAAATTTCCCCACTTATTTAATTCCTGATTAAGATACAGCTCCATTGTAATGGCACAATAGAATCTTTAGAGTTGATGATGTTCAGTCCTAAATCATGTCCAACTATTTGCGACTCTACAGACTGTAGCACACAGACTTCCCTGTCTTTCAGAATATCCAGAGAGAATAATTCTGTATAAAGATATGGAGGTCTTACAAATTTAGGAAAAAGTCCATTCAACTCCCATTCTTTTGTTAGAACTGCATCCTTGTCAATACGATGTCTAAATGTATGCATGTTAACCTATAATACAGAAACACCACCCTCCTCCTTGGTGATAGTGATGGTCTGTGTCTATAGTTAGGGAAGTAAAACAGGCTTCTTCTGTTGTGGGATGGTTATCCTGGGCCCTGCCCACCAGAGAGGGCTGTGTGTGGCCCTCTCCATCTATGCGTACCTTGAGTGTGGGTCAACTGTAGTTTATAGCGCCCCTCCCAATATCTTTCTCTTGGCCACTGGAGGTGCATAATGCAGAGTCTTAATATTTTATTCCATCCCGAAGGGTTTCATCAGAAAGGTATAATCCATAGGGCTAAAAACAGACTCCCTGGAAAAGAACAAAAAGGGTGATCAAGATCATACTCTTGATTGTCTTCATAAATTTTCATGAGAAAGAGATAAATATATGAGTAAATAATTAGCCCAGATGTATTCATTTCTTTGATGAATGTAAGTAAACTTAACATAGTAACCCAAAGGAGGGAAGAGCTGATTTGTCTGGAAAAGTTACAAGAATTTTCAAAAAGGAAGGAAATTAGTACATGGAGGATCTCCCCAGGAGTGGGATTGGACGGGATTCCAGGCTGCAGAAGAGCTTATAAAAAGAATGATATTTAAAATTCAAAGAGCACTGCAGGTTTGGGGAAAGATGATGAATTCTATCGACTCTCTTCCATCTTTGGGAGGACCAGGCAAACACAGCAAAAGATCCCTGCCTGTGACTCACATGTCTCACTTGCTCCCTGCGGTTGTGTCCTTCCTATGAGTGGACTTCTGGGCAGACACATGGACACATGAGCCTAGGAGCGAACCCTCCACTCCTGTCTGTCCTGGAGACACCCCTCCTCACATGACCTTCAGAGAGAGAACTGGGTTCTATAGGTAAGATTCCCTGTAGAAGCAAATGGTAACCTAATGCAATATTTTTTTTTTCTGGAAAATCCCATGGATAAAGCAGCCTGGTGGGTTACAGCCCAGGAGGTAACAAAAGTTTCAGACATGTTTAGCAATGGAACAGCCACAACAATTACAAACTGGTAGTAAAAACAAATAAAAAAATTGTGATTACATTGGGCCTTTTAATTGTGCTGTGATTAGCCTTTATTACAACTCACATTACTGAAGTTATTCTATATGTGTAATGCAAGACTGCTTATATTTCATAACTATTAAACTTCATATCCACACCTTGTTCTTGTTTCAGTCACTATGTCATATCTGACATTTGTGACCCCATGGACTGCAACCCTGTCCTTCACTATCTCCTGGAATTTGCTCAAATTCATGTCCATCGTGTCAGTTATAGCATCCAAACATCTCATCCTCTGTCGTCCCCTTCTCCTCCTGCCCTCAATCTTTCTCAGCATTAGGGTATTTTACAATGAGTCAGTTCTTTGAATTGGGTGGTCAAAGTATTGGAGCTTCAGCATTAGCTTCCTTCGAATATTCAAGGTTGATTTCCTTTAGAATTGACTGGTTTCCTCTCCTTTAATCCAAGTGACTCTCAAGAGTACTTCCAGCACCACAGTTCAATAATATCAGTTCTTCAGTGCTCAGACTTCTTTATGGTACAACACCCATATCTGTACATGCGTAATGGAAAAACCATACCTTTGAATGCAGAGTCATTCTTTTGGCATCATGATGTCTGTGCTTTTTAATATGCTATCTAATTTTTTCATAAATTTTCTTACAAGGAGCAAGCATCGTTTAATTTCATGGCTGAAGTCATCATCTGCACTGATTAAGAGTCCAAGAAAATAAAACATGTGCGGCCTATCAAATAACTAACTCAAACTTTTCATCTAGATAAATGTGGTTATAGAATTATATAGCCTTAGGATAACCACATTTTGACTTTTTTTAACCAATTACCATGTTTCTTAATGATTCTGATTTATATCTGAAAGTAGTATTCTTTATCATAGAGCATGACTCAAATTTATACTGAGTCTACACCATGGAATATTACTCAACCATTAAAAAGAACTCATTTGAATCAGTTCTAATGAGATGGATGAAACTGGAGCCCATTATACAGAGTGAAGTAAGTCAGAAAGATAAAGACCATTACAGTATACTAATGCATATATATGGAATTTAGAAAGATGTTAATGATAACCCTATATGCAAAACAGAAAAAGAGACACAGAAGTGTGGAACAGACTTTTGGACTCTGTGGGAGAGGGCGAGGGTGGGATGTTTCAAGAGAACAGCATTGAAACATGTATATTATCTACGGTGAAAAAGATCACTAGCCCAGGTTGGATACATGAGACAAGTGCTCAGGCCTGGTGCACTGGGAAGGCCCAGAGGGATCGGGTGGAGGGGGAGGTAGGAGGGGGGATCAGGATGGGGAACACATGTAAATCCATGGCTGATTCATTTCAATGTATGACAAAACCCATTACAATACTGTAAAGTAATTAGCCTCCAACTAATTAAAAAATAAATAAATAAATAAATAAATAAATAAATAAATAGAAACTATACTGAGTCTATTATGTTTGCTAAGATATCCTATAGCCAATGACACAACAGGGGAACAAAATTAATACAAAAATTAGGTGCTTAAAGCTGAAATTGGAGGGAAAGAAGAGAACAACAAATAAATGTAAAAATGTGCACTGAAAAAAGTTCTGGGTGGTAGGAAAGAATGGCCATTTAGGTCTTAAAGAACAGTAGCCATACGGGGAAACTTTATATTAAAACAGGGTACTCATTTTTCCATAAAGCTTCTACTTCCTGGAGACAGTGAGTATTCAGTTCATTTCAGATCAGTTCAGTGGCTTAGTCATGTCTGACTCTTTGCAATGCTTCCTGGGGACAGTGGGTATTAAGAAATTAAAAATTAGGACTTACATTGCTACAAGAAATACAGTGAAGATGATGACATGTTGGGTGTGGTAGGGAAAAAAAAATCACCTTTCTCAGCAAAAGACATTTTAACCTCAGGGCATATTCTGCAGTAATCAAAGTAATTAAAAAGCAGGCATCTGTCCCACTTTGAAAAAACAATTTCACAATTACCTGTTCCTAAAGTTTTCAGGCAGTACAAGAGAAGAATGTCTGTATTTAATATTTCTTTAAAATCACAATTGTAACTGCTGTTTTCAAGGCCACCCACTTGAGGGGTGGGTGACACAGTATTGTTATAAAAGTGACTCTAGATGCAAATGGTAATTCCATGGCTTAGAGTCCCCAATTGGCTTCCTGGAAGAGTGTGAACTCCTACCCTTCTTGGAGGAACTTTTCTCTCAGACAAAAGTAGAACTAAGAAGTAAGGGGTCCAGAGGCCATCAATATTTTCACACTAAGAACACCTTGGGGTTGCTTAGAACAGGTCCGTGTTGCTCCTCCATCACTTGGTCATTTGTATTGCCCTTGCTGGTATTCTATCTTGGTTACCATTGCCTACAGAGAGCTCCCTCTGTCTATAATGAAGGGCTGTGGGCTGAAACACTTCTGTCTTGCCACCAGAGCTTAGGCTCCGTCCTTTCCCCTGTCCTCAGTTGATGCAGGGAGTGGGCTCTTTTACACAGAACCTAGAGGACCACATCTCAGCAACCATCATTCCTCAGAAAAGTTAAAATTCCTTTCTCCCTCTGTGTATTAAACTCCCTTCACTAGACTTCAGTTTACTTTTCTCATCTGTCCACTCCATTTTCAGCAAGCCCATTCCACTTGATTTATCAATGATCAACACCACTGGTCACATGGGAAGTTAATGAAAGCTTCACCCGAAATTAAGAAAATCATTAAAATACTGGTTCACTCAGACTGTGTTAACATACCAGGGTATTCTGGGATACATGAAGTTTTACATGCCATATGCTCATGGGGAGAGTTTTAAAAGAAACAATTTTCAGACTCTCAACATTCATATGAATTCCTTCCTAAAATTTTCTCTCTGAGAAAGCATTAGTGTGTAAAGGCTTAAATACTGGTCTTCTTTCCTCCTCCCATTTCAGAATTACCCTGGTCTGGTTTTAAAAAGAAAGGCATGCCTTTCACTATCTGGAATCTTATTACTGTGTGATGTCCCAGGGGGTACAGATTTCTGGGATGCCAGACAGAAAGACCATAAGAAATGCTCTTGTCACCTAAGCCTTCTTCGATCATGGCATCATGAGTTTATGGTAAGTCTTCATGTCTTCTGTCTTTTATTTATTTCTGTTAAATGGATAGCAAGAAGAGTTAATATTGTAACTTCCTTATTTCACATACACTGTGGAACAGAAAGACAGGACTGGACAATATTGATTCAACAGACTTCTTTGTATGTGCGCTTGCATGTGAACATTTACTCCAAATGGAAATGGTGTTGGAACTTTCCCGACTGTCCAGTGCTTAAGAATCTGTGCTCGCAATGAAGGGGGCCTGGGGTTCAATCCCTGCTCACAGATCTAGATTCCACATTCCACAAGAGAGGTGGAAGATCCGGCTGTGCTACAACTAAGACACAAAGCAACAAAGTAAATAAAAATGCTAAAAAAAGAAAGGTTGGTATCTTTGCAACATAGTGGCTTTAAGTATGAACCTTGGAGTCCTGTAGCCTTTGTCCATACTCCCACTCCACCACTCACTAGCTCTGAATCTTTAAGCAAGCCTTATTTTACTTATCTCCGTAATTCCTTTCAAACTAGTGTCCACCTCATGGAGTTGCAAAAGAATGAATGAAGGTAATGCGGGAAAAGCGTTTCAGAAAAAGACCAGAAGAAGATATATGCCTGAACAATGTCACTTCACATTTTCTTAACGTGATGTTACAACAGGGGAGCCTCCTCAGCTCCCAGCTGTGTAGTGAAGGGCTCAGCCTCATCCAAAGGGAAGTCTGGACTCTCCAGTTGTTTCTTTGTAGCTCCTCTCTAAACCCTAGGGTTGTTTTCTCTGATAAAGTGTGACTAAAGGTGTCAAAGATTGACACTGAGAAAAGTGCTTTTATTTTTGTGAAGGTCTTGGGACAGCCTGATATGATGCAAACTATCTGATTCAGAGTAAAAAGTTTGGGCCACCTGAGCAATGTGATTCAGGATGGGGGTTTTGGTCATGCAGTATCAGCTGCACCTCTAGAGTGGTGTGAGCCTGAGATCAGCTGTATGGACAGTCAAACATGCCTTCGAGGTGGAGCCCCAATAAAACCGCTGGACACAGAGCCAGGAGTGAGCTCCCGTGTCTGCAAGTGCTCACTGCAGGCACATCGGTGCTGGGAACACAAAGCTGCCCATGACACCCTGGGAAGAGGAAACCAAAAGTTTCATACTCATACTGTCTTTGACTCTGCCCTATGTGCCTTTTTCCCTGGACAGTTTTTTTTTAATTAATTAATTAATTAATTAATTAATTTTAATTAGTTGGAGGCTAATTACTTTACAATATTGTAGTGGGTTTTGCCATACATTGACATGAATCAGCCATGGATTTACATGTGTCCCCCATCCCGATCCCCCTCCCACCTTCCTCTCCACCCGATCCCTCTGAGTCTTCCCAGTGCACCAGGTCCGAGCACTTGTCTCATGCATCCAACATGGGCTGGTGATCTGTTTCACCCCAGATAATTTTTATCTGTATCATTCAAACTCTGCAATCCTCTGGGTATATATCAGGAGAAATCTATAATTCCTTAGTCCTTGGCTTCCTATCAGCACCACAAAGCATTCAGTAGCATGAGGTATTGGGTTACTTTAGAAAAGTCAGTCTCCTTGTTGGGTGCCATGGCCTAATGTTTGTGTTCTCCCTAAATTCGTACATTGACAACCTAATCTCCAAAGCGACAATTTTATATGGTGGGACCATTTGAAAATCATTAGGTTATGAGTGCAGAACCCACATGAGGGCAGAACCCACATGAATGGGATTAAGGCTCTTGAGAAAGAGGCCTGAAATACTTGCTCATCCCTTCTATTTAGGGATATGTCCTGGAAGAGGCCCTCACTCACTCAACAATGCTGGCACCCTGATCTTGGACTTCTAGCCTCCAAAACAGTGATAAATAACGTGGTTTATAAACCACCCATTCCCTGGCATTTTGTAACAGCAGCCTGCATGCACTAAAATACTGGGCATGATTAAATGGGAAAAAGGATAATTCTCAATCATGTTTTCCCTTCCAAGGTCAGGAATTTGGAACAGGTAGCATGGATATTCAATTCCAGTGGCACATTTTAACATACTCGATAGAATTGTACATTTCTTTCAAATTGTAGTTTTTGACATGCTCACCTGGGAAGATATTTCCTTGGATGTAATTAACATTTAAACAAATAGAATGTGGATTTTATGGGATCAGTTGAGGGTGTTAAGAGCAAAGACAGAGGTTTCCCAAAGTAAAAGCAATTCAGCTTGAAGACAAGACCATTACTGGAACCCCAATCACCAGCCTCTCAGCCTAAAGATGAAGCAACTGGACCCTAAGGCCCATCACTGGGCTCTCATCAGAATCCTAACATAACTGCTCTTTGACTTAGAAAACTTATCTTCACCTCTCTAGGCCTTGGTTTTCTCAACTAAACAAGGAAATTAGAGTAGAAAATCCTTTACATTTCCAAAGATTATGCAAATCTCAGTATAAAGCATGATCCCAAGCTGAGGTTTTATTCTTTATCTTGAAAAGAAAATTATCAATTAGTTATGCAGCATCCATGTTTGGATCTCTTCTACTTCTCATTATGTGCTCTATCTTACTATGTATTTCTCTAACTTAGCTTTAAGAAAAATTCCTTGATAAAAATAATTACTTGATTGTTTTGGAATACTACATTTATCTCCAGTCTTTCTTTGAAAAGCAGGAGTTGTAGTTAAGCATACTAGTGAGAGAAACTGTTTCTAAATGTCAGTATGTCACCTTGAGGAATTTTGCTGTGTGTAATTACTCAGTTATGTCCAACACTTTATGACCCCATGGTCTGACAACCCCATTGCTTGCAACCCACCAGGATCCTCTGTCCACGGGGATTCTCTAGGCAAGAACACTAGACTGATTTTACATGCCCTCTTCCAGGGATCTTCCTGACCACTGATGGAATGCAGGTTTCCTATAGTGCAGGCGGACTCTTTACTGTCTGAGTCAACAGCTCCCAATAAAATGAGTCTTCTTGTATACAGAAGATGCATTATTTGTCTACTTTTGTTTCCTGCAACAATGCTTTTTTTTTTTTTTTTCCAATCAATATATTGGTCCAGTTTCTATTCACCTGAAAGCTATCTTAATACAAGCTTTTCCTTGGGGGGGTGGGGGGAATAATACAAAAGGAACTTTTATCTGTAATAGTGGTTAAGATTTTGTCCAGTTATCAGTTTATCCAAAATACCAGAGGCTGAGTACTTTGCTCTTAATTGTCATATTTACCTCAAAAGGAACAAATAAGCTGGTCTGTGAAAAATGCCAGTTTCTGCCATGGTTGATATTCAGTAAACAGTAACTTCAGGGCAGCTGGTGCAGCCCTTATAGACAGAAGCAAACTGAATAAAGCAGGGGGAATTGGTGTTGTTCAGAATTAACTATAAGGCAGAGTGTGGTTGGTGAGATAAAAATGGTGAGAATAAAATTAGGAAGCAATAACGAGAAAAATGGTACTTTCATCTAGGAGAAGAAGGTAACACTTCAGTAAAGAGGTGAATTTTTTTTTTACATTCCAAGAGAGATTAGGCATTTGCGTACATTGTAAGAATATTTGATTTGTAGATATTTTCATCTGTCATGATCATAGAGTGCAGCTAAGTAACTGAACTCCTCTAGTGAAGTTAAGAATCCTATGGTCAAATGTAGACTCAAGGGCAGGTTCAGGGCACTGTATCTCAGGCAGCTCAGTCACTCAGTCCAACTCTTTCTGACCAGATGAACCGCAGCACGCCAGGCCTCCCTGTCCATCACCAACTTTCAGATTTTACTCAAGCTCATGCCCATCGAGTCGGTGATGCCATCCAGCCATCTCATCCTCTGTCATCCCCTTCTCCTCATGTCACAATTCCCTCCAAGCATCAGGGCCTTTTCCAATGAGTCAACTCTTTGCATGAGGTGGTCAAAGTATTGGAGTTTCAGGTTCAGCATCAGTCCTTCCAATGAACACCCAGGACTGATCTCCTTTAGGATGGACTGGTTGGATCTCCTTGCAGTCCAAGGGACTCTCAAGAGTCTTCTCCAACACCACAGTTCAAAAGCATCATTTTCGGTGCTCAGCTTTCATCACAGACCAACTCTCACATCCATACATGACCACTGGAAAAACCATAGAGTTGACTAGACAGACCTTTTTTGGCAAAGTAATGTCTCTGATTTTTAATAAGCTATCTAGTTTGGTCATAACTTTCCTTCCAAGGAGTAAAAGTATTTTAATTTCATGGCTGCAATCATCATCTGCAGTGATTCTGGAGCCCCCCAAAATAAAGTATGACACTGCTTCCACTGTTTCCTCATCTATTTCCCTTGAAGTGATGGGACCAGATGCCATGATCTTAGTTTTCTGAATGTTGAGCTCTAAGCCAGCTTTTTCACTATTCTATTTAACTTTCATCAAGAGTCTTTTTAGTTCCTCTTCACTTTCTGCCATAAGGGTGGTGTCATCTGCATATCTGAGGTTACTGATATTTCTCCCAGCAATCTTGATTCCAGCTTGTGCTTCTTAGAGCCCAGCGTTTCCATGATGTACTCTGCATATAAGTTAAATATGCAGGGTGACAATTTACAGCCTAGATGTACTCATTTTCCTATTGGAAACCAGTCTGTTGGTTCATATTCAGTTTAACTGTTGCTTCCTGACCCGCCTATAGGTTTCTCAGGAGACAGGTCAGGTGGTCTGGTATGCCCAGCTCTTTCAGAATTTTCCTATTTATTGTGATCCACACAGTAAAAAGCTTTGGCATAGTCAATAAAGCAGAAATAGATGATTTTCTGGAACTCTTGTTTATTTGATGATTCAGCAGATGTTGGCAATTTGATCTCTGGTTCCTCTGCCTTTGCTAAAACCAGCTTGAACATCTGGAAGTTCACAATTCATGTAATGCTGAAGCCAGGCTTGCATAATTTTGAGCATTACTTTACTAGCATGTGAGATGAGTGCAATTTTGTGGTAGTTTGAGCATTCTTTGGGATTGCCTTTCTTTGGGATTGGAATGAAAATTGACATTTTCCAGTACTGTGGTCACTGCTGAGTTTTCAAAAGTTGCTGCCATTCTGTGTGCAGCACTTTCACAGCACTGTCTCTAGTTCTGTCCTATTCAGCCTCTTAGTCAGTGACTCGATTACCGCATGATATCAAGACAGGAAACTGTGACGGCTAGTATATGTGTAATAAAAGATCGAACAACCATTGGTTTCCATCTAATAGGGTAACAATTAAAAGCAAATGCATCCACAGTTCTGTGAAAGTGAAAGTCGCTCAGTCATGTCCGACTCTTTGTTACTCCATGGACTATGCAGTCCATGGAATTCATCAGGCCAGAATACTGGAGTGGGTAGCCTTTTCCTTCTCCAGGGAATCCTCCCAACCCAGGGATCAAACCTAGGCTTCCCACATTGCAGGCAGATTTTTTACAAGCTGAGCCACAAGGGAAGCCCCCACAGTTCTAGTTCTGTAATTATGACCAAAAATCAGGGTGTGAGGGTTTGGGTGGGGAGAAAAGACCTAATGGTTTTAGTTCGCTGTATGCTGTGAGCATCAAAACTTCACTGACATATTATTCTGCATGAATAAAAGTCTTTCACTGAACAAACACCTAACAAAGTCCTGTTGGATGCAAAGAATGGACTATAGTGAAGAGCATACATGTGGACTTTGTCAATTAGGACTTAAATTTTAATAGAAAAGCAGAAATGAAGTGAATTTGAAACTTAAATGTTGCTCCACAACTGGGACACGTTCGAGAGGGAAAAGCACAGAATTCCATATGTCCACATAACAAGGAGACCTGAGCTGTGTCAGAGTCAGGAAATGCTGTTTTGAGGAAGCGGTTTTTACTGAGATCTGAAAGATGTAAAGGAGGTCATCAGGTAAGAGAGAGAGAGTATTCCAGAGAGAAGGCATTTATAAAGAGCTTTAGCCATGTGTGAGAATATAAATGAGAAGAACAAAAATTCCAGGATTGATCCTTCAAAAATATAATTTACTTGGTGAAACTTGTGCTCACTGGACAGTGAATACAAGGTGAAATATGATCAGTTCTGTGAAAGAGATAAGATCAAGTTTTGCAGAGCACAGGAGGTATTTCCATTTGCTGGGTAATTCGGTCAAGATTCACTTAAACCTAGGAAACCTGGTTTCTATTGCTACTTTTGCACTCAGTTTTATAAGTTTAGATAAGTGACTTAATCATTCTTGGATTTACTATGTATCCTTAATATGGGAGGATTGCCCAGATAATTTCCAAGGTTTCTTCCTTTTCTGAATATCCAGTGAATCCCAATGGTTATTATCTGGAATAAAGGAAAAGAAAAAAACGCTTTTACATATCAAGTGTAATGTCTGAAATACTTACAAAATTATATAAAAAGCATTGAAATTTTTGCTATTTTTCCCTTTTCAGTTTTTTAAAAATATATTTTGCTGATAAAACACAATTTATTTAAAGTATACAGGACAATTTAAATAGGTATACATTATCAATGGATTTCCTCATTGATTTAATTAACATGTCTATTAATATCTCCTCACATATTTACTTTTCAAGATCATTTTGGTGAGGACATTTAACTTTTCCTCTCTTAGATGTGTGCTAAGTGACTTCAGTCATGACCCCATGGACTATATAGCCTGCCAGGCTCCTTGCCCATGGGGATTCTCCAGGAAAGAATGTTAAGATGGGTTGCCATGCCCTCATCCATGGGATCTTCGTGACCCAGGTATTCCACTCTTTTTTCCTTTATGTAATGTCCTTGTATTCCTTTGTCTATGGAAATTTTCTTTGCGCTCAAGTCGACTTTATCTAATATTAACATATGTTTTTATCCTTTTATTTTCCAGATAGCCATGCCATTATTGAGTTTCTTGGGCTTTCCTGGTGGCTCAGGCACTAAGGAATCCACTTGCCTTGTGAAGATTTGGATTCAGTCCTTGGGTTGGGAAGATCCCCTTGCAGAGGACATGAGGATCTGGATTCTAGCCTGGAAAATTCCATGGACAGAGAACCCAGTGGGTTACAGTCCATGGGGTCGCAAAGAGTCAGACATAACTTGGCAACTAAACCACCACCTGCTGTTCCTTCACATTTATTCTTTGGGAGGAACAGCCCTACTCAGGCTGCCTTCTGATGCTACGTTGGAGGTCAGGAATGCTGGGCCTGGGTTGTCTTCTGTTACATGCTGCTGTGTTTGTATTCCATTCTTCAGGCCCTAAACTAGTTCCCCTTCTTCTTGCCAAATATACAAGGTCTCCTTTAGTGGTCTCTTCTTTTCTCCAGAACAAACAGAGGAGTGGGCACAAAGAGATCAAGGTCATCTTGTCTGAAGCAGAAGCCCAAGAAGTGTTTTATAACCTAGGACAGAGATTTCATGGAGGGAAGCTGAGGAAGAAAGTGGAAAGGAGTCCACAGTAGGCTGGAGATGAAGTCATGGAGTCCCTTTCTTTACAAGTCATCAGAAGCTGAGAAAGTATTTTTTCTAGGTTATATATATATATATATATATATATATATATATATATATACAGCTCTGAGTGAGTACACTTTCAGTTTCAGCAAACTGTAAGTCTTCTGTATTTTTTTATTAATTCCCTTTAAAATGCATATATATAATATCCAAATGACACTTTATTCATTCTTCTAGGCCATTGCTCCACTTTTATTATGACATGAGATTTAAACCCTGAAAAAAAGATATCTATTATAGAGTTTGGATTACTTACCAGTAGATGAATTGATGGAATAACAAAGAATTAAAGATGATTACTTAATTGAGCTCCCAAAATTTGACATATGCATATGAAGAGAGTTATTCACATATAACTTTATTCTTGGCTCCTTGTGGTATTCTGAGAACTTTGATTGAAGCTATATGTAAAAGAAATTACTTTATTATGATAGTTAAACAACTTATATCATTATGTTTGTATATTTAGAATCCATTAATACAGTGGCCATAACAATGAGTGGCCTCATCCCCTGGGGAAGAAAATGTTAGCAATTCCATGTCTATTTATTTTTATCTCACTGTCATTTAGTTTATATTTGTTGTATATTTTTAAAATGCCACAAATATATTAGAAGAGCAATGCATATAGAATAATTTTTCATAATAAAATTAAGTCACTGACCTTGTGTTGAAAAAGGGAAAATATTTTGGAGGTTAGTTCTTCAGGAAACAGAAAAGTATCAAATTTTGCTGCATAAAATGTTACCTACTTTGGGGTAGTTTACCAAAAATTGTTTATGAAACCAGTTTAACTGAAGAGAGGCAGAATGTTCAGAACATTCATGTTTTCATGAGTTTGCATAGAGCCTCAGAGATGGAAACATTTTTGAAGTTGAGTAGAAGACCAAGAGACCTGACTAGAAAGGGGAAATCTTGAATATTGAATGCAAGAAAGGGTGTTTGCTCCCCTCAGTGTGGTCTAAGTTGTTTTTCTTTAAATCACCTCCTTTTCTTCACCATTATTCCCAAAACCCCATCCTCTGCTTTACTATATCTTTTCCCATAGTACAGATGACCTGTTAATATACCATTTAATGTACTCGGATTCATGTTTATTGCAGATTATCTGTCTTCCCTCAGCTGAAAAACCTGTTCCATGAGGATAAGTGGCTGCCTTTGTTTATTGATGTAAACTAAGCACCTGTAATAGTTTCTGAGTCAAGGAGGAATTAAGTCAATGATCACCTGGTTAAATGACCGATAGCAGATACTGGGCAGGCCCACCTGTTTCAAACTTTTGTGATTTTGATTTGCTATTGTAAAGAAGCTGCTACAGTTAATGGTATAAGATTAAGATACATTGCTGTTTCTTTTATGAGCATAAAAATAAACTATATTTGAAGATAAGGTTTTAGACGAAACATGATAGCCAAAATGCACATTTGAAAAAAATTATATCAGTTTCTTTGTTTACTTTATCCAAAATAGAATTATATTCCTTTTCAAAAACTTTTACTTACCTAGGTGTGTGTACATATATAAAAATAAATTTCCATGTAGTCAAAGCTATGGTTTTTCCAGTAGTCAAGATGGATTTGAGAGCTGGATCAAAGGAAACTGAGCACAGAGGAATTGATGCTTTTGAATTGCAGTGTTGGAGAAGACTCTTGAGAGTCCCCTGGACTGCAAGGGGATCAAATCAGTCAATACTAAAGGAAATCAGCCCTGAATATTCATTGAAAGGATTGATACTTAAGCTGAAGTTCCAATATTTTGGCCACCTGATAGAAAGAACTGACTCATTGAAAAAGACCCTGATGCTTGGAATGTTTGATGGCAGGAGGTGAAGGAGATGGCAGAGGATGAGATGGTTGGATGGTATCACCTTAACAATGGACATGAGCTTGAGCAAGCTCCAGCTGATGGTGGAGGACAGGGGAGCCTGATGTGCTGTAGTCAGTCCATGGGGTCTCAAAGAGTTGGATATGACTGATTGAACTTAACTGAAGGTATGCATATGTGTTATGTATGTAACATAATGACTACATGATCATTATACCTAGGTCACATTGACAAATATGCTATTTTAGTTTCAGGTAACATTACACATAGATAATATTGACATATAATGTTATTTTGCTTTCAGGTGTACAATGTAACTATTTGATATATATTGCAAAATTATCACCACAATAAGTATGGTGAACATCCATCATTAGAAATAGTTACAATTGTCTTCTTGTGATGAAAATTTTTACTATGTCTTTGCAGAAGTGTGCTGGCTGCAAAGGACTGTGCAGAAGCATGTTGGTGAGGAGTTACACCTCACCAAGGTCAGGGACAGTGACAGTGAGTGCCAGGTTGCAAAGGCGCAGGAGCAGACGAGCGGAGCTACCCCACGTCCGAGGTTAGGGGCAGCGGCCGCACAGGGCATATGAGGGCCACAGGGGAGCCACTCCAAGTTCAAGGTCAGGAGAGGCAGCTGTGAGGAGATACCCCTGGTCCAAGGTAAGGAGCAGTGGCTGTGCTTTGCTAGGGCAGCCGTGAAGAGATACCCCATGTCCAAGGTAAGAGAAACCCAAGTAAAATGGTAGGTGTTGCGAGTGGGCATCAATGGGGAGACATACTGAAGCCATAATCACAGAAATCTAGCCAATCTGATCACAGGACCACAGTCGTGTCTAACTCATGAAACTAAGCCATGCCATGTGGGGCCACCCAAGATGGACGAGTCATGGTGGAGAGGTCTGACAGAATGTGGTCCATTAAAAAAGGGAATGGCAAACCACTTCAGTATTCTAGCTTTGAGAACCCCACGAACATTTTGAAAAGGCAAAATGATAGGATACTGAAAGAGGAACTCCCCAGGGTGGTAGGAGCCCAATATGCTACTGGAGATCAGTGGAGAAATAACTCCAGAAGGAATGAAGGGAAGGAGCAACAGCAAAACCAATACCCAGCTGTGGATGTGACTGGTGATAGAAGCAAGGTCTGATGCTGTAAAGAGCAATATTGCATAGGAACCTGGAATGTTAGGTCCATGAATCAAGGCAAATTGAAGTGGTCAAACAGATGGCAAAGGTGAATGTCGACATTCTAGGAATCAGTGAACTAAAATGGACTGAATGGGTGAAATTAACTCAGATAACCACTATATCCACTACTGTGGGCAGGAATCCCTTAGAAGAAATGCAGTAGCCATCTTGGTCAAAAAAAGAGTTTGAAATGCAGTACACGTATGCAATATAAAAATGACGAAAGACCTCTATTTGTTTCCAAGGAAAACCATTCAATATCACTGTAATCCAAGCCTATGCCCAACCAGTAATGATGAAGAAGCTGAAGTTGAACTTTTCTATGAAGACCTACAAGACCATTTAGAACTAATACCTAAAAGATGTCTTTTTCATTCTAGGGGACTGGAATGCAAAAGTAGGAAGTCAAAAAACACCTGGAGTGACAGGCACATTTGGCCTTGGAGTACAAATGAAGCAGGACAAAGGCTAATTGAGTTTTTGCAAGAGAATGCACTGGTCATAGCAAACACCCTCTTCCAACAACACAAGAGAAGACTCTACACATGGACATCACCAGATGGTCGAGACCGAAATCAGATTGATTATAATCTTTGCAGCCAAACATGGAGAAGCTCTACAGAGTCAGCAAAACAAGACCAGGAGCTGACTGTGACTCAGATGATGAACTTGTTATTGTCAAATTCAGAATTAAACTGAAAAAAGTAGGAAAAACCACTAGACCATTAAGGTATGATCTAAATCAGATCCCATATGATTATACAGTGGAAGTGAGAAATATATTTAAGGGACTAGATCTGATAGACAGAGTGCCTGATGAACTATGGATGGAGTTTTATGACATTGTACAGGAGACAGGATTCAAAACCATCGCCATGGAAAACAAATGCAAAAAGGCAAATGGTTGTCTGAGGAGGCCTTTCAAATAGCTGTGAGAAGAAGAGAAGCAAAAAGCAATGGAAAAAAAGGAAAGATATTCCCATTTGAATGCAGAGTCCCAAAGAATAGCAAGGAGAGATAAGAAAGCCTTCCTCAGTGATCAATGCAAAGAAATAGAGGAAAACAACAGAATGATAAAGAATAGAGATCTCTTCAATAAAATTACAGATACCAAGGGAATATTTCGTGTGAAGATGGGATCAATAAAGGACGGAAATTGTATGGACCTAACAGAAACAGAAGATATTAAGAAGAGTTGACAAGAATACACAGAACTGTACAAAAAAGATCTTCATGACTCAGATAATCACAATGGTTTGATCATTCACCTAGAGCCAGACATCCTGAATGTGAACTCAGGTAGGCCTTAGAAGACATCACTAGGAACAAAGCTAGTGGATGTGATGGAATTCCAGTTGAGCTATTTCAAATCCTGAAAGATGATGCTGCGAAAGTGCTGCATGCAATATATGAGCAAATTTGGAAAACTCAGCAGTGGCCAAAACACTGGAAAAGGTCAGTTTTCATTCCAATCCCAAAGAAAGGCAATCCCCGAAAATGCTCAAGCTACTGCATTATTGCACTCATCGCACACACTGGTAATGTAATGCTCAAAATTCTCCAAGCCAAGCTTCAGCAATACATGAACCATGAATTTACAGATGTCCAAGCTGGTTTTAGGAAAGGCAGAGGAACCAGAGATCAAATTGCCAACATCCGCTGGATCATCAAAAAAGCAAGAGAGTTCCAGAAAAATATCTATTTCTGCTTTATTGACTATGCTAAAGACTTCGACTGTGTGGATCACAATAAACTGAGGAAAATTCTGAAAGAGATGGGAATACCAGACCACTTGACCTGCCTCTTGAGAAACCTAAATGCAGCTCAGGAAGCAACAGTGAGAATTAGACATGGAACAACAGACTGGTACCAAATAGGAAAATGAGTACATCCAGGCTGTATATTATCACCCTGCTTATTTTTACTTATACACAGAGTACATTATGGGAAATAGATGGGGAAACAGTGGAAGCAGTGTCAGACTATATTTTCTTGGGCTCCAAAATCACTGCAGATGGTGATTGCAGCCATGAAATTAAAAGATGCTTACTCCTTTGAAGGAAAGTTATGACCAACAAAGATAGCTTATTAAAAAGCAGAGACAATATTTTTCCAACAAAGGTCCGTCTGGTCAATGCTATGGTTTTTCCAGTGGTCATGTATGGATGTGAGAGTTGATCTGGAAGAAAGCTGAGCACTGAAAAATTAATGCTTTTGAACTGTGGTGTTGGAGAAGACTCTTGAGAGTCCCTTGGACTGCAAGAGATCCAACGAGGTCATCTAAAAGGACATCAGTCCTGGGAGTTCATTGGAAGGACTTATGCTGAAGCTGAGCTCCAGTACTTTGGTCACTTTTTGTGAAGTGTTGACTCATTGGAAAAGACCCTGATGCTCATAAGGGTTGGGGGCAGGAGAAGAAAGGGACGACAGAGGATGAGATGGCTGGATGGCATGACCGATTTGATGGACAAAGTTTGAGTAAACTCTGGGAGTTTGTGTTGGACAGGGAGGCCTGGTGTGCTGCAATTCACGAGTTCACAAAGAGTCAGACATGACTGAGTGACTGAACTGAACTGAACTGGCTCCCATCACACCTAGTATGGTGTGCAGGCATAGATATGTGTTTAACACTTACGCTATTTTTTCCACTTGTCCATGCATTTCTTTCTCGAAATTTAAGTGCTTCATCTGTCTCCTGTCTTCACTATCCAAACAGGTTATAATTACAGCAGAAGATGTCTAAGTAGCTAGACTCATAATTGCTGCCCACTATGCACTTTGGAAGGACTGAAGCTAAAGCTGAAATTCCAATGCTTTGGTCACCTCATGTGAAGAGTTGACTCATTGGAAAAGACCCTGATGCTGGGAGGGATTGGGGGCAGGAGAAGAAGGGGACGACAGAGGATGAGATGGCTGGATGGCATCACCAACTCGGTGGAATTGAGTTTGGGTAAACTCAGGGAGTTGGTGGTGGACAGGGAGGCCTGGTGTGCTGCGATTTTTGGGGTCGCAAAGAGTCGGACACGACTGCGCGACTGAACTGAATTGAACTGAAGTCATTTTGGAAAGAGGCTAGGAAGGAGTCTTTCCGGTATTAGTATTTTACTTTCAGGGCATTAAAAAGCTTTTCAGATTGAAGAGTCCATCAATAGAAATATATCTCAGGAGTGAACACTGTTTATTTATTTATTTGATTAGTGATTAGCTGACCATCTGCTGAGAGTAAGGCAATGTAGGGTTAGTAAACAAGTGAGGATTCAGGCAAAAGTAATGAGGAACTCTTGGAGAAAGTGGACACATGATTAAGGGGACCATTGCCTCTATTTTGGTTAAGTTTTAGGTTTTGTTTAGGCTGGCTCTGTAAAGAAATGTGTTGTTTCCAATTTATTTTTTTTCATCATCTATGCTTTACAATCTGTGTCTTATTTAAGTGTTAAAAGTGACCAGTGACTACTGCCTGTTATCACTGGATAGTTCGTGATTTGGTTCTGGTATTCCACAGGGTCTAGCAGAGGTTCTACAGAGTACTTATTTCTATCATTTTCTGCAGAACCTTAACATGCTTTGGTGATTTCTGATACTAAGTTGATGAAATACAGGAAAATAGAGCTCAGGTGCTTTTGGATAAAACCTTAATTTATCTCCTCCCTTCTCTCTGACTTTTCATGTATTGACTCAACCACTCCCATATTGTTGGATGCCTTTTTTGACTCCTATGTCTGCCTCAATCCTTGCATGTAGTCAAGGTCTATTTTATTTCCTGTATCTCTCACATCCTTTGCATCTTATCACCTGGCAGTGCCCTCTTTGATTTTTCATGTCATAATATTCCCAGCTCTTTCTGGTCTCTTTCTTTCTCCTTACCAGCCCCAACACCCACAACTTCTCAATCCACATTAAAGTTTCTCCTTTCTAATTCTGGACATACTGCTCTCTTGGACTAAATGTTCTTGGTTTCCTGTTGCTTTGTGGAATAAAGACAAACTCTCCATGTTGGCATATATGATTCTCTCTAATGCATAAATATCCATATAAGCATTTCTCCATTCTAACCCTACAATAATATATATAGCATATCATGGGAGCATAATCATGAGAGATATAGCATGTATGGTAAACAATGGACCTTTCTTGTATTTTTGTCAAACTTAATTATTCACTGATACCTTATAATGCTCTACATATTACTATTTCAGTTGCCTTGATCTAAGATGTCAGAGATCCTTACTTCATAAGATGATCCTAAATGAATTGAAGATATACTGTTTTCCTACTTTTGTACATCAATATCCCATCAACCTTTCAAAACTCCATCAAAATGCCATCATTTTCATCACTCCTATGACACACTCAGATGACTCCTAGCTTTACTGCAATCTACTGTAGTACTGTGTTGATTTCACATCTTATTCTTCTTCATTCTACCATGTAATATAGCAATTTGTGTGGCTATATCACACCCTCTTTCTCCACACCTTGAACGCCTGCTTCTGGAAAACAGAGATTTTTTTAAACCAGTTTAAGTCCTCACTGTATCCATGACATGTGATTTACTAATCTATAAGGTCAGTGAACTTCAAAGGTTCTACATTTGTTTGTTTCCATTCGGTAACCTGAGAATTCAGTCTTCTTGGTGGCATGAACAGAACCATGAACAATTGTCTAATTCTTTGATTCTAATAACTTGACACAGAATAATTGGCTGTGATTCTTAAGTAATCTTTTAATGCTCTTCTTCATAATGCCAGCTTCTGCTAGTTGTGACTAATTTTAATAAGAGCTTCATTCTCTCAATTGTAGGGGTCGATTTTCATTTGATTTTCTATTAAATGAATATAAGAAATGTTAACAAATTGCCCTTTTAGATTTTGTCATCTCTAAAGAACCTGTGTTTATTTTTAAAGAGAAGACCCATTTCTCAGAGCATGCATTAAAAAGCTGTAAATTTCACAGAAACTTGCTATGAGATAGATCATTATGACCATCTCAGATCTGGATGGGTTGGATGTGGATTTAGCACGTTTTGCGCATTCGGCACGCCAGGATCTTGATGTAAATGTCAATTTTACGTGAATCCCTGCGCAGGCACTTGAACAGGTTATAAAATTCAGAATGACGCCTATCTTCATCGCTGGACGTCAGGGATGAGAGTCCTCTCCAGGTAATGCGAGTGTCGAACATCTTCTGCAAGACTGGAACAATAACCTGAATACCCAAAAGATAATGGCTTCATATTTGTTTTATTAGTATTTGCTTATCTTTTTTTTTGCTTCTAATTATCAAATTAAGATATGGGGAACACATAGAAATATAAAACACTCTAGATATGGATTTTGGAGCCAGACTATGAGAAAACTATTAGTAATCTAAAATGTAAAAACATAACTCTAGTTTAGTTTTAACTTTCTCTTTTCTTCCTTCCCACTCTCATCCTTTGATTTGAGTAGAACAGAGAAAGAAGACAAGTGGAATTTCAATAGCAGATGTCCAGGGATACTTTAAGAAAATGCTGATCTTGAAACTTCTGTACTCTAGTACTCCTAATCTTGAAAATATTTCAAACATCTGTGCCCAGGAAGAGGCAAGCTTTTGGTGGCATTGTGTGCAATACAGGGAAGGCTGCACATATCAAAAATTGCAGTGAAATTCTGATTCCTTTACAGTAGACTCTATCGCTATGAATGACTAGGCTCCTGCTTTATGTAGTAGCAGTCTAGCATACAGAAGACATGAAACTTTTTCTTACAAAATGAGATATTTCAAAACTCCTTATGCATTACAGTGGTGACCTCTTTTATTCATGATCAAAGCAAGAAAGCCCTCTGCAGGATGCTCACCTGTTTGAATTGACTCTCTATGAATGCTTGAAGTTTGTCTGATATTTCCTCATTCTCTTTGACTCTTGTTAGGCTAGTCTGTGAGACTTCTTTCAAACTCTGCAGCTCTTTGGTAAGATGATACAGAGGTTTATTCCAGGTGTACAGTAAGAAGAGTATGAACTTACTAAGGTCTTCATTCTAAGCAACCATAAGAAACGGTCTCATTAAAATACTCATAAATCAGTGGTTTTGGTAACACGCTATCTCTGCTCAGAGCAGCTGACCTAAAAAAAACTTTTAGTATACCTATGTGTATGGAGAGATTTTTGAAAGTAAAAGTTGCAAAAGTATAAATGTAAGCTATTAGTTCACACTTCACTGAATTATTAAAAACCTAGGTTATTTTAGAAACTAATTCTTCTCATGCATTCTAATTTATAACATGAAGACTTTTCTTTTTTCTTCTGAAATTCTACCACCAGTGAGTTCTTTTATGTTTGTATATTTGCATGAGAGAAATCTAAATATTTTTTGACACATCAGTATGTGCCTGCAGTACCTGACCCAAGAAAGAGGCATTCTACCTGTGTCCACATCATTGTCACCCAGTGATTCTTTCATATTAATGAATCAGATGAGTCATTTGTATTGATTTTTGATTGGTAATTTGTTTTATGATATTACAACAAAAACAGACAATGAAGAAGACATGAAATTCCTAAACAGGCTTTCTTTCCTCAGTTGATCCCAACACCAGCCTCGGTGCTGGGATCAGAAGAGTCTGTCTTGTTGACATGTGTCTGGGCAGAAAATGACGCAGCATTGTCTTTAGTAATAGCATCCCTGGGATTCACAATGGAGGGTTTTCCCATCTAGTTCACTACTACTAGTAGAATTGAGCATGAAAATCCTGAGAGCGGAAGATCTCTAGTTAACATGCTTGATTTCTTTACAGCCATGAACTGTTTTAGTGGTAAAGAACATATAACTGAATAGGAAATGTAGTAATGTGCTAGGAATAATACTAAGCACATAAAATGCTTAGTAAAATGTATGGCCATGTAGTAACTCTCAATAAACTTTATAAAATCAAGGTTATTGAAAAATCCCTCATCTTCTTCCTCTTTGACCTTTTTCCTTTACTTGATCATCCTCATTATTAATGAGCTTAACAGAGCAAAAGAATGCTAATATCATTAAGAAGATAGACTTTTAAGGAGGGATGCATGTGAAAATATTTTAAATAATGTTAGGACGAGGGATAATGCAGGAAATCAGACAGGAGAAATTATAATAGTCAACATTTAGAGCTGCCATAAATGACTGAGGCTTGATATGTAAACAGTTTTGTCCTCAGAACAGAGGCAATTGCTGCAGCCATGCAAAGCAGAGCAATGTTTTATAGGCCATTGTGGGGGAGACTTACAAATTAAGAATAAAAGGTGACAGAGGAATGATTGAGAATGATCAATGAGGGAGGTATCAGAGAAGTAGAAGCAGAATCAGGAGAACCTAGAAAGGCATTCACACTGGCTCGAATTGTGCAGAATAGGACTCCCAAGTAGGAGTCGCTAGTAACAGGAAGTACTCAAGACTGGGGTGTGTTTCTTACATATTCATGAATTTTGCAATCTTGCGTTTTACACATGGAAGTTCCCATTCATTTCCTGTTTTCATACAGAATAATAGCTGCAATCCTGTGTCAGATGCATTGGTTGAACTAACGTTGTGTGCATGGACAATTTATAGATCTGTTCTTGGTTTTGCTACTACAGATCTTTCGTTATCCCTTGATTTCACTCATGCTTCATCAACTGCATAATATAATTTCTCTTCAATGGCTTATGGTTCCTCCACCTTTTTCTGCATGTAGAGGTACCATGACCTCTAATAGTCTGAAGCCTGGTAACCTATGTACTGTCTCATTGATCTGATGAAAAACCCAGGTGAAAGACTCACGTTCAGCTGTTGGGCTGTTTCTCTTTCTTCAGGAGCATGGAGGGGATTGGTGTGGCAGTTCTTGGTGTCATTGATATGGTACAGTTTGCCCTGGGCATATTTTTCATCCTAAAAGTGATCAGGCAATTAGTAAGGTTGTTGGGCATTGAGTAGATGAACCCATTACAAGAACATTTATATATTTGATAGATGTGTAATTTTTTTAACAGGGGGCATCACAAAATTTGAAATTTATTCCTTTCCTACTTTTTCTAGACATTGTCTCTATAAAAATGATTTTACATCTAACTTTTCTAAGTTTAAACTTTTCCCTTCTTTGTTTATTGTTATCCTTTTTTTTTTTTTTTTTTTTTTTTTTTTTTTTTACTATTTAACCAAATATAGTGCACCTGTACCAATAGTTGGTGCTTCCCAGGGACAGTAGTGATAAAGAACATTCCTGATAATGCAGGAGATATTAATGTTAAATAAGCTCTTAGTGTGGAACACTCGTCCAATAGGTTTAGTGTCTCCATGAAGCAAAACACCAGAGAATTTTCTCTTCCATCTCTGTGTCTGTGTGTCCTTTCCTCTGTCTGTCTTCCCCACACCCCACCCTGTGTGAGGATGCATGGAGAAACCATCCTGGGAAGAAAGAGTTCTTACCAGAACTTCACCTAGCTGGTGCCCTGATCTGGGACTTCTAGCCCCCAGAGCGGTGAGGTAATAAATTTCTGGTGTTTATTCCACTGAATCTATTGTATTCTCTTATGGCATTCCTGGCTGACAAATACAAAATCATTTATTTTGGAAATTTTAAAAAAAGAAAATGAATGAAAGGAAATTGAAAAAATTATTGCACTTCTAAGAAATCTTTGGGATTTCACAAAACTGACCCTTTTTTCTATTTCACCATCTTATGAACTGATGACTTCTTTGACCTAGAGAGTATGTTATTTCAGCCTTCTTGTTTAAAGGATAGTATATACCAGTCACTTATGTGAAGTTTCCTTTCGAGAGCCTGGCGGGCAACAGTCCATGGGGTCGTAAGTGTCGTACACGATTTAGATACTAAACCACCACCACCACAGTACTTACAAACTCTTTGAACATTATTGCAGAAAGGTTATGGAAGTAGTGGGACAGCCAGGCAGCATCGATAAACAGGTCTGTAAGGGATCTCAGGGGGGTGTCAGGACTGCAGGACGGGCATAAGTTGCCTTGACACAGGAGCAGATTTGACATGACCAGCAGCAGGAGCAGGCAGGTCCCTCCTAAAATAAAAACATGAGCCATTCTGAGATGATCTAGTCACCTGAGGTTATCAAAGCCATCCTGTGGAGGGAAGTCTTCTCTTTCCCTGTTGCTCTGAGCAGGAGTTGGTGCTCTAGTAGCTGGGATGGTGAAGAAGGAACACCTTCTGTGTAAATATAGATGGATGATGATATTTGCACAGATAGATAGTTGGAGAAGTACGTTACTCCCTGCATTTATGTATTGTCCCAGAAGTACTTCTGTGCTCTACAAACATTTCAAACTTAATCTGAGCCAGAGTGTTTAGGCCATTCTTTCAAAACAGTTTAATGTTTGGACTCTCCAGACTCTGAGCAGCGAGGCCCTCTATGAGTTTGTAATTTTTTCACTCTACATTGACCAGTGCTGGAATTTTAGACATGGAAATGACAAGAAGTGTTCAGTTGATCTGTCTGGTTTTCCATCACACTGGGGTAAGAGTAAACACGTGACTGACTGATTGCTACTATTGAGTACAGAGAGAATGCTAAGAGAAAAATGACACTGAACCTTGAATTTGCTAACTCAGCTTCGTAACCCCATACATGTCTTTGATACTTTCCCCAAAGCTTTAAAACATCTTAAATTTTGTGTTTCACAGTAACCCTGTGAGATAGCCTTAATCTTCACTATGATCATCAAGTTATGTTAATGAAGATGGAATGCCTTGGAGAGGGCAAATACTTTCCCCCAGGTCGCATTATTAACAGATGGAGGTGACTGGGCACCAATGCAGTCATCTGTTCACTTGCTGATGTCACATCACACATGCCTGTGGGCTCTCGGTCTGCATGTGTGTAACCAGGACCACATCAGGAGCTGTGATGACTCTGCTTGCAGAGAAAAATATTTTGTCTTTGACTGCAAAACAGCAGTGGCCCTAGAACATTTTTTTTTATCCACTTGTTCTGATCTGTCTATAAAACACTCATTGTTAAAGTCTTGACAATTATCAGTGTGGGGGCCTGGTTCTCCTTGCTTCTAGGCACCTTGACAACTCTTCTACTTTTATGCATCCTTAATACTCTCATTACATTTCTTTCTTTGAGAAAATATCAAATAAATCTCCAAATGGTAACACAAGAATATTACCTCTCAGCACCCAGAGCATCACTGGCTCTGTGGACATGGTCTGGCCTTCCCTGACTGTGATGTTTTAGGGAGAAAATCCATCTGTCTAGTTGGAAGCACATCCTGACAGCCATGGGGCTGAGTTTTTGAATCATCGTCAAGAATCTCCTCTTTGATAGTAGAACCAGATCTTCTTGTTTCCATATTGCAATATTTCAGAAATTATTCCTAGCCCTAACTTTGGCCAATAGAAGCATAAAATCATAGACTCTTGCAAGCATGATTTTAATATTACTTTTCCTGTCTGTCCTTTGTATGTAAGCAGAATTTAAGACTGAAGTAAGCAAGAATTCAGTTTGGACAAGAGAACAGATAAAATAGATTTTATCCTCCTGAGTGAGATCTGAACATGATTCTTTTTCCAATTTACCAGAAGAGTGATAATTTAATTAAAGATAAGATATCAGCATTTACTAGGTTTTCTCTGCTTTTTGTTTAAATGGACATGGTATCTAAGAATAAAATGGTTATTTAAAATTAGGTGATGAAAATCTAAGAAGTGGTTCTCAAAAAGGAGACATATATTGCTTGTAGACTTTTGGATAGCAGCCATCCTGACTGGTGTGTAGTGGTACCTCACTGTGGTTTTGATTTGTATTTCTCTGATAATGAGTGATGTTGATCATCTTTTCATGTGTTTTTTAGCCATCTGTATGTCTTCTTTGGAGAAATGTCTGTTCAGTTCTTTAGCCCACTTTTTGATTGGGTCATTTATTTTTCTGAAGTTGAGCTGGAGGAGTTGCTTGTATATTTTTGAGATTAATCCTTTGTCTGTTGCTTCATTTGCTATTATTTTCTCCCAATCTGAGGGCTGTCTTTTCACCTTGCTTATAGTTTCCTTTGTTGTGCAAAAGCTTTTAAATTTCATTAGGTCCCATTTGTTTATTTTTGCTTTGTTTCTAATATTCTGGGAGGTGGGTCATAGAGGATCCTGCTGTGATTTATGTTGGAGAGTGTTTTGCCTATGTTCTCCTCTAGGAGTTTTATAGTTTCTGGTCTTACATTTAGATCTTTAATCCATTTTGTGTTTATTTTTGGGTATGGTGTTAGAAAGTGTTGTAGTTTCATTCTTTCACAGGTGGTTGACCAGTTTTCACAGCATCACTTGTTAAAGAGGTTGTCTTTTTTCCACTGTATATCCTTGCCTCCTTTGTTGAAGATAAGGTGACCATAGATTTGTGGATTTATCTCTGGGCTTTCTATTCTGTTCCATTGATCTATATTTCTGTCTTTGTGCCAGTACCATACTGTCTTGATGACTGTAGCTTTGTAGTAGAGTCTGAAGTCAGGCAGATTGATTCCTCCAGTTCTATTCTTCTTTCTCAAGATTACTTTGGCTATTCGAGTTTTTTTTGTATTTCCATACAAGTTGTGAAATTATTTGTTCTAGTTCTGTGAAAAATACCGTTGATAGCTTGATAGGGATTGCACTGAATCGATAGATTGCTTTGGGTAGTATAGCCATTTTGACAACATTGATTCTTCCAATCCATGAACATGGTATATTTCTCCATCTGTTTGTGTCCTGGACAGGGTGTGGAGAAAAGGGAACCCTCTTACACTGTTGGTGGGAATGCAAACTAGTATAGCCACTATGGAAAACAGTGTGGAGATTTCTTAAAAAAACTGGAAATAGAACTGCCATATGACCCAGCAATCCCACTTCTGGGCAAACACACTGAGGAAACCAGACCTGAAAGAGACACATGCACCCCAGTGTTCCTCACGGCACTGTTTATAATAGCCAGGACATAGAAGCAACCTAGATGCCCATCAGCAGACGAATGGATAAGGAAGCTGTGGTACATATACACCATGGAATATTATTTAGCCATTAAAAATAATTAATTTGAATTGGTTCTAATGAGATGGATGAAACTGGAGCCCATTATACAGAGTGAAGTAAGCCAGAAAGATAAAGACCATTACAGTATACTAACACATATATATGGAATTTAGAAAGATGGTAATGATAACCCTATATGCAAAACAAAAAAAGAGACACCGATGTGCAGAACAGAGTTTTGGACTCTGTGGGAGAAGGCAAGGGTGGGATATTTAGAGAGAACAGCATTGAAACATCTATATTATCTAGGGTGAAACATATCACCAGCACAGGTTGGATGCATGAGACAAGTGCTCGGACCTGGTGCACTGGGAAGGGCCAAAGGGAAGGGTTGAGAGGAAGGTGGGAGGGGGGATCAGGATGGGGAATACATGTAAATCCATGGCTAATTCATGTCAATGTATGATAAAAAACACTACAATACTGTAAAGTAATTAGCCTCCAGCTAATAAAAATAAATGAAAAAAAATAACATACCCGATAACATACCCAAGTGCCCATGATTTAATAACTTATTAAAAATATGGATTGACCTTCTATCAGATGGCAGGCATTGTTCTAGTTGCTCGGGAAGCAACTAAACAAAACAAAACAACAACAAAAAAAGGAGACATATAAGTTGGAGAAATTTGGGACTATCTCTCTTATCAAATAAAGGGCTTATTATGACATGCTAGGAGAATAAGAGCTTATATAATATAGATATATTTGTGTGCATATTTTTCTGTGCATGTATATATGTGTTATGCATAATTGTATGCTTAATTCATTCATTGAAATTTGGACCTTATAAAATTCAAATTTATAAGAGATAGTAAATATAGCAGAATATCCTATTTCCTAGTGTAACTGATCATTTATTGGTATATTATTAAGCATATGATTTCTTTTCTGTTAAAGAGTTATTTGTGTGTTTGCTTTGGTAGCACATATATTAAAAAAAAAAATGGAATAAGACTGAGAAGCTTAGCACAGCCCCTGCCCAAGGATGATAGGTCGATTTGTGAAGCCTTCCATATTTTTCTGTAACAAATTCGAAATGTTGGATGGGAAAGAAGGTGGGAAGGTTCAAGAGCACGGGGACATAGGTAAAACTATGGCTGATTCATGTTGATGTCTGCCCGAAAGCAGTACAGTACTATAAAGCAATTACCATTCAATTTAACATCAATAAATTTAAGTATAAAAATGTTTTTGGGGATCATATAACAGGTTCAGATGTACATTGTATACCTAAAAAGAATCTGAATGGAAACTGATGGTGTCAGTTATCATTGATTAGTGATTCATTAACTTTATAGTTGAATGAGAAAAATCAACTAACAAACACTATTGTTTGTGATTCAGTGTCATAGCAAGCTATAGTCCTGGTCTGCATTCGCCTTTAGGTGGTATAGTGCCCAAACTTTGAAACTGAGGCTGTTCCCAGAATTGCACAGTCATGAGTCCTGCCCAGGGTTTTTATTCCTAATGCTGGAGGATTCTGTTCGCTGGTCCACTAGGTCCAAAATTTTCTCTCCTGAGCATTGTCTGGTTCTATCATGTGCAGAAGTCTTTCTATTTTGGTTTTCTAATTTGATTCTCTTGTTCTTTTGATCAGACTACCAAGTCTCTTTATGATTTACTTTTCAGACCCTTTTGTGCTTTGATTTTTCTGATGCTCATTAGTGTATTTGCTTCCATGTCTACATTTCTGAGTAGTTTTCAATATCTACATATATGCTACCATATTTGCTTAGTGTCTGGACTTTGGTGTTTAGCATCAGCATATTTTTATGAACTTCATTTTCCTTCTGGTACAGTTTCTGGTATACAGCTTAAGCTGGTTGGCTTCCATCTGGCTTGTTTGTGTTGTCTCCAAAAAAAATTAGAGAACTCTGCTTTCTTTCTAGGCAATACTGCCCCTTCTTTTGATACCATTGCTAATTTTCTGTGATTTCACTGCCTCATAAGCTTTTTCTTTCTCAACCTACTGTAACTTGAGTACTAAGTGTCTCTATGTTGGTATTACTAGTTTATTTCATTTTGTTAATTTTAATTGGAGGCTAATTACTTTACAATATTGTAGTGGTTTTCCATACATTGACAGGCATCCGCCATGGGTGTACATGTGTTCCCCTTCCTGACCCCCCTCCCACCTCTCTCCCCATCCCATCCCTCTGGGTCATCCCAGTGCACCAGTTCCGAGCACCCTGTATCATTCATTGAACCTGTACTGGCATTTGTTTCACATGTGATAATATATATGTTTCAGTGCCATTCTCCCGAGTCAGCCCACCCTCTCCCTCTCCCACAGAATCCAAAAGACTGTTCTATACATCTTCATGTCTTTTGCAGTCTCACATACTGGGTTATCCTTAACATCTTTCTAAAGTCCACATATATATATACGTTAGTATACTGTTTTGGTGTTTTTCTTTCTGGCTTACTTCACTCTGTATAATAGGTTCCATTTCATCCACCTCATTAGAACTGATTCAAATGTATTCTCTTTCATGGCTGGGTAATATTCCATTTTGTATATGTACCTCAGTTTTCTCATACATTCATCTTCTGATGGGCATCTTTGTTGCTTCCATGTGCCGGCTATTATAAACAGTGCTGTGATGAACATTGGGGTACATGTGTCTCTTTCTATTCTGGTTTCCTCAGTGTGTATGCCCAGCAGTGGGATTGCCCAGTCATATGGCAGTTCTATTTCCAGTGTTTTAAGGAATCTCCACCCTGTTCTCCGTAGTGGCAGTATTATTATTTCAAATAAATATCAACCTAGTATACCAGAAAATTAAAGGGAAAAAATTACAATAGTATTAGTAATAATACATTCCCCTCAATTATAATCCAGTAATGCTCCCAGTTTTAAATGACACTATCCATGTATTATTGAGGTCCCCTACTCATTTGCCCTTACTAATTGTTTCAATTTTGAAAAAGAATGTAGAAAACAATGGAGTGGAAAATTCTGAAAATCACCTTGGATTTTTTGATGCCTCAAGGTTAAGTATGTAATTATTAGTTTTTTATAGTTAGTGGGGCTATTCTTAGCACATATAACTCATTGTTGGGTGATTGCTATTAAGTAAAGAATGCATACTGTGAAGTGCAATCACCAAACAGGAGATTGGAAATAAAGAAAGCAATGTCAGGAAGACACAGTCTTCTGTTTTGGAAAAATAACTAACAGTGTCTGTCATCTACAGTCTAATCTTCAGATTTTTCAAAAAACTTATTCTTCCTTGCCCATTTAATAATTTGGGTTGTTTGATTTCTTCTACTACTGAGTTGCATGTGTCTCTTATATATACCTGGATATGAAGCCCTTATGAAATATGTGATTTGCAATTATTTTTTTCATTCCATAGGTGGCCATTATATTTTATTGATGACTTCTTTTACTATGCAGAAGATTTTGAGTTTGATGCAGTCTCAGTATTTATTGTTTCAGCTCTTGCCTTTGCTTTTGATGACTGACTTGTTTGAGCTACTTGTATTCTAGAATGCAATCCTTTACCAGTTGTTTTATTTGCCATTATCTTCTCCCATTCTTACCAAAAGACACAAACAGGCTGAATGGATACAAAAACAATACCCATATATATGCTGTCTACAAGAGGCCCACTTCAGTCCTAGAGACTCATACAGATTGAAAGTGAGAGGATGGAAAAAGATATTCCATGCAAATGGAAATCCAAAGAAAACCAGATTAGCAATTTTCATATCAGAAAAAATAGACCTTAAAATAAAATCTATTATAAGGGATAAAAAAGGACATCACAAAATGATCAAGGGATCAGTCCAAGAAAGAGACAAAACAATTTTAAATATTTATGTACCCAACATAGGAGCACTTCAATACATAAGGTGAACACTAACTGACATAAAATGGGAAATTGGCAGTAACACAATAATAGTAGGGCATGTTAACACCTCACCTCTACCAATGGATAGATCATTAAAACAGAAAATAAATAAGGAAACATAAGCCTAAAGGGAACTATTAGAGCAAATAGACCCAGTAGATATCTTCAGCACATTCCATCCAAATGCAGAATACACTTTCTTCTCAGGTGAACGTGGAACATTTTTCTCATCTTGGGTCACAAATGAAACCTCAGTAAATTTAAGGAAATTTAAATTTTATCAAGCATTTTTTCTGAACAAAACACTGTGAGACTAGATAACGACTATAGGAATAAAAAAAAAAAACAAATTTAAAGAGCAAACACACATGGAGTTTAAACCAAACATTTCTAAATAATGAACATGTTACTGAAGAAGTAAAGGAAATTGAAACAGCACTAGAAAGAAAGAACAATGAAAACATGATGATCTAAAAACTATACAATTAAACATAAGCAGTTCTAAGAGGGAAGTTTAAAGTAATACAAATCCTACCTCAAGAAACACATTGAAATGACACCTAACTTTACATACCTTTAATGCTTTTTAAATTTCTCTTATCAATGTCTTAAAGGTTTTGTATAAAATCTTTCAACACCTTGTTTAAGTTTATTTCTAAGTGTTTTATCTTTTTATGATGCAATAGTAAATGGGATTGTTTTCTGTATTCCACTTTCTGAGAGTTCATTGTTGATATACAGGTAGGCAAGTGAGTTTCATATATCAGAATATAGTAAACATAATGTATGCTACATCTTTAAAGAATAGACATTTTCCCACAAATAAGACATATAGATGATCAAGAGGTATATGACAAGATGCTCAGCATCACTAATAATCAAATGAAATGCAGATCAAAAGCACAAGAGATATCACCTCATACCTGTTTGAATGGCTAGTACCAAAAAAGTAAGAAATGACAAATGATATTGAGGATGTAGAGAAAAAGGGACCCTTATGGCAGAAAATGAAGAGGAACTAAAAAGCCTCTTGATGAAAGTGAAAGAGGAGAGTGAAAAAGTTGGCTTAATCTTAACATTCAGAAAACTGGATCATGGCATCTGGCCCCATCACCTCATGGGAAATAGATGGGGAGATATTGGAAACAGTGTCAGACTTTATTTTGGGGGGTCCCAAAATCACTGCAGATGGTGATTGCAGCCATGAAATTAAAACACGTTTATTCCTTGGAAGGAAAGTTATGACCAACCTAGATAGTCTATTAAAAAGCAGAGACACTACTTTACCAACAAAGGTCTGTCTAGTTAAGGCTATGGTTTTTCCAGTGGTCATGTATTGATATGAGAGTTGGACTGTGAAGAAAGCTGAGCACCAAAGAATTGATGCTTTTGAACTGTAGTGTTGGAGAAGACTCTTGAGACTTCCTTGGACTGCAAGAAGATCCAACCAGTCCATCCTAAAGGAGATCAGCCCTGAGTGTTCATTGGAAGGACTGATGCTGAACCTGAAACTCCAGTACTTTGGCTACCTAATGTGATTGGTTGACTCATTGGAAAGGTCCCTGATGCTGGGAGGGATTGGGGGCAGGAGGAGAAGGGGATGACAGAGGATGAGATGGATGGATGGCATCACTGACTCGTTGGGCATGAGTTTGAGTAAACTCTGGCAGTTTGTGATGGACAGGGAGGTCTGGCTTGCTGCGATTCATGGGGTCACAAAGAGTTGGACATGACTGAGTGACTGGACTGAACTGAATTCATGCACTGTTGATAGGAATGTATACCAGTACAACTGCCTTTGAAAAATATTGTGGTGGCTCCTCAAGAAATTTAAAAGAGAACTGTTATGTGATCCATTATCCCACTTCTGGATATATAGTCAAAGGAAATGAAATCATTGTCTCAAAGAGAGACAATATTCCCAAGTTCATTGCAGCATTATTCACAATAGCCTTGGTATAGGAACAAACTGAGTATCTTTCAACAGGTGAATGGATTAAAAGAATGTGATGTGACATATATAGGTAAATATTATTTAACCATTAGAAAAAGAAAGAAGTCCTTCCATTTGTGGCAACTTAGATGAAACTGGAGGTTATTAAGCTAAATGAACTAAATCAGAGAAAGAAAAATACCATGTGATCTTAATTATAAGGAATCTCATAAAAAAAAAAAAAAGATGGACCTCAGAGTAGAAAAATGATTGCCAAAGAATGGAGGGTAGGACAAATAGGGAGAGATTTTTAAAGGTTACATATACTCATGTATAAAACAATAATGCATTCTGAGGTTCTAATTTAGAGCCCATCAACAATAAGCTCAGTCCTCAGAAGAGGATGCAGAAGGAAGAATGGCAAGTAAACCTCTAGAAACCAATGGTGCCCCAGTCCCTAGAATATCCCAACCCGGTCTCTCGATTTTGCACAGTGGACCACGTAGAAGTGTGGCCATAAGGAGCAACCCCTCGCCCAAGGTCAGGGGTGGTGACCGAGAGCACCAGGCTGAAATGGCATAGGAGCAGCCCAGAGGAGCTACCCCAGCTCCAAGGTCAGAGGCAGAGGCCAAGGGTCAGCGGACTTCTTCTTCAGCGGACCCCACTTCTGAGGTCAGGGACAGCGGCTGAGAGGAGCTACCCCACGGCCAAGGAGTGGTGGCTGGGCCGAGAGGAAGTAACCCAGGTTTGAGGTCAGAAGGGGCGGCCATGAGGAGATACCCCTGGTCCAAGGTAAGGAGCAGTGGCTGCACTTTGCTGGAGCAGCTGTAAAGAGATATCCCCCATCAAAGGTAAGAGAAACCCAAGTAAGACAGTAGGTGTTGCAAGAGGGCATCAAAGGGCAGACACACTGAAGCCATAATCACAGAAATCTAGCCAATCTGATCATAGGACCACAGTCTTGTCTAACTCATGAAACTAAGCCATGCTGTGTGGGGCCACCCAAGACAGATGAGTCATGGTGGAGAGGTCTGACAGAATGGCAATCCACTACAGAATTCTTGCCTTGAGAACCCCATGAACAGTATGAAAAGGCAAAATGATAGGATACTGAAAGAGGATCTCCACAGGTCAGAAGCTGCCCAATATGCTACTGGAGAATAGTTGAGGAATAACTCCAGAAAGAATGAAGGGATGGAGCCAAAGCAAAAACAATACCCAGTTGAGGATGGGACTAGTGATAGAAGCAAGGTTTGATGCTATAAAGAGCAATATTGCATAGGAACCTGGAATGTAAGACACAAAGAAGAGGTGGCAAGAATACACAGAAGAACTGTACAAAAAAGATCTTCATTACCCAGTTAATTATGATGGTGTGGTCACTCACCTAGATCCAGATATCCTGGAATGTGAAGTCAAGTGGGCTTTAGAAGGAATCACTAGGAAGAAAGCTAGTGGATGTGATGAAATTCCAGTTGAGCTCTTTCAAATCCTGAAAGATGGTGCTATGAAATTGCTGCACTCAATATGCCAGCACATTTGGAAAAATCAGGAGTGGCCACAGGACTTGAAAAGGTCAGTTTTCATTCCAATTCGCAAAGAAAGGCAATCCCAAAGAATGCGCGAACTAACAACAAATGCACTCATCTCACACGCTAGTAAAGTAATGCTCAAAATTCTGAAAGCCAATCTTCAGCAATACGTGAACCATGAACTTCCAGATGTACAAGCTACTTTTAGAAAAGGCAGAGGAACCAGAGATCAAATTGCCAACATCTGCTAGAACATCCAAAAAACAAGCGAGTTCCAGAAAAACATCTATTTCTGCTTTATTGACTATGCCAAAGCCTTTCACTGTGTGGATCACAATAAACTGTGGAAAATTCTGAAAGAGATGGGCATACCAGATCACCTGACTTGCCTCCTGAGAAATCTGTATGCAGGTCAGGAAGCAACAGTTAGAACTGGACATGACTGGTTCCAAATAGGAAAAGGAGTACATCATGGCTGAATAGTGTCACCCTGCTTATTTAACTTATATGCAGAGTATATCATGAGAAACACTGGGCTGGAAGAAGCACAAGTTGGAATCAAGATTGCTGGGAGAAATATCAGCAACCTCAGATATGCAGATGACACCACCCTTATGGCAGAAATTAAAGAGGAACTAAAACCCTTTTGATTAAAATGAAAGAAGAGAGTGAAAAAGTTGGCTTAAAGCTCAACATTCAGAAAACTAAGATCATGGTATCTGGTCCCATCACTTCATGGGAAATAGATGGGGAAACTATATGGGGAAACTAAATAGATGGGGAAACTATATGGGGAAACTATATAGATGGGGAAACTATATCTGGTCCCATCACTTCATGGGAAATAGATGGGGAAATAGATGGGGAAACTAAAGTGTCAGACTTTATTTTTGGGGCTCCAAAATCACTATAGATGCAGATTACAGCGATGAATTAAGACACTTACTCCTTGGAAGGAAAGTTATGACCAAACTACATAGCTATTAAAAAGCAAAGACATTACTTTGCCAACAAAGGTCTGTCCTGTCAAGGCTATGGTTTTTTCAGGGGTCACGTGTGGATGTGAGAGTTGGACGGTAAAGAAAGCTGAGCACTGAAAAATTGATGTGTTTGAGCTGTGGTGTTGGCAAGTCTCTTTAGAGTCCATTGGACTCCAAGGAGTCCATCCTAAAGGAGATCAGTCCTGGGTGTTCATTGGGAGAACTGATGCTGAAGCTGAAACTCTGATACTTTCGCCGCCTCATGTAAAGAGTTGACTCATTGAAAAAGACCCTGATGCTTGGAGGGATTGGGGGCAGGAGGAGAAGAAGACAACAGAGGATGTGATGTCTGGATGGTATCAACCGACTGGGCAATGAGGAGGAATATCAGGATCCATACAGAACTCGGTAGGACAAAGGAAAGAAGGGATGAGGAGGAAGGGGAAAGAAGGAGGAGAGCACGTGGGACCAGCCTGCACCTGGGGCTGAGGGAGCTGATGCACAGGGGAGAGATCCCCATGTCCATGGCCGTCCACTGGAATGGGGGAGTCATTTGAAGCTGTTGGGGAGTGAGCTAACCAACCTGTGACCGTCTGAACGGAGAGAGAACCACACAGACAAGCCAGGCTGCAGGCTTTCATACCTCGGACAGGGCTGTGAGTCCACTGGTGTCCACGGAAGCTGGGAGCTGGGGCCATGGGGACTGAGGAATGATCCCAGGGTGAGAACTCCTGTTGACCGTGGGGAATCAACCAAATGGGATGGGATGGAGGAAATCTGCTGCATTGAATGCTTCTTAAGGAAAGCTATGAGGCCATAAAAGCAGGGTTCAACTGCCTGTGTAATAGCTATCTCTTTCTCCATGCTGGTACCTGTAGGTTGAGCAATAGAGAAAGACATCAGTGAGAGTGTTTCTTGAGTGCCTGATGCACTAAGCAATAGAAAATTTTGAATGTCTATATACCATACCCTACCCTATTCTCTGTCTCAATTGTGGTTTTTAGAATCACAATATTTTTATGAACTTAAATTTCTTCTGGCAGTTTCTGGGTTTCAAATTAAGCTAATTCCTCACATGTGGCTCATTCTTGGTGTTTCAAGAAACTTTAAGAACCTTCCTTCCTCTCAAGGCAATACTGCTCCTTACTTTACTACCATTGCTGACTTCCCATACTTTCACTTCTTGCCTAATATATTCTAGGTCTTTCTCTATTCACTATCACTTTAGTGGCATGTGTCCTTATGTTGGTATTAATATTTATAGTAAAGTATTACCCTGATGCAGTAGAGAATCAAAAGGACTACAGTTACAACACTAGTAATAAATTACCTCCAAATTATAATCCATTAATGCTCTCATTTGAAACTGATTTTCTATCTATATATTATTGAGCTCTCAACTCATTTTCCTTACTTAGTGGCTCAATTTTGAAATGAAATATAGAAAACAATGGAGTGGTAAACTCTTGAAATTACATCCCTTTTTATACATCTCATAGTAGGTATGCAAATATTTGTTTGTTTGTTTTTTCCCCCAGTGTGGCTGTTCTTAGTGCATATTATAGCTCAGTGTGGGGTGATTTCTATTGACTGAAGAATGTACACTTTGAACTGTAATTGTCAAACAAATAAGTGGAGATGAAGAAGGTAATGCAGAGGTTTATGTGGTCTAGCAGGAAAACCTTGCTGTGTCTCTCATCTACAGTCTAATCTTCAGATTTATTGAAACTCTTACTTTTGTTAAGCTCCATTAAAATATGGATTATTTGGTGGTGTTTGCAACTGAGTTGTATGTCTCATGTATTTGTGGATAGTAAGCTCTTATCAAATATATGGGGGCAGGAGGAGAAGGGGACGACAGAGGATGAGATGGCTGGATGGCATCATCAGCTTGATGGACATGAGTTTGAGTAAACTCCGAGAGCTGGTGATGGACAGGGAGGCCTGGCATGCTGCGATTCATGGGGTCGCAAAGAGTCAGACACGACTGAGCGACTGAACTGAACTGAACTGAAATATATGATTTGGAAATACCTTCTGTCAATCTGTAAATTGCCATTTGATTTTGTTGATGTTCCTTTGTTTGAAGTTTGATGTGGTGTCACTTGTTTGTTTTTGCAGTTGTTGCCTTGTTGTCTTGGCTTTTGATGTGAAACCCAAAAATTCACTGCAGAGATAGAAGGCAAGAAGATTGCCTCAATGATTTCTTCTAGGGGTTTAATCGCTTCAAGTCTTATGTTCAACTTTTAAATCCCTCTTTAGTTGATTTTTGTGTGTGGTAACAGACAGGGGAACAGTTTCATTTTTTCATAGCATTATTCAGTTTTCCCAGTGCAATATTTGAAAAGCTTCTCCTTTTCCTACTTGATAGTCTTGGCTCCTTTCTCATAAGCTAACTGACAATATATGGGTGTGTGTTTCTTTCTTGCTTCTCTGTTCTGCTCTGTTGATCTATGTGTCTGCTTTCGTGCCATAAGCAAATCATTCTGTTTTGATTACTATAACTTTTTAATACAATTTTAAATCAGCAACCCTAGTCTCGAACATTGTTCTTCTTTCCCAAGATGACATTGACTCTTTGGTATTTTGTGATTTAATACAGCAGAATAGATCAAGAAGGGATGGAAAAAGTACACAGAAGAACTATACAAAAAAAAAAAAAAAGCAACTTAATGACCCAGATAATCACAATGGTGTATTTTCTCACTCAGAGCCAGACATTCTGGAATGTGAATCAAGTGGATCTTAAGAAGCACTGCTGCCCATAAAGCTAGTGGAGGTGATAGAATGCCAGCAAAGCTACTTAAAATCCTAAAAGATGATGCTAGTAAAGTGCTAAACTCAATATGTCAGAAAATTTGGAAAAACCAGTAGGGACCAGAGGACAGGAAGAGGTCCATCCTCATCCCAGTTCCCAAGAAGGGCAGTACTAAAGAATGTTCAAGCCACTGAACAGTTGTACTCATCTCCCATACTAGTAAAGTTATACTCAATTCCTCCAGACTAGGCTTTAGCATTATGTGAACATAGAAATTCTAGATGTTCAAGATCGGTTTAGCAAAGGCAGAGGAACTAGAGATCAAATTGCCAACATTTGCCGAAACATAGAAAAAGCAAGGGAATTCCACAAAATCATCTGCTTCATTGAGCTCACCAAACTGTGTGGATCACAACAAAGTTGAAAACTCTTAAGGAGATGGGAACACCAGACCAAACTTACCTGTCTTCTGAGAAACCTGTATGCAGTTCAAAAAACAATAGTTAGAAGCAGACAAAGAACAATAACCTGGTTCTAAATTGGTGAAGGAGTCCATCAATGCTGTATATTGTCATCCTGCTGATTTAGCTTATATGCAGAGCATATGCAAAATGCTGGACTAGATGAGTCCTAAAAGCTGGAATCAAGATTTCTGGGAGAAATATCAACAACCTCAGATATGTGAATGATACTACTCTAATGGCAAAAAGGGAAGAGGAACTAAAGAGCCTCTTGATGGGATGAAAGAGGAGAGTGAAAAAGCCGGCTTAAAACTCGATATCAAAAATCTAAGATCATGGCATCTGGTCCCATCACTTCCATGGCAAATAAAAGGGGAAAAGATGGAAGCAGTGACAGATTTCCTCTTCTTGGCCTCTAAAATCACCATGGATTGTGACTGCAGCCATGAAATTAGAAGACAATTCCTTCTTGGCAGGAAAGCTATGACAAACCTAGACAGTGTTTTAAAAGCAAAAACCTCACTTTGCCGACAGAAGTCTATACAGTCAGGGCTATACTCTTTCTAGTAGTCATGTATGCATGTAAGAGCTGGACAGACAATAAAGAAGGAAAAGTACTGAAGAACTTATGTTCACGAACTGTGGTGCTGTAGAAGACTCTTGAGAGTCCCTTGGATAGCAAGGAGATCAAACCAGTCAACCTTAAAGAAATCAACCCTGATAACTCTTCAGGAGGACTGATGCTGAAGCTGAAGCTCCAATACTTTGGTCACCTAATGTGAATAGCTGACTCACTGGAAAAGACCCTGATGCTGGGAAAGATTGAAGGCAGAGAAAAAAAGAGGCTGACAGAGGATGAGATGGTTGACTGGCATCACCAATTCAATGGGCATGAACTTGGGCAAATTCTAGGAGACGGTAAGGGACATGGAAGTCTGGCATAGTGCAGTCCCTGAAGTCACAAAGAGTCTGACATGACCTGGCAACTGAACAATTGTATCAACATTATTATACAAGTTGTAGAATTTTTTTGTTCTGTTTTGTGAAAAGTGCCTTGGAATTTTGAGAGAGACTGCAGTGACTATGTAGATAGATTTGGGTAGTATGGATGTATTAAGAATATTAATTCTTCCAGTCAATTAATATGGAATATGTTTCCTTTTGTGTCTTATAAACATTTCTTTCATGTGTCTCTTGTATGTTTTCCTACACAGATCTTTCAACACCTTGCTTAAATTTATTTCTATGTATTTTTTGATGCAATTGTAAATGGGATTATTTGTATTTCTGTAATTTGTTTTTGTGTGTGGCTAGGTAACTGCATTTTATATATTTGAATACAGTATACAAAATGCATGATATTGTTTAAGGGTGTAGATAGCCCCCCCCCCCATAGGACATACAGAATGCCCAAGAATTATATGACAAGACACTCAACATCACTATCAGCAAAGTACAAATCAAAAGTACAACATATACCAGATGATTCCTGTTTAAATGGCTTTCACCAAGAAGTAAGAAATAAGTGTGATTGAGGATGTGTAGAAAATGGGGGTCTTAATGCATTATTGGTAGGAATGCACATTGGTGCAACTTCCATGGAATACCTTCTAGAAGTTTCTCTCGAAATTTCAAAAAGAACTGTTATGTGGCCATTAATCCCACTTCTGGATATATATTAACTTCTGAATATATATGGAAAGGAAATGAAATAATTATCTCAAAGAGAAATCTGTACTCCCATATTCATTGCATCTATATTCACAGTAGCCTAGAAACAAATTATTACAGGAACAATCTAAGTATCTGTCAGCAGATGAAGAGATTAAAACAATGTGATGTGATATATATATATATATATATATATATATATATATGAATTTTATTTGGTGATTAAGGAAGAAAGAAATTCTTCCATATGTGGCAGCATGGATGAAATTGTAGGGCCTTATGCTAAGTGAAATAAGTTAGCGAAATACTGTATGATGTCAATTGTAAGGAATTAAAAAAAAAAATGGAACTCAGAAACAGAGTACGAAAGTGATTGCCAAGGTCTGGATGGTGGAGGAAATAGGGACAGGTTTGTAAAAGTTATACATTTTTTAACATATTAAAATTATAAGGTCTGAGAATCTAATGTATAGCATGATGGCTATAACTGATAAAATTGTGTTGTATAATTGATGCTCTCTAAGAGAGTGGAACTTGCCTGTGTTCTCTTCAAAAAGTAAAAGGTAAACATGTCAGATGATAGGTATGTTAAGTTAATAGAAAGGGAAACTCTTTTCTAATACATATGTAAATGAGGGTCAGCACTATGGCAGAGGGGTAGGTGGAAATGGCAAGTATACTGGAGTGGGTTGCCATTTCCTCCTCCAGCAAAGCTTCCCGACTTAGGGATTGAACCATCATCTGTGTCTCCCTCATTGCAGGCAGATTCTTTAGCTGCTGAGTCATCAGGGAAGTCCTAACAAAACTACCATATGACCTAGAAATTCTACTATTGGGCATATATCCTGAGAAAGCCATAATTCAAACAGACAGATGTACCCCAAAATTCATTGCAACAGTGTTTACAATGTTAGCCAGGACATGGAAGCAATCTAGATGTGCACTGAGAGAGGAATGGATAAAGAAGTTGTGGTGCATCTATACAAGAGAATTTTAATTTACCTTAAAGAGAACTGAGTTTGGGTCACGAGCTGAGGTGGATGAACCTACAGCCTGTTATGGAGAGTGAAATAAGTCAGAAAGAGAAAACCAAATGTTGTATATTAATGAGTATATATGGAATCTACAAAAATGGCACTGATTAACCTGTTTTCAGGGCAGGAAGAGAGACACAGACAGAGAACAGGTTTGTGGATACAATGCGGGAAGGAGAGGGCAAGTTGAATTGAGAGAGTAACATTGAAACACAGTATATGACCATCTGTAAAATATTAACAGACAGCTAGTGGGCAGTGGCTGTAGTATGCAGGAAGCTCACCCCGTGCTGTGTGACCACCTGGAGAAGTGGGATGGGGAGCGTGGTGGGGGACTCAAGAGGGACGGGGTATATGTACACTTATGGCTGATTCACATAGTTGTAAAGCAGAAACCAACACACTCTAAAGAAATTATGCTCCAGTTAAAAGTAAATTTAAAAGGTAATATATACATGTGTCAATTTCTTATATTATATATTTTAAATATCTTACAGTTTTATTTGCCAATTCTGTCTCAAACAATACTCTACTTGCTAGTCACTTTTCATGACATTTGATTTATATATGTTGGTATTTACAAAGGAAAACAAAGAACTTTGTACTATCTACTGAGAAAGGCAAAATGGAGACTTTTTCAATGCATAAATACCACTTAAGCAAAAGGATTTATGATTAAGTAGTTATCAGTGGATGAATAGCCCCTCAGCCTCTGGCCTCACTTTTATCTGGACCCTGCTTCTGCTCTTTCTAGTGCTTTGGTAGGTTCCTTATGTTTGAGGCCAAATTTAACAAGTCAGCTTCCATACAAATGTTATAACTGGGTGCTTAGTCCCCAGAGATGACAAAGTCCCTTATCACCTGATGCTTCTTGTGTGAAATAAAAGCCTCCCCCTGTATTATTTGTGTTTTAAGGAGATGCTAAAGGCTGTGGTAGCACTGTGGGAGAGGTTTGGTTTTCCAGGCTGGACTCCTCTTGTCAGGACTAGATTGGTCATATGTGAAATTTTTCAGGCTGCTTGAGCAACAGTGGCTGTCTTATGCTTGAACACATATACCCATCACACACACACACACACACACTCCCCACATAAAAATGACTGGCATGCAAAGGAAAGTCATGTTCCCATTTTCCAGTGACTGAAGATAAAAAACTTAGCCTATCATGCTGCCCTAATTCTATTCTCTTCAGAGTAATATGTGAAGGAAAAAAGTGAAAATACCACACAAACCTTCAAATCAGACAAGAATTTTAACATTTCTCCTTCATTTTCTTAAAATAAAAGTATTCAAATAAATATAAATACATAGACATCAATATATTAATATAGATATACATAAATGGTAGCTGAAGGATCTTCTAACAAGGACGTCATTAACTTTGGTGTGGAGGGTCTATGACAGTGTTTACGATGACTAGTCCCTTAAATGTTTGACATTTTTCATGTGGCTGAAATATTTTTTTCTGTACACTTCAGATCATACAGCCTTTGTGGGGTTATATGCAAAAACCAAGAGACTTGCTCTTGTTTTCCTATCACCACCTCAGATTTTTGAACTTCTGGGGGTGTCTTATAAACAGAAGTCTCATCTGAACTGGCTTTTGTTAAAATGTAAATGTGCTGCCTTTGAAAAAAGATCTTTATTATTTGTTACCATAACAGCTGGAATTTTCAACTACTTTTCCATTCTGTAGGAAGTTTTCCATTTTTAAATCTGAGTGTTTGTGTTAAAGTTATAGGAACTTTGCATAACAGTCTTTAAAACTTAATGCTTTGATCAAATTTTGGAACTAGAAAATAGGACCGGGGTGATCTGATTTCCTCTTAGTCCTCTTGGTTACAGAGAGGAATCCACATCAGATGGTGACCATTCTGCTCCTTATACAATTCCTGGGAAGTCAGTCCACAGTCTCGTTTAATGATCCATCCACCCCAGGACTCAACAGCTCAGATTGTTGAAATTTCTTGTTATATATACCTTGAAGCTTGAAGTCATTCCATGTTTGGTTTCCATTTTGTATGGAATTTGAAACCTCTCTAGTCTAACAATTCCTCATACACTTTGATGTGATTATTATATGATCTTGAACATAACATTCTAAAGGCAAGCTGTCTTAAGCATTTAGCATTTCTCCTGTCTTCTTTTGCACTCTATCTTTTGTATATTGAGGCATATGAATAAATAATCATGATTGAGATTGTTTCAAAGCTTCATAATTTACAAACCAATATTTATATCCATGGTGTTCTTAGTCTCATTGTGATAAACAAGGAGACAAGCCTTCATGCACTTAGGGAAGAAAGAAATCTGGGAAGGAAGTTAAGGTGATGTGTAATGAAGGGTTGAATAGAGCAGGAAATGGATATAAGAACATGAAATAATGGGATGTTTATGTATTTCATTGGCCAAACTATGTAAGATAGATGCATCTGCCAAGAACAGTTGCCTTTTTCTGATTCACTAATTTTTGAAGCAAAATCAAAGACTCATATTTTTTGCAGACTCCTGCCTGATTGAATCCCATCCTGACAATGGTGGCACACACAAGCTTTGCACACAGGTGTGTACACAGACCTTAAAAAGTGAAATGAGCCGATTTGCATTGTGGCTACCAATTGGTCTTTGGTCAGCCCTTCTTTCCCTCAAATTTTCTGTACTCTTCCTGCATGCTGTACCGGGTAGGATGTGGGAAATTTGTAGCTCAAACACACACATTAAAAGTTGTAGGGATAAAGTTGACTCCATTACATATTAAAGTTAAACTGCTGATTCAGCAGTAAAGAACTCAGCTGCCAATGCAGGGGACCTGGGGTCAATTTCCTGAGTGGTGAACATCCCCCAGACAAGGAAATGGCAACGACTCCAGTATTCATGCCAGGGAAATCCCATGGACAGAGGAGCCTGGTTGGTTACCATCAATGGGGTTGCAAAAAGAATCAGGCACAAATTAGTGATAAATAAAAAAATCAGGGAAGTCTTTACCCCATGATTCCCTCTTTCTGGCCACTGCTGAATATGATTTAAAAACTGGAAATTTGGAGTTGTAATTGAAAATCAGAAATATATATTACTTTTCCAATTGAAGGAGGAATCTGTAGACTCAGTCCATGAATGCTTAAAATCTTAGAACTTCATTAAGTTGTGATGACTTCAGTGAGACAGTCAAGGTTGAGAAATAGAAGCTCAGCCTTCTCTTCCCAGGAAGACAGCTGCCAGATGACGCTGTGCTCTGAGCTTGTTCTCTTGGCCACTGTCCTGTCTTGTCTCCTGCATGTGGAGCAGGAAAACTTAAAAAGCTATTAGGATTTGGGGGGCTCAGATACCCAATGGCAAAAATTTTCCCCAATCCCACAAAGAAAACAAACTTTTTTTTTTTTTGGACAATTTAAGGGAAGATTTACGGATTTTCAGGTTTATAAAACCATCTGGCGCTTCATAGTTTGCAGGCTTGCTGCTTTGAGAGTTAAAAGTTTGGACTGACCACACCACTACTGCTACCACTCCCTCCTCCTTCTTTAATAGTTCAATTTAGTTTCTACATTGATACCTAACAGGCTAGTCTTAAATTTATTGGACAACTTGTAAAAATCAGTAGGATTAGAAGAATGTATCTGTTACTTTTTAAAGGCATTTTTACTGTTTGTCCCTTGCTGCATTTAGGAGTCCAGTTGGTGACCTCTGTGTTTCGACTTAGCTTAGCTTCCTTATGGAAGCACTGCATCATTTAGGTTTTGTTTGAGCAGTTGGTGACTTTTCAGCCCTCTCAGTAATGTGTTTAGGCTGAGGAGGACTGAAGGAAGGTTCAAGATGGGATATTTCCAACCTCTTCCAAGCTAGAGTAGTCTTCCTCTCAGCATAGCAAACCCTTATATATAGAAATGGTTTCCAGTCTCTATACAGTGTTCTGGTGGAGCAACTCAGATCAAAGCCTTGCTATTTGAAAAATGCACATTCAATAAAAGCTATATATGACAAACCCACAGCAAGCATTACCCTCAATGGCGAAAAATTGAAAGCATTTCCCCTAAAATCAGGAACAAGACAAGGGTGCCCACTCTCACCACTCCTATTCAACATAGTGTTGGAAGTGTTGGCCACAGCAATCAGGGCAGAAAAAGAAGTAAAAGGAATCCAGATAGGAAAAGAAGAAGTGAAACTCTCACTGTTTGCAGATGACATGATCCTCTACATAGAAAACCCTAAAGACTCTACCAGAAAATTACTGGAGCTAATCAATGAATATAGTAAAGTTGCAGGATATAAAATTAACACACAGAAATCTCTTGCATTCTTATACACTAACAATGAGAAAGCAGAAAGAGAAATTAAGGAAACAATACCATTCACCATTGCAACAAAAAGAATAAAATACTTAGGAATATATCTACCTAAAGAAACAAAAGACTTATACATAGAAAACTATAAATCACTGATGAAAGAAATCAAAGAGGACACAAACAGATGGAGAAATATACCGTGTTCATGGATTGGAAGAATCAACATTGTCAAAATGGCCATACTACCCAAAGCAATCTACAGATTCAATGCAATCCCTATCAAGCTACCAACGGCATTTTTCACAGAACTAGAACAAATAATTTCACAATTTGTATGGAAATACAAAAAACCTCGAATAGCCAAAGTTATCTTGAGAAAGAAGAATGGAACTGGAGGAATCAATCTGCCTGACTTCAGACTATACTACAAAGCTACAGTCATCAAGACAGTATGGTACTGGCACAAAAACAGATATATAGATCAATGGATCAGAATAGAAAGCCCAGAGATAAATCCACGAGCATATGGTCACCTTATCTTCGACAAAGGAGGCAAGGAGATACAATGGAAAAAAGATAGCCTCTTCAACAAGTGGTGCTGGGAAAATTGGTCAACCACTTGTAAAAGAATGAAACTAGAACACTTTCTAACACCATACACAAAAATAAATTCAAAATGGATTAAAGATCTAAATGTAAGACCAGAAACTATAAAACTCCTAGAGGAGAACATAGGTAAAACACTCTCCGACATAAATCACAGCAGGATCCTCTATGACCCACATCCCAGAATATTAGAAACAAAAGAAAAAATAAACAAATGGGACCTAATGAAACTTAAAAGCTTTTGCACAGCAAAGGAAACTATAAGCAAGGTGAAAAGACAGCCCTCAGAATGGGAGAAAATAATAGCAAACGAAGCAACAGACAAGGGCTTAATCTCAAAAATACACAAGCAACTCCTCCAGCTCAACTCCAGAAAAATAAATGACCCAATCAAAAAATGGGCCAAAGAACTAAACAGACACTTCTCCAAGGAAGACATACAGATGGCTAAGAAACACATGAAAAGATGCTCAACATCACTCATTATCAGAGAAATGCAAATCAAAACCACAATGAGGTACCATTACACGCCAACCAGGATGGCTGCTATCCAAAAGTCTACAAGCAATAAATGCTGGAGAGGATGTGGAGAAAAGGGAACCCTCTTACACTGTTGGTGGGAATGCAAACTAGTACAGCCACTATGGAAAACAGTGTGGAGATTTCTTAAAAAACTGGAAATAGAACTTCCATATGACCCAGCAATCCCACTTCTGGGCATATACACCAAGGAAACCAGATCTGAAAGAGACACATGCACCCCAATGTTCATCGCAGCACTGTTTATCATAGCCAGGACATGGAAGCAACCTAGATGCCCATCAGCAGACGAATGGATAAGGAAGCTGTGGTACATATACACCATGGAATATTACTCAGCCATTAAAAAGAATTCATTTGAATCAGTTCTAATGAGATGGACGAAACTGGAGCCCATTATACAGAGTGAAGTAAGCCAGAAAGATAAAGAACATTACAATATACTAACACATATATATGGAATTTAGAAAGATGTTAATGATAACCCTATATGCAGAACAGAAAAAAAAAAAAAAAAAGAAGACACAGATTTATAGAACAGTCTTTTAGACTCTGTGGGAGAAGGCGAGGGTGGGATGTTTCAAGGGAACAGCATTGAAACATGTATATTATCTAGGGTGAAACAGATCACCAGCCCAGGTTGGATGCATGAGACAAGTGCTCGGACCTGGTGCACTGGGAAAACCTAGAGGGAATGGGTGGAGAGGGAGGTGGGAGGGGGGATTGGGATGGGGAACACATGTAAACCCTTGGCTGTTTTATTTCAATGTATGACAAAATCCACCACAAATAAAAAAAAAAAAAAAA
>CM035296.1:32147471-32235431 GCA_020226075.1 Hydropotes inermis
AAAAAAAAAAAAAAAAAAAAAAAAAAAAAAAAAAAAAAAAAAAAAAGAAAAATGCACATTCACATTGGAGAACAAAAAGAAAATGTTATGCAAGTCAATAATATCACTTCAAAGTATCTCATGTGTAGTCTCAATTTCAAATGAAAATGGAGAACATGAGAGCAGGGTGTATATGTTTTCTCTGCCTAATTCTGTTTGTAACTGAGATGAAATCTCAACTATCCCTTTACTGCTAGTGACGGGTCCCCAAGGACTCTGGGTTTAGGGTAATCTGCTTATTAATTGCCTGTACCTGTGATAATCTTGTACACTTAGTTTACAAGGGTGAAAAACTTTTATTTACCTCACTCTTTTTGAATGCAGATAAGTTACACTTTATTAAAAGAATAGCATTTTAGGGAGGAATTTAAAATGAGAAACAGAGATAATGTGGATTAGCACCTTAGATACCTTTATTCCCAGGAAATCAGTAGTGTTCATAGGATTTGTTTCTGTTTTTGTTATAGTATTTGTTGAGTACCCATCTTATAGGTGTCTGCCATTCTCCTAGGTACAGTGTAATTGTATCTTTAGATTACACAACATTTTAGGCATAGGGCTCTTTATTTTTATCTTTGCATGTTCAGCATGCTTTATGATAACATTAGAAAAAGTCTTCTGTGTGCACCTATGCATGCAAAAGTTTTAGCATATTATATCGGTACTTACTTGACATATGTACCTTGCATACATTATCTGATTTGCCAGAAACTAAATATTAACCATATTGTGATGAAAATGAACTCTCCTGACAACTCTTTCTTTCCCCATATTCTTTCCTGAAATGATGATGGTGAACTATAATATTGTGGAAGTCTATGTTCAGAATGTACAGCTCAAAACATGAAACTCAGAGATTGAATCTTGAGGTCTGATCTGTTTCTTAACTTTGCCTTAACCTATTAGACATTATGTCACCAGTTAGGCAAGGCAATATTTTTCCTTCCACAACAGTAGCTCTTATTTTGCTTTTCAACCTCTGATACATCCACTTACTTGCATCCTCTTTCCAACACAGTGCTAACATGTTAAAATTCATATGTAGACTGAGACAAAAACTGAATGGTGGATCTTCATGATACTACAGAGTAATTTGTTTGGAAAATGGGGAGACTCCTGATTGAGCAGATATGATACACAGATATTTGTCTAAACTGTTTCTCGATCTGACTCATCTGTGACTGAATATTTGTTACCAGACCTGTGTTTCATTTCTACTTAAACTCCGAACGTGCTTCAGAGATTTTGATCAGGTTCTTTTGAGTTTACTTTTAGTTAATCCCCTTAGCAGAGAAGGCAATGGCAACTCATTCCAGTACTCTTGCCTGGAAAATCCCACCGGAGGAGCCTGGTGGGCTGCAGTCCATGGGGTCTCAAAGAGTCAGACAGGACTGAGCGTCTTCACTTTCCCCTTTCACTTTCATGCATTGGAGTAGGAAATGGCAGCCCATTCCAGTGTTCTTACCTGGAGAATCTCAGGGACGGTGGAGCCTGGTGGGCTGCCGTCTATAGGGATGAACAGAGTTGGACACGACTGAAACAACTTAACAGCAGCAGCAGCAATACCCTTGGACTCAGTTTATAGACCAAGGGGAACCACCCAACACTTTGAAGAATGAAATTGCAACCCCTAGAATGGCTACTTCTTGTATTGCTCAGTGACTCATTGGTGTAAGAAATCAGGCTGATGTGGCTGTTTTCTTGCCTACTGTTTTGTAGTCAGTAGAAAAGTAAAGGGCGCTGAGTGCCTAACCTAAAAAGATGTCCTTTTCATTATAGGAGACTGGAATGCAAAAGTAGGAAGTCAAGAAACACCCAGAGTAACATGTACATTTGGCCTTGGAGTACAGAATGAAGCAGGGCAAAGGCTAATAGAATTCTGCCAAGAGAACACACTGGTCATAGCAAACACCCTCTTCCAACAACACAAGACTCTACACATAAACATCACCAGATGGTTGAGACCAAAATGGGATTGATTATATTCTTTTTGGCCAAGGATGGAAAAGCTCTATACAGTCAGCAAAAAGAAGCCTGGGAGCTGACTGTGGCTCAGATCGTGACAAATTCAGACTTAATTGAAGAAAGTAGGGAAAAGCACTAGACCATTCAGGTATGACCTACATCAAATCCCTTATGACAGTACAGTGGAAGTGAGAAATAGATTTAAGGGACTAGATCTGATAGACAGAATGCCTGATGAACAATGGATGAAGGCACATGACAGTGTACAGGAGACAGGTATAAAGACCATCACCAAGAAAACGAAACACAAAAAAGCACAATGGCTGTCTGAGGAGGCCTGATGTGAAGCCAAGTGAGCCTTAGGAAGCATCACTATGAACAAAGCTAGTGGAGGTGATGGAATTCTAGTTGAGCTATTTCAAATCCTGAAAGATGATGCCATGAAAGTGCTGCATTAAATATGCCAGTAAATTTGGAAAAGTCAGCAGTGGCCACAGGACTAGAAAAGGTCAGTTTTGATTCAAGGCCCAAAGAAAGGCAATGCCAAAGAATGCTCAAACTACCGCACAATTGTACTCATCTGACACTCTAGTAAAGTAATGCTTAAAATTCTCCAAGTCAGGCTTCAGCAGTACCTGAAAAGTGAACTTCCAGATGTTCAAGCTGGTGTTAAGAAAGGCAGAGGAACCAGAGATCAAATTGCCAACATCTTCTGGATCATTGAAAAAGCAAGAGAGTTCCAGAAAAACATCTATTTCTACTTTATTGACTATGCGAAAGCCTTTGACTGTGTGGATCACAATAAACTATAGAAAATTCTGAAAGAGATGGGAATACCAGACCACCTGAACTACCTCTTGAGAAACCTGTATGCAGGTCAGGAATCAACAGTTAGAACTGGACACGGAACAACAGACTTGTTCCAAATGGGAAAATGAATATATCAAGGCTGTATATTGCCACTCTGATTATTTAGCTTATATGCAGAGTATATCATGAGATATGCTGGGCTGGAAGAAGCACAAGCTGGAATCAAGAATGCTGAGAGAAAAATCAATAACCTCAGATATGGAGATGAAACCATTCTTATGGTAGAAAGTGAAGAAGAACTAAAGAACCTCTTGATGAAAATGAAAGAGGAGAGTGAAAAGTTGGCCTAAGGCTCAACATTCAGAAAACTAAGATCATGGCATCTCGTCCCATCACTTCATGGAATATAGATGGGGAAACACTAGAAACTGTGGCTGACTATATTTTCCTGGGCCCCAAGACTGCTGCAGATGGTGATTGCACTCATGAAATTAAGAGACGCTTACTTCTTGGAAGGAAAGTTATGACCAACCTAGACAGCATATTAAAAAGCAGAAGTATTACTTTGCCAGCAAAGGTCCATCTAGTCAAGGCTATGGTTTTTCCAGTGGTCATGTATGGATGTGAGAGTTGGACAATAAAGAAAGCTGAGTGCTGAGGAATACATGCTTTTGAACTGTGGTGTTGGAGAAGACTCCTGAGAATCTCTTGTACTGCAAGGAGACCAACTAGTCCATTCTAAAGGAGATCATCCTGGGTGTTCATTGGAAGGACTGATGTTGAAGCTGAAACTCCAATACTTTGACCATCTCATGTGAAGAGCTGACTCATTTGAAAAGACCATGATGTGGGAAAATTGAAGGCAGGAGGAGAAGGGGATGACACGAGGATGAGATGGTTGAATGGCATCTCTGACTCAATGGACATCATTTTGGGTAGACTCTGGGAGTTGGTGATGGACAGGGAGGTCTGCCATGCTGTGGTTCATGGGGTCACAGAGAGTTGGAAAGGACTGAGTGACTGAACTGAACTGAAGCATATTTTTTTTTTCCATTTCTTTTTATTCATTTGAGGCTAATTACTTTACAATATTGTAGTGGTTTTTGCCATACATTGACATGAATCAGCCATGGATTTACATGTGTTCCCCATCCTGAATCCCCTCCCTCCTCCCTCCCCATCCCATCCCTCTGGGTCTTCCCAGTGCACCAGCCCCGAGCACTTGTCTCATGCATTCAACCTGGGCTGGTGATCTGTTTCACCCTAGATAATATACATGTTTTTGATGCTGTTCTCTTGAAACATCCCACCCTCGCCTTCTCCCACAGAGTCTAAAAGACTGTTCTGTATATCTGTGTCTCTTTTTCTGTTTTACATATAAGGTTATCATTAACATCTTTCTAAATTCCATATATATGTGTTAGTATATTGTAATGGTTTTTATCTTTCTGGCTTACTTCACTCTGTATAATGGGCTCCAGTTTCATCCATCTCATTAGAACTGATTCAAATGAATTCTTTTTAATGGCTGAGTAATATTCCATGGTATATATGTACCACAGCTTTCCTATATGCAAAACAGAAAAAGAGACACAGATGTATAGAACAGTCTTTTGGACTCTGTGGGAGAAGGCGAGGGTGGGATGTTTCAAGAGAACAGCATCGAAAACATGTATACTATCTAGGGTGAAACAGATCACCAGCCCAGGTTGGATGCATGAAGCAAGCGCTCAGACCTGGTGCACTGGGAAGACCTAGAGGGATCGCGTGGAGAGGGAGGTGGGAGTGGGGATCGGGATGGGGAGCACTTGTAAATCCATGGCTGATCCATTTCAATGTATGACAAAACACATTACAACAACAACATAAAAAGAGTCACCTTTTGCTTACTCACTTCTCCTTTCCTTTCCTCATTGCACATCTGTCACTAGGTTTCTCAGATGATTCCTCCAGAGAGTGGGCGTTTCCACCTGCCTCTGATGTGAAATGCACTAAAAATAGTTTTTACCTTTGACAGACATATCAACTTCAGTTTTTCTAAGTATGAGCACCAAATAAATTCTGACATGGGGGTTACTGACTTCATGTCTCCCAACTGGGATTGATCCATGGTGGCCATCACAATTTAGAAAAGTATATATGAAAATATCACATGATGTGAGGTTCAGTTGCAAATTTTGGGAATCTTCAATCCATCTGCTGTCATAACTGAGAAATTTAGAAAATGTCTGAAACTGTGTATATGCAGTTTTATATATGTTTTATATTAGATATAGTTTATATATATATAAACTTAAATATGTGTATGTATATGTGTATATATATATGTATATATGTATATATATATATATATAGAGAGAGAGAGAGAGCTAGCAAAGGTTATTTGTATTAAATACTTTTTATCTTTATCAAGAAAGGACAAAACAAATTCAGACATTCATGTTATTGTGTTTGATCTTTCCTCTTAATCTTCTCAATCAAGTTCTAGTTTTCACTCTAAATTGAGTGGAATCAACACCAAGTTTGTTTTCTCCCCAAGCTTATTACATACTTCATCAAGGGGTCATCTAGGTATTTTCTGACCTCTAAATTTCACCAGACAAATCCACAGTTTTTCTCAAAACCTCATGAGAGTCTGCCAGCCTTGGCCTCTTGATCATTTGTTTCAGATTTTTATACTAACAATGCATTTCTGGGTATGTAGGCGCACATATCCATGCTTTTCTGTAATATTATGGCAAAAGCCATGGTCAGTGGTTTTCACAGGGAGTGGGGAAGCTATATTTTTATTAATAGAGTTATCCTGGGGCCTGGGTAAAATACAAATTGCATAAAAGAAGACATGACCTCTCCAAGAACTTTGGCCTTTGACCCAGAAATATATCCTAATGGATCTCTGGCTGAATTTCCACAGTGATTCTTAGCACAATAAAACTGACAGCCATGAGTTTTTCGGAAATGTTTACACTAGTTTCTTAACCACATGTGAACACCATTACTCCCCCTCTTTTCTGCACATTTATATCCCAGTTCATTGAAAACATGACTTATAAGGCCAATGATGTTTTACTGTTTCAAGTGACAGGTAAATGAGTTAGGTAATTTACTAGTTAAATAAGACAATAAATTCATTCAAATTATTCTTGAAAGTTGCTTTTAAAAATTAGAATAGGACTTTGAGTACTGATTTTCAATAGAGATTTAGAAAAGTGCTTTCTTTTGTATGAAGTAGAGTTGAATAGCTTTAACTTACTCATCTAATATGTATTAAAAAAATCAGAAAAGTAAACTTACAGGTGTGTAGAACAAACTAATGGTTAGTAGTGGGTGGGGGGTTATTTAGTGATGGTGAGTATACTAACTATTGGATATAAGTTAGGCTGAAGGATGTTTTGTACAACATGGGTAATATAGCCAAAGTTTTGTAGCAATTATAAATAGAAAGCAACCTTTAAACATTGTGTATATGTTTAAATAAAATAGAAGGCAGACAAGCACTTGTTTTAAAAAACTAACCATTAAGCAGAGGCCGAGTGTTTCATCTGGTTTCTCCTCTAAGGAGGTATGCATTTGTCTAGATGCTTGAGAAAGCCTGACCATGTTAGGCTTATTGCAAGACCACAAAAGATGTATAAAACTACATATACCATGATGGTGAAGAAAGCTGAGTGCCAAAGAATTGATGCTTTTGAAATGTGTTGTTGGAGAACACTCTTTAGAGTCCCTTAGACTGCAAGGAGATTGAATCAGTCCATCCTAAAGGAGATCAGTCCTGGGTGTTCACTGGAAGGACTGATGCTGAAGCTGAAACTCCAATACTTTGGCCACCTCATGCAAAGAGTTTACTCATTGGAAAAGAACCTTATGCTGGGAAGGATTGGGGCAGGAGGAGAAGGGGATGATAAAGAATGAGATGGCTGGATGGCATCACTGACTCAATGGACAAGGGTTTGTATAGACTCAGGGAGTTGGTGATGGATAGGGAGGCTTGGTGTGCTGCGATTCAATGGGTTGCAGAGATTCGGACACGACTGATGACTGAACTGATCTGAACCATTCTTCGTGGGTGATTTACAGAATGTTCAAGAGTAAGTTTTTCTCCATTCAAATTTCCCCCACTTATTTAATTCCTAAGTAAGATACAGCTCCATTGTAATTGGACAATAGAATATTTAGAGTTGCTGTTCTTCAGTCCTAAGTTGTGTCTATTTGCAACTCTACAAACTACAGCATGCAGACTCCCCTGTCTTTTAGAATATCCCAAGAGAATAATTCTGTATAAAGATATGGAAGTCTTACAAATTTAGAAAAAAGCCTATTCAACTCTCATTCTATTCAACTCTGCATCCTTGTAGTTTTGAATTCTAAATGTATTCGTGTTAACCTATAATACAGAAACACTACCTTCCTCCTTGGTGAAAGGGATAGTCTGTGTCTATAGTTCAGTTCAGTTCAGCTCAGTTCAGTTCAGTCACTCAATCATGTCCACTTCTTTGCGACCCCATGAATTGCTGCATGCCAGGCCTCCCTGTCCATCAACAATCCACAGGGTTTACTCAAACTCATGTCCATCGAGTCAGTGATGCCATCCAGCCATCTCATCCTCTGTCATTTGCTTCTCTTCCTGTCCCCAATCTTTCCCATGATCAGGGTCTTTTCCAATGAAACAACTTATCACTTGAGGTGGCCAAATATTGGATCTTCAACTTCAGCATCAGTCTTTACAATGAACACCCTGGACTGATCTCATTTAGGATGGACTGTTTGGATCTCCTTTCAGTCCAAGGGACACTCAAGAGTTTTCTCCAACACCACATTTTGAAAGCATCAATTCTTCAGCACTCAGCATTCTTCACCGTCCATCTCTCACATCCATACATGACCCCTGGAAAAACCATAGCCTTGACAGGACAGACCTTTGTTGGCAAAGTAATCTCTTTGCGTTTTAACATGCTCTCTAGGTTGGTCATAACTTTCCTTCCAAGGAGTAAGCATCTTTTAAATTCATGGCTGCAGTGTCTATAATTAAGGAAGTAAAACAGGCTTCTTCTGTTGTGGGATGGCTCTCCTGTGCCCTGCCCGCCAGAGAGGGCTGTGTGTGGCCATCTCCATCTGTGCGTATCTTGTATGTGGGTCAACCGCAGTTCTATAGCACCCCCAACAAGAACTTTGCCTTGGGCACTGGAATTGCAAACTACAGAGACACAAGATTTCATTCTATCCCAAAGGGTTCATCAGAAAGGTATCATCCATAGGAGTAAAAACAGGCAGCCTGGAAAAGAACACAAACCATGATCAAGATCATGCTCTTTTTCGTCTTCATAATTTTAAGAGAAAAATCTCACCAAACTGACTGATATATATTCTAAAATAACACTTTTTATTGGCTGTGAACATGTAAAGGTGGAGCATTCATAATCTGGAGGTCACAATATAGACTCTTTCCTCTTACAAAGTCTCCTGTCACATTCCTTTCCATTTGCATTGGTGAACTGCAGTCTTTGCACCCAATGGTAGAGTGCAAAGATGAGGGATTTGACCCAGAAAAAAATTCAACCTCACATCACTTGTAAGAAGTGTGAATTGTTATTTCATTCTAAAGATAGCTGTTTTCTTCTTTTTTGAGTTTATTCTATGCACTAGGCAGTTTAACAGATGCTTAATGTAGTCTACATTGTCACATTCATATTTTTATTCACATGATGATACATGGCAGGGATGATTCTCTAGTTATTTTATAGCTAGCATCTTCTTTCTCTCCTGCTTTGCTTATCCCTCCTACAAGGAGGTGGGAGGGGGGATCGGGATGGGGAACACATGTAAACCCATGGCTGTTTCATTCCAATGTATGACAAAATTCACTACAAATAAAAAAAAATACATATTAGAATTTGTTGGAAGTTTTAAACATTCTTTTATTTAAATCTTTTAAAGCTTTATTTTCTTTCCAGACCTTCTATCACAAACTGCTCCATCAATCTCCTGGGTGGTCCCAGTCCCTGAATTAATATCCCTGGAATCCCCTTCTGCTCCCTCTAATACTGGATCTGTTCTTCAGCAGGACTTTGCTTTAAAAATATGAGGATATCAGCAGACGAATGGATAAGGAAGCTGTGGTACATATACACCGTGGAATATTACTTAGCTATTAAAATAATTAATTTGAATCAGTTCTAATGAGATGGATGAAACTGGAGCCCATTATACAGAGTGAAGTAAGCCAGAAAGATAAAGACCATTACAGTATACTAACACATATATATGGAATTCAGAAAGATGGTAATGATAACTCTATATGCAAAACAGAAAACGAGACAGATGTATAGAACAGACTTTTGGACTCTGTGGAAGAAGGCGAGGGTGGGATGTTTCAAGAGAACAACATCGAAACATGTATATTATCTAGGGTGAAACAGATCACCAGCCCAGTTTGGATGCATGAGACAAGTGCTTGGACCTGATGCACTGGGAAGACCCAGAGGGATCGGGTGGAGAGGGAGGTGTGAGGGAGGATTGGGATGGGGAATACATGTATATCCATGGCTGATTCATGTCAATGTATGACAAAAACCACTACAATATTGTAAAGTAATTAGCCTCCAACTAATAAAAAATAAATAAATAAATAAATAAATAAAATAAAATAAAAAAATACAAGGATAATTGTGTCTCTGCTACTTAAACCCTTGAATGGCTACCCCTTTTTCCTAGAAGAGAGCCTACATTTCTTCCCACTGACCTGGGTCTCTCCTAGATCTGGCCCTGGCCTGGGCTTCAGCTTCACTCCTTCCCTGTCCTCTCCTCTCTCCAGGCCAGTTACACCAGATCTGGTCAGTTCCCTGAACATACCATGATCCTGCACTATCTTCCTTGCTTTCCTTTACCTAGAATGTTTTTTCCTTAGTTTGTTCAGCTTCCTCCCATGTGTCTTTTAGATTTTTAGTTTCTGCACCAGTTCCTTGGACAGTGACTCCTCACCCTTTTGAAGAGGAGCTGAGTTCCCTTGCTCTCTGCCCCCACAGTGTGAGTCCTTCCTGTTTCTATAGCTCTTCATGTTTACCATTACTTGTTCAAATACCTGTCTTTTCCACTAGAATAAATCTTAATGAAACCAGTGACCTCACCTGTCCCATTTATCAAAGGATTTTGTTTCTGTTACGTAGAATCTGGTGCTGGGGAGGCATTCAGTAAACCATTGTCAAATACATAAAGATTTTTAAGAAAACAGAAAACTGGAGAGGTTAAATCTCCTGCCCTGAGTCATACAAGTTATACCTCTGGCCACACCTGGATGAGAACCCATGTGTGTTTATCAAAAGAGTCCAGCTTTCCCTACATTTGACTGCTTCCTTCGGGAAGGGCTGGTGTGACTGGAAAGTTTCATTTATACTTTTGCTCTTTTCTGCCCTTGGAATAGTATTTTGGATCCAGTTTTCTAAAATGGACGGTTTTAAGATCTTTGTGATATACATCATATACTTTAAAAGAGTATTTTGAAAGTTATAGATTCTTGGTTAGTGATATTTCTATATGTTTCTGAAAGTTATATAATCCAGAACGCTCATGTGAAAAGTATCATTAACTACTTTTAATTTTCATTTGAATTTTATAGTAAAATTTAAAGTAAGTATTTTTTGCTTTGTTTTTGTTTATTTATTTATTTTATTTTTTTTTTTTTTAATTTTAATTTTTTTTTTTTTTTTTTTTTTAATTTGTGGTGGATTTTGTCATACATTGAAATGAAACAGCCAAGGGTTTACATGTGTTCCCCATCCCAATCCCCCCTCCCACCTCCCTCTCCACCCATTCCCTCTAGGTTTTCCCAGTGCACCAGGTCCGAGCAGTTGTCTCATGCATCCAACCTGGGCTGGTGATCTGTTTCACCCTAGATAATATACATGTTTCAATGCTGTTCTCTTGAAACATCCCACCCTCGCCTTCTCCCACAGAGTCTAAAAGACTGTTCTATAAATCTGTGTATTTATTTTATCATCTTCTAAGGGCTTCCCTGGTGGCTCAGATGTTAAAGAATCCACTTGCAATGAAGGAGACCTGAGTTTGATCCCTGGGTTGGGAAGATCTCCTGCTGGAGGGCATGGCAACCCACTTCCGTATTCTTGCCTGGAGAATTCCATGGATGGAGGAGCCTGATGGGCTAAAGGCCATGAAGTCACAAGGAGTCACACACGACTGAATGAATAAGAGACACATACCACTACCAAATACTTATTCACTGTAAGGGTGTGTAGGGTGTGGGGATACCCCAAGTTTATACACCAGCATTATGCAGATACTTTTAATGTATTGGTGTTGGAATAACCGTAAAGAAATCTTGCTATTTGTGATAATATGAATGAATCTTGAGCTCATTCAGTTCAGTTCAGTTCAGTAATTCAGTCGTGTCTGACTCTTTGCGACCACATGAATTGCAGCATGCCAGGTCTCTCTGTCCATCACCAACTCCCAGAGATTACTCAAACTCATGCCCATCGAGTCAGTGATGCCATTCAGCCATCTCATCCTCTATCGTCCCCTTCTCCTGCCCCCAATCCCTCCCAGCCTCAGGGCCTTTTCCAATGAATCAACACTTCGCATGAGGGAGCCAAAGTATTGGAGTTTCAGCTTCAGCATCAGTCCTTCTAATGAACACCCAGGACTGAGCTCCTTTAGGATGGACTGGTTGCATCTCATTGCAGTCCAAGGGACTCTCAAGAGTCTTCTCCAACACCACAGTTCAAAAGCATCAATTTTTCAGCGCTCAGCTTTCTTCACAGTCCAAATCTCACATCTATGCATAACCACTGGAAAAACCATAGCCTTGACTAGACAGACTTGTTAGCAACGTAATGTCTCTGCTTTTTAATATGCTATCTAGTTTGGTCATAACTTTCCTTCCAAGGAGTAAGGGTCTTTTAATTTCATGGCTGCAATCACCATCTGCAGTGATTTAGGAGCCCCCCAAAATATAGTCTGACACTGCTTTCAGTGTTTCCTCATCTATTTCCCATGAAGTGATGGGACCAAATGCCGTGATATTAGTTTTCTGAATGTTGAGCTTTTAACCAACTTTTTCACTCTCTTCTTTCACTTTTATCAAGATGCTTTTTAGTTCCTCTTCACTTTCTCCCATAAGGGTGGAGTTATCTGCATATCTCAGGTTATTGACATTTCCTGAGCTCGTTATGCTATATGAAATAATCCAAGAAAGAAAAATGCTGTTTGATCACACTTAAATGTGGAATCAAACAGCAACCATGAGGAACAAACCATAAATACGGTGAACAGTTTGGTGGTTTGAGTGGGCAGCCAACATGGGTGAAGTGGGTTAAAAGGTACAAATTTACAGATATATATAAATCCTGGGGGTATAAAACAGAGCATGATGACTCTAGTTAATAATACTGTATCGCACACTTGAAAGTTGCAAAGAGAGTAGATCTTAAAAGTTCTCACCACTAGAATGGAATCATAATGATGTGTGATGATGGATATTAACTAGATTTACTGTGGTGATTATTTTCCATCTGAACCACCAGGGAAGCCCCTATTTGCAAGTATATACAAATAGCAAATCATTGTGTTGTACATCTAAAACTTGTATGATGCTATATGTCAATTATATTAATATCTCAATCTAAACAATACACCATGAAAAAACAGGAGAGAGAGACTTTGATCATATGCATTTCTATGTTCCTTGTGGTCTTATTTCATCTATATTAATTGACCTAAGAATCTATGCCCACGTAGCCCTGAGTAACATGTTGACTTGAGAAATTTTACTGACAAGAAGAGAGAAAAGAAAGAGTCTAAGTTTTAATATTCATGCAAGAGGCATTTGACCTTAGAAAGCAGAAAATAAGACTTCACATATTTTACTGATAAATCCTCTGCCTTTTGTCCCAGTGGTGAGAACTAAAAGTGAAAGCTGCTCAGTCATCTCTGACTCTTTTTGACTCCATGAGCTGTATTCTCCAGGCCAGAATACTGGAGTGGGTAGCTATTCCCTTCTTCAGGGAATCTTCCCTACCCAGGGATCTAACCCAGAGCCCCGCACTGCTGGCAGATACTTTACCAGCTGAGCCACAAGGGAATATGCCAAGAAATGAGGAAATGCTTAGTTTTCCACTCTTATTTAGTCAGGGTAAAGAAACCTAGGAATATGCTTGTGTATTCTTTGATGTGTTTCCTTACTTATATTATTTATTAATATTTTTGCATTTTAATATATGTGGTATAATATGAGATGCGGTTACCTTATAGATGTGTACAAATCCATGTAGTAATATGGTTATATGTTGCATTTTTACCAAAGAAGATAATTATTTCAGAATTCTGCCTTTCATACAAAGTAAAATTCCTATGTCTCACTGTAAGAAGTAATTTCTGAAGGATATTGAAGACATATATATCTATATAGTAGGTTGTGAGTGCTGTTGAAAATGGAGTTTGTAAATATCCATTATCTCATCTCTGTTGTATTTGACTATCATTCTAAATTGGACAGTATTATACATTATTAGCAAAATGAAATGAAACATGTGAAATGAATAAGCTATATTTAAAAATGCAACTACTTTACAAGTGATGCATTTGTAGCCCTATTTTATTATGTGTTTTCTGATATGAGCAAAATATAAACAGACTTTGAGTATTCTGAGGTGATTTAAATTTACGAGGGATAAAGGCAATGGAATTTTTGACTGATAGGAATACATTAAATATATTGATTTTACTTCTGAATTTTCTTTATGTATAGACTTCCTAATAGGGCTTCAACTACATAAAAGGAAACCATTAAATACGTTCGAGTTAGAAATTCATTTCGAATATTGAATGATTTAATTATGTTTTAGTAGTGTCTCATCTTTTTTTTTTGTACATATTGGATAGCATCTTGGATAGATTTGCATTGTATTTTTATAAGCAGTGGTATGTATTCATTTCTTAAAATAATTTTTTTCATATCAACTGAAATGGCCAAGGAAAGAAATAGTAAGCAATTGTGAAGCATTAAAATCCATGGAATTTAGTCACTGCATTGGTTTTTTTTTAATTTAGAATCTGATATATTATACAATTTCTCCAATAAATATTATGTTTGCTTACTCCAGTTCTATTTTTACATAATCATAATGGTTTTTGCCATAGAATGGCAACTGTCCCGTGTTCACCTCTCAGGCCAGGTGCAAATGATGTTTACTATTGCACTGGACATTGGGACTCAGATCCAGGGGGGTAGGCGGCAAAATGGTATCAAGCAAACAGACAGGGAACAATTAAAGAGTAAATTACATGAATTATACCACTATCAACTGTTTGTTCACCATGAGGGGTGAGTAGGGTGTGGAACTAACCAACATTATCTTCAGGATTATGCAAGTATTCTTAATATATTAGTTATGGACTTACCATGAAGAAATCTTGCTCTCTGTGATAGCATGAATGAACCTTGAGGGCACTATGCTATGAGAAGTAAGTCAGATAAAGACAAATGCTATATGAGCTCCCTTAAATGAGGAATCAAAAACCAATAACCACAAAGAACAAAATATAAATCCAGAGAACAGTTTGGTGGTTTCCAGAGGCAGGGTTTGGGTGGGGAGCCTGAATGGGTGAAGTCGATACAGATTTCCCGTTATAAATAAATCACAGGGATATAATACAGAGTGTGGTGACTATAGTTAATAATAGTGTATTGTATATTTGAAAGTTGCTAAGAGAGTTGATCTCAAAGTACTCACCACAAGAAAAATTTGAAGCAGTAATAATTGTGGTCATAATTTTGCAACCTATACAAATATCAAACCATTGTGCTATGTATCTAAAATGTGTATGGTGTTATATGTCAATTAAAAAAAAAAACCTACATCTTGGGAAAAAGTAGAGTTAGACTTTGACCATGTGTTTTCCTACGGTCCTCCATATTCCTATTTCTCCTTTATTAGCTGCCAGAAGAATCTAAGAGGAAAATAGCCCTGAATAACTTGATGACTTGTGAAATTGTCCTGACATAGGAGGGGAAAGAAAGAGGGTCTAGGTTGTAATACTTACTTTAAAAGACATTTGACACTGGATAACAGAAAATAAGATTCCCCACACTTTCCTGATAAACCTTCTGTCTTTTGTCACACTGGGGATCAAGAGTAAAAAGTTACCTTGAATGTTGAGTATAAAAACTCAATGTTTTTCAAGGATCCCTTTCTCTGAATAATTTGTATTTATAGGTGAGTTTTTGAAATTATTCACATTTGCAAAATATTTAACTGATTTTAAGTTTACTACTTTACTCCTTTATATTAATAAAAATTTAATACTATCCTGAAACATAGCCTAATGCATTTTAGCATGAGAAATGAACATACCAATTCATAAATAACCAATTTACAAATACATAATATATTTTAGAACTAGTTCAAACTACATTTATTAAATATTATGAAGGGTTATTGTTTGAATTTAATCTTTCCCGTCCCAAATTCTTCATGAGAAAGAGATAAATATGTGAATAAATAATTAGTCCAGTTGTATTCATTTCTTTGGTGAATGTAAATAAAACTTAACAAAGTAACCCAAAGGAGAGAAGAGCTGATTTGTCTGGAAAAGTTACAAGAGTTTTCAAAAAGGAAGTGAAATAACATATGTAAGAGCTCCCCAGGAGTAGATTGGGATGGGACTCCAGGTTGGAGAAGACAAAGACATTTAAAATCCAAAGAGCACTGCAGGTGTGGGGAAAGATGATGAATTCTATCTACTCTCTCCTATCTTTGTTGCTGGGGTGGGGGGCGGGGGCGGTGGGCAGACAGAAACAGCGAAAGATCCCTGCCTGTGACTCACACATCTCACTTGCTCCCTGCGGTTGTGTCCCTCCTATGAGTGTACTTCTGGGCAGACACATGGACACATGAGCCTAGGAGCGAACCCTCCACTCCTGTCTGTCCTGGAGACACGCCTCCTCACATGACCTCGGGAGAGAGCACTGGGTTTTATAGGTAAGATCCCCTGCAGAAGCAAACGGCAACCTAATACAATACTTTTTTCTGGAAAATCCCATGGACAGAGGAGCCTGGTGGACTACAGACCAGGAGGTCCCAAAAGTTTCAGACATACTTAGCAACTAAACAGCCACAGCAATTAGAAACTGGTAGTAAGAACAAATCAAAGAATTGTGATGACATTGGGCCTTTTATTTGTGCTGTGATTAGCCTTTATTACAACTCATATTACTGAAGTTATTCTATATATGTAATGTAAGACTGGCTATATTTCATAAATATTAAACTTCATAACCATATGTGAGGCCTTGTTCTTCTTGTTATTGACCCCATGGACTGCAGCACACCAGACTTTCCTGTCCTTCATTATCTCCTGGAGTTTGCTCAAACTCATGTGCATCGTGTCAGTGATAACATCCAACCATTTCATCCTCTGTCACCCCTTCTCCTCCGGCCCTCAATCTTTCCCAGCGTTAGGGTCTTTTACAATGACTCAGCTCTTTGAATCGGGTGGCCAAAATATTAGACCTTTGACATTAGTACTTTGAATATTCAAGGTTGATTTCCTTTAGAATTGACTAGTTTCATCTCCTTTAATCCAAGGACTCTCAAGAGTACTTCAAGCATCCTTGTTCGAAAACATCAGTTCTTCAGTGCTCAGACTTCTTTATGGTACAACACTCATATCCTTACATGACAACTGGAAAAACCCTACCTTTGAATATATAGTCATTGTCTGACAAAGTGATTACTCTGCTTTTTAGTATTCTGTCTATTTTTTTCATAGCTTTTCTTCCAAAGAGAAAGCATCTTTTAATTCCATAGCCACAGTCATCATCTACACTCATCATGGAGCCCAAGAAAATAAAATATGTGAGGCCTATCAAATACCTAACTCAAACTTTTCACCAAGATAACTGTGGTTATAGAATTATGTAGCCTTAAGATAACCACATTTTGACTTTTTTTTTAACCAATTACCATGTTTCTCTGTGATTGCCTTTCTTTGGGATTGGAATTTTTTAAAAAATTAAAATTTTATTCCAATCCAAAAGAAAGGCAATCCCAAAGAATGCTCAAGCTACCACACAAATGCACTCATCTCACACGCTAGTAAAGTAATGCTCAAAATTCTTCAAGGCAGGCTTCAGCAATACATGAACTGTGAACTTCCAGATGTTCAAACTGGTTGTAGAAAAGGCAGAGGAACCACAGATCAAATTGCCAATATCCACTGGATCATCAAAAAAGCAAGAGAGTTTTACATAAATATCTATTTTCAATTTATTGACTATGCCAAAGCCTTTGTCTGTGTAGATCACAATAAACTGAGGAAAATTCTAAAAGAGATGGGAATACCAGACCACCTGACCTGCCTCTTGAGAAACCGATATGCAGGTCAGGAAGCAACAGTTACAACTGGACATGGAAAAACAGACTGGTTCCAAATAGGAAAAGGAGTACGTTAAGGCTGTATATTGTCACCCTGCTTATTTAATTTATATGCAGAGTACATCATGAGAAACGCTGGGCTAGAAGAAGCACAAGCTGGAATCAAGATTGCCTGGAGAAATATCAATAATCTCAGATATGCAGATGATACCACCCTTATGGCAGAAAGTGAAGAGGAACTAAAAAGCTTCTTGATGAAAGTGAAAGAAGAGAGTGAAAAAGTTGGCCTAAAGTTCAACATTCAGAAAACTAAGATCATGCATCTGGTCCCATCACTTCATGGGAAATAGATGGGGAAACAGTGGAAACAGTGTCAGACTTTATCATTTGGGATCCAAAATCACTGCAGATGGTGACTGAAGCCATGAAATTAAAAGACGCTTACTCCTTGGAAGGCAAGTTATGACCAACCTAGATGGCATATTAAATGCAGAGACATTACTGTGTCAACAAAGGTCCGTCTAGTCAAGGCTATGGTTTTTCCTGTGGTAATGTATGGATGTTAGTGTTGGACAATAAAGAAAGCTGAGCACCAAAGAATTGATGCTTTTGAATAGTGGTGTTGGAGAAGACTCTTGAGAGTCCCTTGGACTGCAAGGAGATCCAACCAGTCCATCCTAAACGATATCAATCCTGAGTGTTCATTGGAAGGACTAATGTTGAGGCTGAAACTCTAATATTTTGGCTGCCTTATGAAAGATTTGACTCATTGGAAAAGACCCTGATGCTTGGAGGAATTGAGGCAGGAAGAGAAGGGGACAACAGAGAATGAGATGGCTGGATGGCATCACTGACTCAATGGGCATGAGTTTGAGTAAATGCTGGGAGTTGGGGATAGACAAGGAGGCCTGGTATGCTGTGATTCATGGGGTCACAAAGAGTCGGACATGACTGAGTAACTGAACTTAACTGAACTGAACCATGTTTCTTTAATGATTCTGATTTATATCTCAAAGCTGTATTTATCACAGAAAATGACTCAAATTTACACTGAATCTGCTATGTTCACTAAGAAATCCTGTGACTAGTGACACAGTAGGGGAATAAAATTAAAACAAAAATTAGATGTGTAAAGTTGAAATTGGACAGAAAGAAGAGAACCACAAATAAATGTAACAATGTGCACTGAATAAAATTCTGGGTGGTAAGAAAGAATGGCCATTTGGGTCTTTAAGAACAGTAGCCATATGCAACACTTTATATTAAGACAGGGTACTCTTTTGTCCATAAAGATTCTACTTCCTGTGGAAAATGGGTATTCAGTTCAGTCCAGTTCAGTTCAGTAACTTAGTCATGTCCAACTCTTTGCTATGATTCCTGGAGACAGTGGGTAAAAACAAATTAAAAATTAGAACTTACATTGCTACTAGAGTTTTAGTGAAGAAGATGATAGATTGGGTGGTAGGAATAAGTCACTTTTCTCAGCAAAAGAAATTTCTACCTTGTGGCACATTCTGCAGTAATCAAGGTAATTAAAAATCAGGCAGCTGTCCCATCTTTGAAAAGCAATTTCACAATTACCTGTTTCTAAAGTTTACAGGCAGTACAAGAGAAGAATATCTGTATTTAATATTTCTTTAAAATCATGATTGTGACTGCTGTTTCCAAGGCCACCCACTTGAGGGGTGGTAGACACAGTATTGTTATAAAAGTGACTCTAGATGCAAATGGTAATTCCATGGCTTAGAGTCTCCAGTTGGCTTCCTGGAAGGAGTGTGAACTATCCTTCTTGGAGGAACTTTTCTCTCAGACAAAACTAGAACTAAAAGGTAAGTGGTCAGGAGGCCATTAGTATTTTCATACTAAGAACAACTTGGGTTGCTTAGAAGAGGTCTGTGTTGCTCCTCCATCGCTTGGTCATTTGTATTGCTGTTGCTGGTATCTTATTTTGGTTACCGTTGCCTACAGAGAGATCACTCTGTGTATAATGAAGGGCTGCGGGATGAAACACTTCTGTCTTGCCACCAGAGCTTAGACTCCATCCTTTTCCCTGTCCTCAGTTGATGCAGGGAGTGGGCTCTTTCACATAGAACCTTTAGGACCACATCTCACTAACCACCATTCCTCATAAAAGGTAAAATTCCTTTCTCCCTCTGTGTTTTAAACTCCCTTCACTTAGACTTCAGATTACAATTCTCTTCTGTCCACTCCATTTTCAGGAACCCCATTCCAACTGATTCATCAATTATCAACACCACTGGTCACATGGGAACTTAATGAAAGCTTCACCTGAAATTAAGAAAATCATTAAAATACAGGTTCACTCAGACTGTGGTTAGAAACCAGGGTATTCTGGGTTACTTGAAGTTTTACATGCCATATGCTCATGGGGAGAGTTTTAAGGGAAACAATTTTCAGACTCTCAACATTCATATGAATTCTTCTCTAAATTTTTTCTCTCTGAGAAAGCATTAGTATGTGAAGACTTAAATACTGGTCTTCTTTCCTCCTCCATTTCAGAATTGCCCTGGTCTGGTTTTATAAAGAAAGGCATGCCTTCCACTATCTGGAATCTTATTACTGTGTGATGCCTCAGGGGGTACAGATTTCTGAGATGCCAGGCAAGAAGACCATATGAAATGCTCTTGTCACCTAAGCCTTCTTTGATCATGGCATCATGAGCTTATGGTAAGTCTTTATGTCTTTCTGTCTTTTATTTATTTCTGTTAAATGGATAGCAAGAAGAGTTAATATTGTAACTTCCTTATTTCACATACACTGTGGAAAAGAAAGACAGGACTGGACAATATTGATTCAACAAACTTCTTTGTATGGGCACTGGCATGTGAACATTTACTCCAAATGGAAACGGTGTTGGAACTTTCCTGACTGTTCAGTGCTTAAGAATCTGTGTTCGCAATGAAGGGGGCCTGGGGTTCAATCCCTGCTCACAAATCTAGATTCCACATTCCACAAGAGAGGTGGAAGATCCAGCTGTGCTACAACTAAGACACAAGGCAACAAAGTAAATAAAAATGCTAAAAAAAGAAAGGTTGGTATCTTTGCAACATAGTGGCTTTAAGTATGAACCTTGGAGTCCTGTAGCCTTTGTCCATACTCCCACTCCACCACTCACTAGCTCTGACTCTTTAAGCAAGCCTTATTTTACTTATCTCCATAATTCCTTTCAAACTAGTGTCCACCTCATGGAGTTGCAAAAGAATGAATGAAGGTAATGCGGGAAAAGCATTTCAGAAAAAGACCAGAAGAAGATATATGCCTGAACAATGTTTGTCACTTCACATTTTCTTAATGTGATGTTACAACAGGGGAGCCTCCTCAGGCAAAACCAGCCACCAAGCTGTGTAGTGAAGGGCTCAGCCTCATCCAAAGGGAAGTCTGGCCTTTGCACTTGTTTCCTGGTAGCTGCTCTCTAAACCCTAGGGTTGTTTTCTCTGATAAAGTGTGACTAAAGGTGTCAAAGATTGACACTGAGAAAAGTGCTTTTGTTTTTGTGAGGGTCTTGGGACTGTCTGATATGGATGCAAACTATCTGATTCAGAGTAAAATGTTTGGGCCACCTGAACAATGTGATTCGGGATGGGGGTTTTGGTCATGCAGTATCAGCTGCACCTCTAGAGTGGTTTGAGCCTGAGATCAGCTGTATGGACAGTCAATCATGCCTACGAGGTGGAGCCCCACTAAAGCCGCTGGACATGGAGCCTGGAGTGAGCTCCCGTGTCTGCAAGTGCTCACTGCTGGCACATCGGTGCTGGGAACACTGAGATGCTCATGACACCCTGGGAAGAGGAAACCAAAAGATCAGTGCTCACACTCTCTTTGACTCTGCCCTATGTGCCTTTTTCCCTGGGCAGATTTTATCTGTATCTTTCAAACTCTGAAATCCCTTGGGTATATATCAGGAGAAATCTATAATTCCTTAGTCCTTGGCTTCCTATCAGCACCACAGAGCATTCAGTAGCATGAGGCATTGGATTACCTTAGACAAGTCAGTCTCCTCGTTGGGTGCCATGGCCTAATGCTTGTGTTCTCCTTAAATTCGTATTTTGGAAACCTAACTTCCAAAGTGACGACTTTAGATGGTGGGACCATTTGAAAATAATTAGGTCATGAGGGCAGAGCCTACATGAATGGGATTAGAGCTTTTTTGAAAGAGGCCTGAAATACTTGCTCATCCCTTCTTTAGGGATATGTTTTTAGAAGAGGCCCTCACTCACTCAACCATGCTGGCGCCCTGATCTTGGACTTCTAGTCTCCAAAAGAGTGATAAATAACGTGGTTTATAAACCACCCATTCTCTGGCATTTTGTAACAGCAGCCTGCATGCACTAAAACACTGGACATTATTAAATGGCAAAAAAGAAAATCCTTAATCTTGTTTTCCCTTCCAAGGTCATGAATGTAGAATAGGTAGCATGGATATTCAACTCCTGTGGCATGAGTGAACATACTCCATAGAACTGTACATTTCTTTAAAATTGTAGTTTTTGACATGCTCACCCGGGAAGATATTTCCTTGGATGTAATTAACATTTAAACAAATAGATGGTAGATTTTATGGGATCAGTTGAGGGTGTTAAGAACAAAGACAGAGGTTTCCTAAAGTAAAAGCAATTCAGTCTGAAGACAGCACCATTACTGGAACCCCAATCACCAGCCTGTCAGTCTAAAGATAAAGCAACTGGACCGTAAGGCCCGTCACTGGGCTCTCATCAGAATCCTAACATAACTGCTCTTTGACTTAGAAAACTTATCTTCACCTCTCTAGGCCTTGGTTTTCTCAACTAAACAAGGAAATTAGAGTAGAAAATCCTTTACATTTCCAAAGATTATGCAAATCTCAGTATAAAGCATGATCCCAAGCTGAGGTTTTATTCTTTTTCTTGAAAAGAAAATTATCAATTAGTTATGCAGCGTCCATATTTGGATCTCTTCTACTTCTCATTATGTGCTCTATCTCACAATGTATTTCTCTAACTTAGCTTTAAGAAAAATTCCTTGATATAAATAATCCCTTGATTGTTTTGGAATACTACATTTATGTTTGGTATTTCTTTGAAAAGCAGAAGTTGTAGTTAAGCATACTACTGAGAGAAACTGTTTCTAATTGTCAGTATGTCACCTTGAGGAATTTTGCTATGTGTAATTTCTCAGTCATGTTCAACACTTTATGACCCCATGGTCTGACAACCCTATGGACTACAACTCACTGGGATCCTCTGTCCATGGGGTTTCTCTAGGCAAGAATACTAGAGTGGTTTGACATGCTCTCTTCCAAGGATCTTCCTGAAGAGGGATGGAATGCAGGTTTCCTATAGTGCGGGCGGACTCTTTACTGTCTGAGCCAACAGCTCTCAATAATATGAGTCTTCACGTATACAGAAGATGCATTATTTGTCTACTTTTGTTTCCTGCGATAGTGTTTTTTTTTCCCAATTAAAATATTGGTCCTGTTTCTATTCACCTGAAAGCTATCTTAATACAAGTTTTTCCTCAAAGGAAAAAAGAAGTAACAAAAAAGGAACTTTTGTCTGTAATAGTGGTTAAGATTTTGTCCAGTTGTCAGTTTATCCAAAATACCAGAGGCTGAGTACATTGCTTTTAATCATAATATTTACCTCAAAAGGAACAAATAAGCTGGTCTGTGAAAAGTACCAGTTTCTGCCATGGTTGATATTCAGTAAATGATAACTTCAGTGTGGTTGCTGCAGCCTTTATAGATCCAAGGAAACTGAATTAAAGCAATGGGAATTAGTGTTTTTCAGATAAGTAACTATAAAACAGAGTATGGTCAGTGAGATATAAATGGTGAGAATGAAAATAGGAAGCAATAAGCAGAAAGATGGTACTTTCATCTAGGAAAAGAAGGTAATACTTCATTAAAGAGGTGAATTTGTTTTTTGGTACATTCAAAGAGAGATTGATTAGGTGTTTGTGTACAATGCAAGAATATTTGATTTGTAGATACTCCTTGAAGTATTTTCATCTGTCATGATCAGAGAGTACAGCTAAGTAACTGAACTCCTCCAGTGAAGTTAAGAATCCTATGGTCAAAAGGAGACCCAAGGGCAGGTTCAGGGCACTGTCTCTCAGTCAGCTCATTTGATCAGTTGTGTCCGACTCTTTGCGACCACATGAACCTCAGCACACCAGGTCTCCCCATCTATCAACAACTCCTGGATTTTACTCAAACTCATGCCCATCGAGTCGGTGATGCCATCCAGCCATCTCATCCTCTGTTATCCCCTTCTCCTCCTGTCCCCAATCCCTTCAAGCATCAGGGTCTTTTCCAATGAGTCAACTCTTTGCTTGAGGTGGCCAAAGTATTGGAGTTTCAGATTCAGCATCAGTCCTTCCGATGAACACCCAGGACTGATCTCCTTTAGGATGGAGTGCTGGGATCTCCTTGCAGTCCAAGGGACTCTCAAGAGTCTTCTCCAACACCACAGTTCAAAAGCATCAATTTTTCGGTGCTCAACTTTCTTGACAGTCTGACTCTCACAACCATACATGATCACTGGAAAAACCATAGACTTGACAAAATGGACCTTTTTTGGCAAAGTAATATCTCTGCTTTTTAATATGGTATGTAGGTTGGTCATAACTTTCCTTCCAAGGAGGAAGCGTCTTTTAATTTCATGGCTGCAGTCACCATCTGTCACCATTCTGAGCCCCCCAAAATAAAATCTGACACTGTTTCCACTGTTTCCCATCTATTTCCCATGAAGTGATGGGACCAGATGCCATGATCTTAGTTTCTGAATGTTGAGCTTTAAGCCAGTTTTTTCACTCTCCTCTTTCACTTTCATCAAGAGGCTTTTTACTTCCTCTTCACATTCTGCCATAAGGTGTCATCTGCATATCTGAGGTTATTGATATTTCTCCTGGCAATTGTGATTCCAGCTTGTGTTCTTCCAGCCCAGCGTTTCTCATAATGTACTCTGCATATAAGTTAAATGAGCAGGGTGACAATATACAGCCTTGATGTACTCCTTTTCCTATTTGGAACCAGTCTTTTGGTCCATGTTCAGTTCTAGCTGTTGCTTCCTTACCTGCATATAGGTTTCTCAAGAGGTAGGTCAGGTGTTCCGGTAATCCCATCTCTTTCAGAATTTTCCTCAGTTTATTGTGATCTACACAGTCAAAGGCTTTGGCATAGTCAATAAAGCAGAGATAGATGTTTTTCTGGAACTCTCTTGCTTTTTCAATGACTCAGCAGATGTTGGCAATTTGATCTCTGGTCCTCTGCCTTTTCTAAAACCAGCTTGAAAACCTGGAAGTTCACAGTTCATGTATTGATGAAGCCAGACTTGGAAAATTTTGAGCTTTACTTTACTAGTGTGTGAGATGAGTGTAATTGTGTGGTAGTTTGAGCATTCTTTGGGATTGCCTTTCTTTGAGATTGGAATGAAAATTGACCTTTTCCAGTCCTGTGGCCACTGATGAGTTTTCCAAATTTGCTGACATATTTCATGCAGCACTTTCACAACCCTGTGTCTAGTTCTGTCCTATTCAGCCTTTTAGTCAGTGACTAGATTATCACATTATCTTAGGACAGGAAACTGTGGGGGCTATTTTATGCAAAATAAAAGGCCAAACATCCATTGCTTTCCATCTAGTAGGGTAATAATTAAAAGCAAATACATCCACAGTTCTGTGAAAGTGAAAGCCGCTCAGTTGTGTCTGACTCTCTGTGACCCCAGTCCATGGAATTCTCCAGGCCAGAATACTGGAGTGGGTAACCTTTCCTTTCTCCAGGGAATCCTCCCAACCCAGAGATCAAACCTAGGCTTCCCACATTACAGGCAGATTTTTTACCAGCTGAGCCACAAGGGTAGCCCCCACAGTTCTAGTTCTGTAATTATGTCCAAAAATCAGGGTATGAGGGTTTGGGTGGGGAGAAAAGACCTCAGTGGTTTTAGTTCACTGTTTGCTGTGAGCATCAAAACTTCATTGACTTTTTATTCTGCATGAATAAAAGTGTTTCACTGAACAAACACCTAACAATGTGCTGTTGCATGCAAAGAATGGACTATAGTGATGAGTATACATGTAGACTTTGTAAATTAGACTTAAATTTTAATAGAAAAGCAAAAATGAAGTGAATTTGAAATTTAAATGTTGCACCACAACTGGGATACATTTGAAAGGAAAAAGCACAGAATTCCATATGTCCACATAACAAGGAGACCTGAGCTGTGTCAAAGTCAGGAAATGCTGTTTTGAGAGAGTGGTTTCTACTGAGATCTGAAAGATGTTGAGGAGGTCATCAGGTAAGACAGAGAGAGTATTCCAGGGAGAAGGCATTTATAAAGAGTTTTAGTCATGTGTGAGAATATAAATGAGAAGAACAAAAATTCCAGGATTGGTCCTTCAAAAATATAGTTTACTTGGTGAAACTTATGCTAACGGGACAGTGAATACAAGGTGAAATATGATCAGTTCTGTGAAAGAGATAAGATCAAGTTTTGCAGAGCACAGGAGATATTTCCATTTGCTGGGTAATTTGGTCAAGATTCACTTAAACCTAGGAAACATGCTTTCTATTTCTACTTTTGCACTCAGTTTTATAAGTTTAGATAAGTGACTTAATCATTCTTGGATTTACTTATATATGCTTAATATGGGAGGATTGCCCTGATAATTTCCAAGGTTTCTTCCTTTTCTGAATATCCAGTGAATCCCACTGGTTATTATCTGGAATAAAGGAAAAGGAAAAAAAACCCTTTTACATATCAAGTGTAATGTCTGAAATACCTACAAAATTATATAAAAACATTGAAATTTTTGCTATTTTTCCCTTTTCAGTTTTTTAAAAAATATATTTTGCTGATAAAATGTAAAGTATACATGACAACTTAAATAAGTATACATTATTAATAGATTTCCTCATTGATTTAATTAACATATCTATTAATATCTCCTCACATATTTACTTTTCAAGATCATTTTGGTGAGGACATTTAACTTTTTCCTCTCTTACATGTGTGCTAAGTGACTTCAGTCATGCTCAACTCTTTGTGACCCCATGGACTATATAGCATGCCAGGCTCATCTGTCCAAGGGGATTCTCCAGAAAAGAATGTTAAGGTGGGTTGCCATGCCCTCCTCCAGGGGATCTTCCTGACCCAGGGATTCCACTCTTTTTTCTTTATGTAATGTCCTTGTATTCCTTTGTCTATGGAAATTTCCTTTGCTCTCAAGTCGACTTTATTTAGTATTAACATACATTTTTATCCTTTTATTTTCCAGATAGCCATGCCATTATTGAGTTTCTTGGGCTTTCCTGGTGGCTCAGGCACTAAGGAATCCACTTGCCTTGTGAAGACTTGGATTCAGTCCTTGGGTTGGGAAGATCCCCTCGCAGAGGACATGGGGATCTGGATTCTGGCCTGGAGAATTCCATGGACAGAGAACCCAGTGGGCTACAGTCCATGGGGTCACAAAGAGTCAGACATAACTTGGCAACTAAACCACCACCTGGTGTTCCTTCACATTTATTCTTTGGGAGGAACAGCCCTACTCAGGCTGCCTTCTGATGCCAGGTTGGAGGGCAGGAATGCTGGGCCTGGGTTGTCTTCTGTTACATGCTGCTGTGTTTGTCTTCCATTATTCATACCCTAAACTAGTTCCCCTTCTTCTTGCCAAATATACAAGGTCTCATTTAGTGGTCTCTTCTTTTTTCAGAACAAACAGCAGGGTGGGCACAAAGAGATCAAGGCCATCTTGTCTGAACCAGAAGCCCAAGAAGTGTTTTATAGCCTAGGGCAGAGATTTCATGGGTGGAAGGTGAGGAAGAAAGTGGAAAGGAGCTCACAGTAGGCTGGAGATGAAAGTCATGGAGTCCCTTTCTTTAGAAGTCACCAGAAGCTGAGAAAGTATTTTTTCTAGATGAGATATATATATACAGCTCTGAGCGAGTACGCTTTCAGTTTCAGCAAACTGTAAGTCTTCTGTATTTTTTGATTAATTTTCCTTACAAATGCATATATATAATGATATCCATTTGACATTTTATTCATTCTTCTAGGCCATTGCTCCACTTTTATTTTGACATGAGATTTAAACCCTGAAAAAAATGATATCTATTGGAGTTTGGATTATTTGCCAGTAGATGAATTGATGAAATAACAAAAGAACTAATGATTATTACTTAATTTAGTTCCAAAATTTTTACATATGCACATGAAGAGAGTTATTCATGTATAATTTTATTCTTGGCTCCTTGTGGTATTCTGAGAACTTTGATTGAAGCTATCTGTAAAAGAAATTACTTTATTATGATAGTTAAACAGCTAATATCACTATGTCTGTACATTTAGAATCCATTAACCCAGTGGCCATAAAATTGAGTGGCCTCCCATCACCCTAATTCCAAAACCAGACAAAGATGCCACAAAAATAGAAAACTACAGGCTAATATCATTGATGAACATAGATGCAAAAATCCTTCACAAAACTCTAGCAAACAGAATCCAACAACATATTAAAAAAATCATACACCATGACCAAGTGGGCTTTATTCCAGGAATGCATGGATTCTTTAATATCCACAAATCAATCAATGTGATACACCACATTAACAAATTGAAACATAAAAACCATATGATTATCTCAATAGATGCAGAGAAAGCCTTTGACAAAATTCAACACCCATTTATGTTTAAAACTCTCCAGAAAGCAGGAATAGAATGAACATACCTCAACATAATAAAAACTATATATGACAAACCCACAGTAAGCATTACCCTCAATGGTGAAAAATTGAAAGCATTTCCCCTAAAATCAGGAACAAGACAAGGTTGCCCACCCTCACCACTCCTGTTAAACATAGTTTTGGAAGTGTTGGCCACAGCAATCAGAACAGAAAAAGAAGTAAAAGGAATCCAGATAGGAAAAGAAGAAGTGAAACTCTCACTGTTTGCAGATGACATGATCCTCTGCATAGAAAACCCTAAAAACTCTACCAGAAAATTACTAGAGCTAATCAACGAATATAATAAAGTTTCAGGATATAAAATTAACACACAGAAATCCCTCGCATTCTTATACAGTAACAATGAGAAAACAGAAAGAGAAATTAAGGAAACAATACCATTCACCATTGCAACAAAAAGAATAAAATACTTAGGAATATATCTACCTAAAGAAACAAAAGACTTATACATAGAAAACTATAAATCACTGATGAAAGAAATCAAAGAGGACACAAATAGATGGAAAAACATACCGTGTTCATGGATTGGAAGAATCAATATTGTCAAAATGGCCATACTACCCAAAGCAATCTACAGATTCAATGCAATCCCTATCAAGCTACCAACGGTATTTTTCACAGAACTAGAACAAATAATTTCACAATTTGTATGGAAATAAAAAACCTCAAATAGCCAAAGTAATCTTGAGAAAGAAGAATGGAACTGGAGGAATCAACCTGCCTGACTTCAGACTATACTACAAAGCCACAGTCATCAAGACAGTATGGTATTGGCACAAAGACAGAAATATAGATCAATGGAACAGAATAGAGAGCCCAGAGATAAATCCATGAACCTATGGTCACCTTATCTTTGACAAAGGAGGGAAGGATATTCAATGGAAAAAAGACAACCTCTTTAACAAGTGGTGCTGGGAAAACTGGTCAACCACTTGTAAAAGAATGAAACTAGAACACTTTCTAACACCATAAACAAAAATAAACTCAAAATGGATTAAAGATCTAAATGTAAGACCAGAAACTATAAAACTCTTAGAGGAGAAGATAGGCAAAACACTCTCCAACATAAATCACAGCAGGATCCTCTATGATCCACATCCCAGAATATTAGAAACAAAAGCAAAAATAAACAATTGGGACCTAATGAAACTTAAAAGCTTTTTCACAACAAAGGAAACTATAAGCAAGGTGAAATGACATCCCTCAGATTGGGAGAAAATAATAGCAATTGAAGCAACAGACAAAGGATTAATCTCAAAAATATACAAGCAACTCCCTCAGCTCAACTCCAGAAAAATAAATGACCCAGTCAAAAAATGGGCCAAAGATCTAAACAGACACTTCTCCAAGGAAGACATACAGATGGCTAAGAAACACATGAAAAGATGCTCAACATCACTCATTATCAGAGAAATGGAAACCAAAACCACAATGAGGTACCATTACATGCCAGTCAGGATGGCTGCTATCAAAAAGTCTACAAGCAGTAAATGCTGGAGAGGGTGTGGAAAAAATTAAACCCTCTTACACTGTTGGTGGCAATGAAACTAGTACCTCCGCTATGGAAAACAGTGTGGAGATTTCTTAAAAACCTGGAAATAGAACTGCCATATGACCCAGAAATCTCACTTCTGGGCATACACACCGAGGAAACCAGATCTGAAAGAGACACATGCATCCCAATGTTCATCGCAGCACTGTTTATCATAGCCAGGACATGGAAGCAACCTAGATGCCCATCAGCAGACAAATGGATAAGGAAACTGTGGTACATATACACAATGGAATATTACTCATCCATTAAAATAATTCATTTGAATCAGTTCTAATGAGATGGATGAACCTGGAGCCCATTATACAGAGTGAAGTAAGCCAGAAAGAGAAAGACCATTACAGTATACTAACACATATATATGGAATTTAGAAAGAGGGTAACAATAACCCTATATGCAAAACAGAAAATGAGACACAGATGTATAGAACAGACTTTTGGTCTCTGTGGGAGATAGTGAGGGTGGGATGTTTCAAGAGAACAGCATCGAAACATGTATATTATCTAGGGTGAAACAGATCACCAGCCCAGGTTGGATGCATGAGACAAGTGCTCGGACCTGGTGCACTGGGAAGAGCCAGAGGGATTGGGTGGAGAGGGAGGTGGGAGGGGGGATTGGGATGGGGAACACATGTAAATCCATGGCTGATTCATGTCAATGTATGACAAAAACCACTACAATATTGTAAAGTAATTAGCTTCCAACTAATAAAAAAAATAAATTAAAAAAAAAATGAGTGACCTCATCCCCTGGTGAAGAAAATGTTAGCAATTCCATGTCTATTTATTTATATCTCACTGTCGTTTAGTTTATATTTTGTGTATATTTTTAAAATGTCACAAATATATTAGAATAGCAATGCATATGGAATATTTTTACATAATAAAATTGGGTCACTGACAGTGTTTTGAAAAATGGAAAATAATTTGGAGGTTAGTTCTTCAGGAAACAGAAAATTATCAAAATTTGGTGAATAAAATGTTACTTAATTTGGGTAGTTTACCAAAAATTTTTTATGAAACCGGTTCAACTGAAGAGAGGCAGAATGTTCATAACATCCAAGTTTGCATGAGTTTGCATAGAGCCTCAGAGACGGAAACATTTTTAAAGTTGACCTGACTGGACAGGGGAAAACTTGAATCTTGAATGCAAGAAAGCATGTCTACTCCCCTTAGTGTGGTCTAAGTTGTTTTTCTTTAAATCACCTCCCTTTCTTCACCATTATTCCTAAAACCCTGTCCTCTGCTTTACTGTTTCTTTTCCCATTGTACAAATCACTTGTTAATATACCATATAATGTACTCCGATTCATGTTTATTACAGATTATCTGTCTTCCCCCAGCTGGAAAACCTGTTCCATGAGGATAAGTGTCTGCCTTTGTTTATTGATGTAAATTAAGCACCTGTAATAATTTCTGACTCAAGGAGGAATTAAGTCAATGATCACCTGGTTCAATAACCGAGAGCAGATACTGGGCAGTCCTGTCTATTTGAAACTCTTGTGTTTTGATTTGCTATTGTAAATAGCCTGTCACTGTTAATGGTACAAGATTAAGACACGTTTCTGTTTCTTTTATGAGCATAAAAATTACTACATTTGAAGATAATGTTTTAGATGAAACATGATAGCCAAAATGCACATTTGAAAAAAAAATATATTAATTCGTTTTCTTTATCCAAAATAGAATTATATTCTTTTCAAAAACTTTTACTTACCTAGGTGTGTGTCCATATATATAAATAAATTTCCATCTATTCAAAGCTATGGTTTTTCCAGTAGTCAGGATTTATGTGAGAGCTGGACCAAAGGAAACTGAGCACAGAGGAATTGATGCTTTTGAACTGCAGTGTTGGAGAAGACTCTTGAGTGCCCCTTGGACTGCAAGGAGATCAAACCAGTCAATATTAAAGGAAATCAGCCCTGAATATTCATTGAAAGGATTGATACTTAAGCTGAAGTTCCAATACTTTGGCCACCTGATGGAAAGAATTGACTCATTGGAAAGACCCTGATGCTGGGAAAGTTTGATGGCAGGAAGTGAAGGAGATGGCAGAGGATGAGATGGTTAGATGGTATCACCTTATCGATGGACATGAGTTTGAGCAAGTTCCAGGTGATGGTGGAGGACAGGGGAGCCTGATGTGCTGTAGTCAGTCCATGGGGTCTCAAAGTGTTGGATATGACTGTTTGAACTTAACTGAAGGTATGCATATGCGTTATGTATGTAACATAATGACTATATGATCATTATACTTAGGTCACATTGACAAATATGCTACTTTTGTTTCAGGTATCATGCACAAAAGCATGGATGTGAGGAGCTACACACCTTGCCAAGGTCCGGGGCAGCGACTGTGAGTGCCAGGTTGTGAAGGTGCAGTAGCGGCCAAGCGGAGCTACCCTTCGTCTGAGGTTAGGGGCGCCCGTCGCGCAGGGCAGAGGAGGGCCGAGAGGAGCCACTCCACGTTCAAGGTCAGGAGGGGCATCTGTGAGGAGATATCCCTGGTCTCAGGTAAGGAGCAGCGGCTGCGCTTTGCTAGGGCAGCCGTGAAGAGATACCCCACGTCCAAGGTAAGATAAACCGAAGTAAGACGGTAGGTGTTGCCAGAGGGCATCAGAGGGCATACACACTGCAGCCATAATCACAGAAATCTAGCCAATCTGATCACAGGACGACAGCCGTGTCTAACTCATGAAACTAAGCCCTGCCATGTGGGGCCACCTAAGACGGAAGGGTCGTGGTGAAGAGGTCTGACAGCATGTGGTCCCCTGGAGAAGGGAATGGCAAACCACTTCAGTATTCTTGCTTTGAGAACCCCACAAACATTATGAAAAGGCAAAATCATAGGATACTGAAAGAGGAAAACCCCAGGGTGGTAGGAGCCCAATATGCTACTGGAGATCAGTGGAGAAATAACTCCAGAAAAATGAAGGGAAGGAGCAAAAGCAAAACCAATACCCAGTTGTGGATGCGGCTGGTGATAGAAGCAAGGTCCGATGCTGTAAAGAGGAATATTGCATAGGAATCTGGAATGTTAGGTCCATGAATCAAGGCAAATTGGAAGTGGTCAAAAAAGAGATGGCAAAGGTGAATGTCGACATTCTAGGAATCAGTGAACTAAAATGGACTGGAATGGGTGAAATTAACTCAAATGACCATTATATCTACTACTATGGGCAGGAATCCCTTAGAAGAAATGCAATAGCCATCGTGGTCAACAAAAGAGTTTGAAATGCAGTACTTGGATGCAGTACAAAAATGACAGAAAGATCTCTGTTCGTTTCCAAGGAAAACCATTCAATATCACTGTAATCCAAGCCTATGCCCAACCAGTAATGATGAAGAAGCTGAAGTTGAACTTTTCTATGAAGACCTACAAGACCTTTTAGAACTAACACCCAAAAAGATGTCCTTTTCATTCTAGGGGACTGGAATGCAAAAGTAGGAAGTCAAAAAAAAACACCTGGAGTGACAGGCAAATTTGGCCTTGGAGTACAAATGAAGCAGGGCAAAGGCTAATAGAGTTTTGACAAGAGAAGACACTGGTCATAGCAAACACCCACTTCCAACAACACAAGAGAAGAATCTACACATGGACATCACCAGATGGTCAAGACCGAAATCAGATTGATTATATTCTTTGCAGCCAAACATGGAGAAACTCTACACAGTCAGAAAAAACAAGACCAGGAGCTGACTGTGACTCAGATCATGAACTTGTTATTGTCAAATTCAGAATTAAACTGAAAAAAGTAGGAAAAACCACTAGACCATTCAGGTATAACCTAAATCAAATCCCTTATGATTATACAGTGGAAATGAGAAATAGATTTAAGGGACTAGATCTGATAGACAGAGGGCCTGATGAACTATGGATGGAGGTTCCTGACATTGTAAAACAAACAGGGATGAAGACCATCCTTATGGAAAAGAAATGCAAAAAGGCAAAATGGTTGTTTGAGGAGACCTTACAAATAGCTGTGAAAAGAAGAGAAATGAAAAGCAAAGGAGAAAGGGAAAGATATTCCCATTTCAGTGCAGAGTTCCAAAGAATAGCAAGGAGAGATAAGAAAGCCTTCCTTAGTGATAAATGCAAAGAAATAGAGGAAAACAGAATGGGAAAGACAAGAGATCACTTCAAGAAAATGAGAGATACCAAGGGAACATTTCATGCAAAGATGGGTTCGATAAAGCATAGAAATGGTATAGACCTAAAAGAAGCAGAAGATGCAGAGAAGAGGTGGCAAGAATACACAGAAGAACTGTAAAAAAAAGATCTTCATGACTCAGATAATCACAATGGTGTGATCAATCACCTAGAGCCAGACATCCTGAATGTGAACTCAAGTGGGCCTTAGAAGGCATCACTAGGAACAAAGCTAGTGGATGTGATGGAATTCCAGTTGAGCTCTTTCAAATCCTGAAAGATGATGCTGTGAAAGTGCTGCATGCAATATACAAGCAAATTTGGAAAATTCAGCAGTGGCCAAAGGACTGTTTTCATTCCAAGGACAATTTTCATTCCAATCCCAAAGAAAGGCAGTCCCCAAAATGCTCAAACTACCGCACTATTGCACTCATCTCACACACTGGTAAAGTAATGCTCAAAATTCTCCAAGCCAAGCTTCAGCAATCCATGAATCGTGAACTTCCAGATATCCAAACTGGTTTTAGGAAAGGCAGAGGAACCAGAGATCAAATTGCCAACATCCGCTGGATCATCAAAATAGAAAGAGAGTTCCAGGAAAACTTCTATTTCTGCTTGATTGACTATGCCAGAGACTTTGACTGTGTGGATCACAATAAACTGAGGAAAATTCTGAAAGAGATGGGAATACCAGAACACCTGACCTGCCTCTTGAGAAACCTAAATGCAGGTCAGGAAGCAACAGTGAGAACTGGACATGGAACAACAGACTGGTACCAAATAGGAAAAGGAGTACATCAAACATATTATCACCCTGCTTATTTAACTTATATGCAGAGTACATTATGGGAAATAGATGGAGAAACAGTGGAAACAGTGTCAGACTATATTTTGGGGGGCTCCAAAATCACTGCAAATGGTGATGGCAGCCATGAAATTAAAAGATGCTTACTCCTTGGAAGGAAAGTTATGACCAACCTAGATAGCATATTAAAAAGCAGAGATATTACTTTGCCAATAAAGGTTTGTCTGGTCAATGCTATGGTTTTTCCAGTGGTCATGTATGGATGTGAGAGTTGAAGTAAGCTGAGCGCTGAAAAATTAATGCTTTTGAACTGTGGTGTTGGAGAAGACTCTTGAGGCTCCCTTGGACTGCAAGAGATCCAGCCAGTTCATCCTAAAGGGCATCAGTCTGGGAGTTCATTGGAAGGACTTATGCTAAGCTGAAACTCCAGTACTTTGGTCAGCTTATGCGAACAGTTGACTCATTGGAAAAGACCCTGATGCTCATAGGCATTGGGGGCAGGAGAAGAAGGGGACAACAGAGGATGAGATGGCTGGATGGCATCACTGACTTGATGGACAAAGTTTGAGTAAACTCTGGGAGTTTGTGATGGACAGGGAGGCCTGGCATGCTGTGATTCATGGGGTTGCAAAGGGTCAGATATGACTGCGCAACTGAACTGAATTGAACGGAAGGTATTTTGGAGGGAGGCTAGGAAGGAGTCTTTTCAGTATTAGTATTTTAATTTCAGGACATTAGAAAGCTTTTCAGTTTGAAGAGTCCATCAATAGTAATATATCTCAGGAGTGAACACTGTTTATTTATTTATTTGATTAGTGATTAGCTGACCATCTGCTGAGAGTAAGGCAATGAAGGCCTAGTAAACAATGGAGGATTCAGGCAAAAGGAATGAGGAACTCTTGGAGAAAGTGGGCACATGAATAAGGGGACCATTACCTCTAGTTTGGTTAAGTTTTAGGTTTTGTTTAGGCTGGCTCTGTAAAGAAATGTATTGTTTCCAATTTATTTCCTTTCATCATCTATGCTTTACAATCTATGTCTTATTTAAGTGTTAAAATTGACTAGTGACTACTGCTTGTTATCAATGGGTAGTTCATGATTTGGTTTTAGTATTCCACAGGGTCTAGGAGAGTTTCTGTAGAGTACTTATTTCTATCATTTGCTGCAGAACCTTAACATGCTTTGGTGATTTCTGGTACTAAGTTGATGAAATACAGGAAAATAGAGCTCAGGTGCTTTTGGATAAAACCTTAATTTATCTCCTCCCTTCTCTCTGACTTTTCAGTCATTTATTGACTCAACCACTCCCATATTGTTGGATAACTTTTCTGACTCTTATGTCTGCCTCATTCCTTGCATGTAGTCAAGGTCTATTTCATTTCCTCTATCTGTCACATCCTTTGCGTCTTTTCACCTGGCAGAGCCCTCTTTGATTTTTCGTGTCATAATATTCCCAGCTCTTTCTGGTCTCGTTCTTTCTCTCTAAGAGCCCCAACATCCACAACTTCTCAGCCCATATTAAAGTTTCTCTTTTCAAATTCTGGACAAACTGCTCTCTTGGACTAAATATTCTTGGTTTCCTGTTGCTTTGTGGAATAAAGACAAACTCTCCATGTTGGCATATAAGATTCTCCCTAATGCATGAAAATCCATACAAGTGTTTCTCCATTCTAACCCTAAAATAATATATACAGCATATCATGGGAGCATAATCATGAGAGATACACCATGTATGGTAAACAGTGAACATTTCTTGTGTTTTTGTCAAACTTAATTATTCACTGATACCTTATAATGCTATACGTATTACTATCTCAGTTGCCTTGATCTAGGATGTCGGAGAACCTTACTTCATAAGATGATCCTAAATGAATTGAAGATATACTGTTTTCCTATTTTTGTACAACAATATCCCATCTACCTTTCAAAACTCCATCATAAAGCCATGCATTTGCGTCACTCCTATGACACCCTCAGATGGCTCCTAGCTTTACTTCAAACTATTGTAGCACCGTGTTGACATCACATCGTATTCTTCTTCATTCTACCATGTAATATAACAATTTGTGTGGTTATATCACCCTTTCTTTCTCCACAACTTGAAGGCCTGATTCTGGAAAACAGAGATTTTTTAAACCTCAGTTTAAGTCCTCACTGTATCCATGACATTTGATTTACTAATCTGTAAGGTCAGTGAACTTCAAAGGTTCTTCATTTGTTTGTTTCCATTCGGTAACCTGAGAATTCAGTCTTCTTTGTAGCATGACCAGAACCATGAACAATTGTCTAATTCTTTGATTCTAATAACTTGACACAGAATAATTGGCTGTGATTCTTAAGTAATCTCTTACTGGTCTTCTTCGTAATGCTAGCTTCTATTTGTGATTAATTTTAATAAGGGCTTCATTCTTTCAATTGTAGGCATGGATTTTCTTTTGATTTTCTATTAAATGAATATAAGAAATGTTAACAAATTGCCCTTTTAGATTTTGACATCTCTAAACAGTCTGTGTTTATTTTTTTTAAGAAAAGACCCATTTCACAGAGCATGCATTAAAAAGCTGTAAATTTCACAGGAACTTGCTATGGGATAGATCATTATGACCATCTCAGAGCTGGATGGGATGAATGCGGATTTAGCATGTTTTGCGGATTCGGCACGCCAGGATCTTGATGTAAATGTCAACTTTACGTGAATCTCTGCTTAGGCACTTGAACAGTTTATAAAATTCAGAAAGCCGCCTCTCTTCATTGCCAGACTTCAGGGATGAGAGTCCTGACCAGGTAATGCGACTGTCGATTATCTTCACATAGACAGGAACAATAATCTGAATACCCAAAAGATAATGGCTTCTTATGAGTTTTATTAGTATTTACTTATCTTTTTTACTTCTAATTATCAAATTAGGATTTGGGGAACACATACAAGTATAAAACATTCTAGATTTGGATTTTGCAGCCAGCCTATGAGAAAACTATTAGGAATCTAAAAAGTAGAAACATAATTCAAGATTAGCTTTAACTTTCTCTTTTCTTCCTTCCCACTCTCATCCTTTGATTTGAGTACAGAGAAAGAAGACAAGTGGACTTCAAGAGCAGATGTCCTGGGATACTTTGAGGAAGATGCTGAGCTTGCAAATTCTGTTCTCTAGTTCTCTTAATCTTGCTAATATATCAACCACCTGTGCCCAGGAAGAGGCAAGCTTTCGGTGGAATTGTGTGCGATACAGGGAAGGCTGGACATATCAAAAATTGCAGTGAAATTCTTATTCCTTTACAGTAGACTCTATCTCTATGAATGGCTAGGCTCCTGCTTTGTGTAGTAGTAATCTAACATATAGAAAACATGAATCTTTTTCTTATAAAATGAGATATTTCAAAACTCCTTATGCATTACAGAGGTCACCTCTTTTATTCATGAATAAAGCAAGAAAGCCCTCTGCAGGATGCTCACCTGTCTGAATTGACTCACTATGAATAATTGAAGTTTGTCTGATATTTTCTTATTCTCTATGGCACTTGATAGGAGAGCCTGTGAGACTTCTTTCAAACTCTGCAGCTCGTTGGCTAGATGATACAGAGGTTTATTCCAGCTGTACAATAAGGTGAGTATCAACTGACTCAGGTCTTCATTCTAAGCAACGATAAGAAACAGTCTCATTAAAATAATCATAATTCAGTGGTTTTGGTAACATGTCATCTTTGCTCAGAGCAGCTGACCAAAAAAATCTTTTGGTTATTCCTATGTGTATGCAGAGATTTTTGAAGGTAGTAAAAGTTGCAAAAGTATAAATGTAAGCTATTAGTTCACACATCACTGAATTATTAAAAATCTAGGTTATTTTAGAAACTAATTCTTCTGATGCGTTCTAAGTTATAACATGAAGAATTTTCTTTTTTCCTCTGAAATTCTACCAGCACTCAGTGAGTTCTTTTATGTTTGTATATTTGCATGAGAGAAATCTAAGTGTTTTATGACAAGTCAGTATGTGCCTGTAGTACCTGACCCAGGAAAGAGGCATTCTACCTGTGCCCACATCACTGTCACCCAGTGATTCCTTCCTATTAATGAATCAGATGAGTCATTTGTATTGATTTTTGATTGGTAATTTGTTTTATGATATTACAACAAAGAGACAATGAAGAAGACATGACATTCCTAAACAGGCTTTCTTTCTTCAGTTGATCCCAACACCAGCCCCCATGCTGGTATCAGAAGACTCTGTCTTGTTGACACGTGTCTGGGCAGAAAATGACACAGCGTTATCTTTAGTAACAGCATCATGGGATTCACAATGGCGGGTTTTCGCCCCTAGGTCACTACTACTAGTAGAATTCAGCATGAAAATACCGGGGGCTGAAGATCTCTAGTTAATATGCTTGATTTCTTTAATCCATGAACTGTTTTAGTGGTAAAGAACATAGAACTGAATAGCTTTAAATGTAGCAGTGTCCTAGGAATAATACTAAGCACATAAAGTGCTTAGTAAAATGTATACCCATGTAGTAACTCTCAATAAACTTTAAATTAAAGGTTACTGAAAAATCCCTGCTCTTCTTCCTCTTTGACATTTTTCTTTTACTTGACCATCCCCACTTTTAATGAGCTTAACAGAGCAAAAGAATCCTGATATCATTAAGAAGGTTGTAGACAGAGAGGATATAATTTTAAGGGGGGATGAATCTGAAAATACTTTAAAAAATGTTAGGGCGAGGGATAATGCAGGAAATCAGAAAGGAGAGATTATAATGGTCAACATTTAGAGTTGCCATAAATGATTGAGGCTTGATATGTAAACAGATTTGTCCTCAGAACAAAGGCAATTGTTGCAGCCATGAAAAGCAAAGCAATGTTTTATAGGCCATTGTGGGGGAGACTTGCAAATTAAGAATGAAAGGTGACAGAGGAATGATTGAGAATGATGAATGAGGGAGGTATCAGAGAAGTAGAAGCAGAATCAGGAGAACCTAGAAAGGCAGACGTGATGGCTCGAGTGGTGCAGAATAGGACTCCCAAGTAGGAGTCACTAGTAACAGGGAGTCCTTAAGACTGGGGTGTGTTTCTTACATATTCATGAATTTTGCAATCTTATGTTTTACACATGGATGTTCCCATTCATTTCCTGTTTTTGTACAGAATTATAGCTGCAATCCTGTGTCAGATGCATTGGTTGAACTAACGTTGTGTGCATGGACAATTTATAGATCTGTTCTTGGTTTTGCTACTACAGATCTTTAGTTATCCCTTGATTTCACTCATGCTTCATCAACTGCATAATATAATTTCTCTTCAATGGCTTACGGTTCCTCCAACTTTTTCTGCATGTAGAGGTACCATGACCTCTAATAGTCTGAAGCCTGGAACCTACATACTGTCTCATTGTTCTGGTGAAAAACCCAAGTGAAAGACTTACATTCATCTTGTGGGCCATTTCTCTTTCTTCAGTAGCATTCAGGGGATCGGTGTGGCAGCTGTTGGTGGCATTGATATAGTACTGTTTGCCCTGGGCATATTTTTCATCCTAAAAGTAATCAGGCAATTAGTTAGGGTTGTTGGGCACTCAGTATATGAACTCATTACAAGAACATTTATATGTTTGATGTGTAATTTTTTTAACAGGGGGGCATCACAAAATTTGAAATTCATTCTTTTCCTACTTTTTCTATACATTGTCTCTATAAAAATGATTTTACATCTAACTTTTCTAACTTTAGCCTTTTCCCTTCACTGTTTATTATCATCTTTTTTTTTTTTTTTTTACTGTTTGAACCAAATATAGTACATATGTAACAATAGTTGGTGCTTCCCAGGGACAGTAGTGATAAAGAACATTCCTGCTAATGCAGGAGATGTTAATGTTAAATGAGCTCTTAGGATGGAACACTCATCCAATAGGTTTAGTGTCTCCATGAAGCGAAACACCAGAGAACTCTCTCTTCTGTCTCTGTGTCTGTGTGTCCTTTCCTCTGTCTGTCTGCCCCACCCCCCACCCTATGTGAGGACACATGGAGAAGCCATCCTGGGAAGAAAGAGTTCTTACCAGAACCTCACCTTGCTGGTGCCCTGATCTGGGACTTCTAGCCCCCAGAGCTGTGAGGAAATAAATTTCTGGTGTTTATTCCACTGAGTCTATTATATTCTCTTATGGCATTCCCGGCTGACAAACACAAATTCATTTATTTTGGAAATTAAAAAAAAAAGAAAATGAATGAATGGAAATTGAAAAAATTATCGCACTTCTTAGGAATCTTTGAGATTTCACAAAACTGATCCTTGTTTCGATTTCACCATCTTATGAACTGACGGCATCTTGTACCTAGAGAGTGTGTTATTGCAGCCTTCTTGTTTAAAGGATAGTATAGGCCAGTCTTATGTAAAGATTCCTTTCGAGAGCCTGGCGGGCTACAGTCCTTGTGGTCGCAAGTGTCGTACATGATTTATCTACTAAACCACCACCACCACAGTACTTACAAACTCTTTGAACATTATTGTGGAAAGGTTATGGAAGTCGTGGGTCAGCCAGGCAGCATCGATAAGCAGGTCTGTAAGGGATCTCAGGGGGGTGTCAGGACTGCAGGACGGGCATAAGTTGCCTTGGCACAGGAGCAGATTTGACATGACCAGCAGCAGGAGCAGGCAGGACCCTCCTTAAATAAAAACATGAGCCATTCTGAGATGATCTAGTCACCTGAGGTTATCAAATCCGTCCTGTGAAGGGAAGCCTTCTATTTCCCTGTTGGTCTGAGCAGGAGTTGGTTCTGTAGTAGTTGAGGTGTGGAAGAAGGAGCGCCCTCTGTGTAGATATAGATGGATGATGATATTTGCACAGATAGATAGTTGGAGAAGTAGGTTACTCGCTGCAATTTTATATTGCTCCCTGAAGTACTTCTGTGCTCTACAAACATTTGGAGCTTAATTCTGAGCCAGAGTGTTTAGGCCAATTTTTTTTAAGACAGTTTAATGCTGGGAGTCAGTATTAAAGTATATGATTTTTTTTTCTGTTTAAGAGTTATTTATGTGTTTGCTTTGGTAGCACAGATATTAAAAAATTAGAATAATACTGAGAAGATTAGCATTGCCCCTGCCCAAGGATGACAGGCCAATTTTTGAAGCCTTCCATATTTTTCTGTAATAACTTTGACAACTGGGATGGAAAGGAAGGTGGGAAGGAGGTTCAAGAGTGAGGGGAGATAGGTAATACTATGGCTGATTCATGTTGATGTTTGGCCAAAAGCAGTACAGCATTGTAAAGCAACTACCCTTCAATTAAACATCAATAAATTTAAATATAAAAATGTTTTGGGGGATCATATAACAGGTTAAGATGTACATTGTATGCCTAAAGAGGATCTGAATGGAAACTGATGGTGTCAGTTATCATTGATTAGTGGTTCATTAACTTTATAGTTGAATGAGAAAAGTAAACTAACAAACACTATTGTCTGTGATTCAGTGTCATAGCAAGCTATAGTACTGGTCTGCATTCACTTTCAGGTGGTATAGTGCCCAAACTCTGAAACTGAGGCTGTTATCAGAAGTGCACAGTCATAAGTCCTGCCCAGGATTTCTGTTCCTGACGCTGGAGGATTCTGTTCACTGGTCCACTAGGTCCGAAACTTTCTCTCCTGAGCATTCTCTGGTTCTATCATGTGTACAAGTCTTTCTATTTTGGTTTTCTAATTTGATTCTCTTATTCTTTTGATCAGACTGCCAAGTCTCTTTACGATTGACTTTTCAAGACCCTTTTGTGCTTTGACTTTTCTGATGCTCATTAGTGTATTTGCTTCCATGTCTACATTTCTGAGTACTTTTCAGTATCTATGTATACCCTACCATATTTCCTTACTGTCTGGATTTTGGTGTTTACCATCAGCATATTTTTATGAACTTCATTTTCCTTCTGGTGAAGTTTCTGGTATACATCTTCAGCTGGTTGGCTCCCATCTGGCTTGTTTGTGTTGTCTCCAAAAAATTAGAGAACTTCTGCTTTCTTTCTAGGCAATACTGCCCCTTCTTTTGATACCATTGCTAATTTTCTGTGATTTCACTGCCTCATAAGCTTTGTCTTTCTCAATTTACTGTAGCTTGAGTACTAAGTGTCTCTATGTTGGTACTACTAGTTTATTTCATTTTGTTAATTTTAATTGGAGGCTAATTACTTTACAATATTTTAGTGGATTTGCCATACATTGACAGGAATCCACCATGGGTGTACATGTGTTCCCCTTCCTGACCCCCCTCCCACCTCCCACCTCCCTCCCCATCCCATCCCTCTGGCTTATCCAAGTGGACCAGCCCCAAGCACCCTGTATCATGCATCAAAACTGGACTGGCCAGTCATGTGACATGTGGTAACATACATGTTTCAGTGCCATTCTCCCGAGTCAGCCCACCTTTGCCCTCTCCCACAGAGTCCAAAAGACTTCTGTACATCTGTATGTGTTTTGCTGTCTCGCATACAGCATGATCATTACTGTCTTTCTAAAATCCATATATATGCATTAGTATACTGTATTGGTGTTTTTCTTTCTGGCTTATTTCACTCTGTATAATAGGTTCCATTTCATCCACCCCATTAGAACTGATTCAAATGCATTATTTTTCATGGCTGAGCAATATTCCATTGTGTATATGTACCAGAGCTTTCTTGTACATTTGTCTGATGATGGGCATCTATGTTGCTTCCATGTGCTGGCTATTATAAACAGTGCTGCAATGAACATTGGGGTACATGTGTCTCATTCAGTTCTGGTTTCCTTGGTATGTATGCCCAGGAGTGGTATTGCTGGGTCATATGGCAGTTCTATTTCCAGTGTTTTAAGGAATTTCCATCCTGTTCTCCATAGTGGCTGTATTATTATTTTAAATAAATATCAACTATTATACCAGAGAATTAAGGGAATAAAATTACAATAATATTGGTAATAATACATTCCCCCAACATTTTAATCCAGTAATTCTCCCAGTTTTAAATGACTTACTATTCATGCATCATTGAGGTCCCCTACTCACTTGACCTTACTAGGTGTTTCAATTTTGAAACAGAATGTAGAAAACAGTGGAATGGAAAATTCTGAAAATCACCTTGGATTTTTGATGCCTCAAGTGTAAGTACATAATTATTAGCTTTTTAATACTTAGTGGGGCTATTCTTAGCACATATAACTCATTGTAAGGTGATTGCTATTAAGTAAAGGATGCATACTGTGAAGTGCAACCACAAAACAGGAGATTGGAAATAAATAAAGCAATGTCAGGAAGACACAGGCTTCTGTTTTGGAAGGAATAACTAACAGTGTCTGTCATCTACCCTCTAATCTTAAAAGTTTTCAAAAAACTTATTCTTCCTTGCCCACTTTATTAAGTTATTTATTTGAGTTGTTTGATTTCTTCCACTGCTGAGTTTCATGCATTTCTATATATACCTGGATATGAAGCACTTATGAAATATGTGATTTGAAATTTTTTTTTCATTCCATAGGTTGTCATTTAATTTTCTTGATGGATGGCTTCTTTTACTATGCAAAAGATTTTGAGTTTGATGTGGTCTCACTAGTTGATTTTTTCAGCTCTTGCCTTTGTTTTTGATGACTGACTTGTTTGAGCTACTTGTATTCCGGAAAGCAATTCTTTATCAGTTGTTTTATTTGCTATTATCTTCTCCAATTCTTTCCAAAAGACACAAACTGGCTGAATGAATACAAAAACAAGACCCGTATATACGCTGTCTACAAGAGGCCTACTTCAGTCTTAGACACTCATACATACTGAAAGTGAGAGGATGGAAAAAGATATTCCATGCAAATGGAAATCCAAAGAAAACCAGATTGGCAATTTTCATATCAGAAAAAAATAGACCTTAAAATAAAATCTATTATAAGGGGTAAAGCAGGACACTACAAAATGATCAAGGGATCAGTCCAAGAAAAAGACAAAACAATTTTAAATATTTATGTACCCAACATAGGAGTAGTTCAATACATAAGGTGAACACTAACTGACATAAAATGGGAAATTGAGAGTAACACAATAATAGTAGGGCATGTTAACACCCCACCTCTACCAATGGAGAGATAATTAAAACAGAAAATAAATAAGGAAACATAAGCCTAAAGTGAACTATTTGCGCATAGACCCAGTAGATATCTTCAGCACATTCCATCCAAATGAAGAATACACTTTCTTCTCAGGTGAACATGGAACATTTTTCTCATCTTGGGTCACAAATGAAACCTCAGTAAATTTAAGGAAATTGAAATTTTATCAAGGATTTTCTCTGAGCACAACACTGTGAGACTAGATAAAGATTATAGGGGAAAAAAAAAAAAAAAAACACAAATTTAAAGACCGAAAACACATGGAGTTTAAACCAAACATTTCTAAATAATGAACATATTACTGAAGAAATAAACTAAATCAAAACAGTCCTAGAAAGAAAGAACAATGAAAACATGATGATCTAAAACCTATACGATTCAACATAAGCAGTTCTAAGAGGGAAGTTTAAAGTAATACAAATCCTACATCAAGAAACACATTGAAATGACCACCTAACTTTAGATACCTTTAATCCTTTTTAAATTTCTCTTATCAATGTCTTAAAGGTTTTGTATAAAATCTTTCAACACCTTGCTTAAGATTATTTCTAAGTGTTTTATATTTTTATGATGCAATAGTAAATGGGATTGTTTTCTGTATTCCCCTTTCTGAGAGTTTGTTGTTGATATACAGGTAGGCAACTGAGTTTTGTATATTGGAATATAGTAAACATAATGTATGCTACATCATTAAAGGATAGACATTTTCCCACAAATAAGACATATAGATGATCAAGAGATATATGACAAGATGCTCAGCATCACTAATAATCAAAGGAAATGCAGATCAAAAGCACAAGAGATATCACCTCATACCTGTTTGAATGGCTAGTACCAAAAAAGTAAGAAATGACAAATGGTATTGAGGATGCAGAGAAAAAAGGACCTTTATGACGGAAAGTGAAGCAGAACTAAATAGCCTCTTGATGAAAGTGAAAGAGGAGAGTGAAAAAATTTGCTTAAAGCTTAACATTCAGAAAACTAAGATTATGGTATCTGGTCCCATCACCTCACGGGAAATAGATGGGGAGACAGTGGAAACAGTGTCAGACTTTATTTTGGGGGGCTCAAAAATCACTGTAGATGGTGATTGCAGCCAAGAAATTAAAAGGTGCTTACTCCTTGGAAGGAAAGTCATGACCAACCTAGATAGCACATTAAAAAGCAGAGACACTACTTTGCCAACAAAGGTCCATCTGGTTAAGTCTATGGTTTTTCCAGTGGTCATGTATGGATGTGAGAGTTGGACTGTCAAGAAAGCTGAGCACCAGGAATTCATGCTTTTGAACTGTGGTGTTAGAGAAGACTCTTGAGACTCCCTTGGACCTCAAGGAGATCCAACCAGTCCATCCTAAAGGAGATCCGCCCTGGGTGTTCATTGGAAGGACTGATGTTGAAGCTGAAATTCCAATACTTTGGCCACCTCATGCGAAGAGTTGACTCACCTGAAAATAACCTAATGCTGGGAAGGATCGGGGGCAGGAGGAGGAGACAACAGATGATATGTTTGGATGGCATCACCGACTCGATGGGCATGAGTTTGAGTAAACTCCGGGAGGTTGTGATGGACAGGAAGGCCTGGCGTGTTGTGATGCATGGGGTCGCAAAGACTCGGACATGACTGAGCGACTGAACTGATGCACTATAGGTAGGGGTGTGTACCAGTGCAACTGTCGTGGAAAAATATTCTGGTGGTTCCTCAAGAAATTTAAAAGAGAGCTGTTATGTGATCCATTATCCCACTTCTGGATGTATAGTCAAAGGAAATGAAATCATTGTCTCAAAGAGAGATCTGTATTCCCAAGTTCATTGCAGCATTATTCACAGTAGCCTTGATATAGGAACAAGCTGAGTATCTTTCAACAGGTGAATGGATTAAAACAATGTGATGTGACATATATAGATAAATATTATTTAGCCATTAGAAAAAGAAGTCCTTCCATTTGTGGCAAATTGAATGAAACTGGAGGGCATTATGCTAAGTTAACTAAGTCAGAAGAAAAATATACCATATGATCACAATTATAAGGAATCTCAGGAAAAAAGAAAAAAAAAAAAAAGATGGAACTCAGGGTATAAAAATGATTGCCAAAGACTGGAGTGTAGGACAAATAGGGAGAGAGTTTTAAAGGTTACATATTCTCATGTATAAAAAATTAATACCTTCTGAGGTTCTAATTTAGAGCCCATCAACGACAGGCTCTGACATCAGAAGAGGATGCAGAAGGAAGCATGCTGAGCAAACTTCTAGAAACCAATGCTGCCCCAGTCCCTAGAATGTCTCAAACCGGACTCTGGACTTTGTATGATGGACTGCACAGAAGTGTGGCCGTGAGGAGCAGCCCCATGCCCAAGGTCAGGGGTGGTGACCTAGAGCACCAGGCTGAAACGGTGTAGGAGCGGCTGAGTGGATCTACCCCAGGTATGAGGTCAGAGGCGGTGGCTGAGGGAGCTATCCCACTTCCGAGGTCAGGGACAGCAGCGGAGAGGAGCTACCCCATGGCCAAGGAATGGCAGCTGGGCCAAGAGGAGGTACTCCACATTTAAGGTCAGAAGGGGCGGCCGTGAGGAAATACCACTGGGCCAAGGTAAGGAGCAGTGGCAGCACTTTGCTGGAGCAGCCATAAAGAGATACCCCACATCCAAGGTAAGAGAAACCCAAGTACGACAGTAGGTGTTGCGAGAGGGCATCAAAGGGCAGACACACTAAAACCATAATCACAGAAAACTAGCCAATCTGATCACAGGACCACAGTCTTGTCTAACTCAATGAAACTAAGCCATGCCATATGGGGCCACCCAAGACGGATGAGTCATGGTGGAGAGGTCTGACAGAATGTGGTCCCCTGGAGAAGGGAATGGCAATCCTCTTCAGTATTCTTGTCTTGAGAACTCCATGAATAGAATGAAAAGGCAAAATAATAGGATACTGAAGGAGGATTTCCACAAGTCAGAAGGTGCCCAATATGCTACTGGAGAATAGTTGAGGAATAACTCCAGAAAGAATGAATGGATGGAGCCAAAGCAAAAACAATACCCAGTTGAGGATGGGACTAGTTATAGAAGCAAGAGTCCAAAATGCAGTTCTTGGTGGCAATCTCAAAAATGACAGACTGATCTGTGTTCATTTCCAAGGCAAACAATTCAAAATCATGATAATCCAAGACTATGCCCCAACCAATAACACTGAAGAAGCTGAAGTTGAACAGTTCTATGAAGACCTACAAGATCTTTTAGGACTAACACCCAAAAAAGATGTCCTATTCATTATAGGGGACTGGAATGCAAAAGTAGGAAGTCGAAAAACACCTGGAGTGACAGGCACATTTGGTCTTGGAGTACAGAATGAAGCAAGGCAAAGGCTAATAGAGTCTTGACTAGAAAAAACACTGGTCATAGCAAACACCTTCTTCCAACAACACAAGAAAAGACTCTACACATGGTCAACACCATATGGTTGAAACCGAATTCAGATTGATTATATTCTTTGTGGCCAAAGATGGAGAAGCTCTATACAGTCAGCAAAAACAAGACCAGGAGCTGACTTTGGCTCAGATCATGAACTCCTTATGGCCAAATACAGACGTAAATTGAAGAAACTAGGGACAACCACTAGACCATTCAGGTATGACCTAAATCAAATCCCTTATGACTATACAGTAGAAGTGAGAAATAGATTTAAGGAACCAGATCTGACAGAGTGCTGGTGAACTATAGATGGAGGTTCCTGACATTGTAAAACAAACAGGGATGAAGACCATCCTTATGGAAAAGAAATGCAAAAAGGCAAAATGGTTGTTTGAGGAGACCTTACAAATAGCTGTGAAAAGAAGAGAAATGAAAAGCAAGGGAGAAAGGGAAAGATATTCCCATTTCAGTGCAGAGTTCCAAAGAATAGCAAGGAGAGATAAGAAAGCCTTCCTTAGTGATAAATGCAAAGAAATAGAGGAAAACAGAATGGGAAAGACAAGAGATCACTTCAAGAAAATGAGAGATACCAAGGGAATATTTCATGCAAAGATGGGTTCGATAAAGCAAAGAAATGGTATAGACCTAAAAGAAGCAGAAGATGCAGAGAAGAGGTGGCAAGAATACACAGAAGAACTGTACAAAAAAGATCTTCACGACCCAGATAACACAATGGTGTCTTCATTCACGTAGATCCAGACATCCCGGAATGTGAAGTCAAGTGGGCATTAGAAGGCATCACTAGGAACAAAGGTAGTGGATGTGATGGAATTCCAGTTGAGCTGATTCAAATCCTGAAAGATGATGCTGTGAAAGTACTGCACTCAAAATGCCAGCAAATTTGGAAAAATCAGGAGTGGCCACAGGACTTGAAAAGGTCAATTTTCATTCCAATACCCAAGGAAAGGCAATCCCAAAGATTGCTCAAACTACGGCATAATTGCACTCGTCTCACATGCTAGTAAAGTAATGCTCAAAATTCTTCAAGCCAGGCTTCAGCAATACGTGAACCGGAAACTTCCAGATGTTCAAGCTGGTTTTAAAAAAGGCAGAGGAAACAGAAATCAAATTGCCAACATCTACTGAAACATCGAAAAAGGAAGAGAGTTCCAAAAAACATCTACTTCTGCTTTATTGACTATGCCAAAGCTGTTGACTGTGTGCATCGTAATAAACTGTGGAAAATTCTGAAAGAGATGGGAATACCAGACCACCTGACTTGCTTCCTGAGAAATCTGTATGCAGGTCAGGAAGCAACAGTTAGAACTGAACATGGACCAACAGACTGGTTCCAAATAGGAAAAGGAGTACATCAAGGCTGTATATTGTCACCCTGCTTATTTACCTTATATACAGAGTACATCATGAAAAACGCTGGGCTGGAGAAGCACAAGCTGGAGTCAAGCTTCCCGGGAGAAATGTAAGTAACCTTTGATATGCAGATGACACCACCCTATGGCAGAAAGTGAAGAGGAACTAAAAAGCCTCTTGACGAAAGTGAAAGAGGAGAGTGAAAAAGTTGGCTTTAAGTTCAACATTCAGAAAACTAAGATCATGATATCTGGTCCCATCACTTCATGGGAAATAGATGAGGAAAACTGTGGAAACAGTGTCAGACTTTATTCCTGGAGCTCCAAAATCACTACAGATGCAGATTGTAGCCATGAAATTAAAAGATGCTTACTTCTTTGAAGGAACGTTATTACCAACTTAGATAGCATGTTAAAAGGCAGAGACATTGCTTTGCCAACAAAGGTCTGTCCTGTCAAGGCTATGATTTTTCAGTGGTCCTATATGGATGTGAGAGTTGGATGGTAAAGAAAGCTGAACCCTGAAAATTTTATGCTTTTGAACTGTGGTGTTGGCAAAGACTCTTGAGAGTTCCTTGGACTGCAAGGAGATCCAAGTCCCTCATAAAAGACCTCAGTCCTGGGTGTTCACTGGAAGAACTGATGCTTAAGTTGAAACTCCAATACTTTGACTGCCTCATGCAAAGAGTTGACTCATTGAAAAAGACCCTAATGATGGGAGGGATTGGGGGCAGGAGGAGAAGGGGATGACAGACGATGAGATGGCTTGATGGCATCACCAACTGGATCGACATTAGTTTGAGTAAACTCCGGGAGTTTGTGAAGGACAGGGAGGCCTGGCATGCTATGATTCATGGGGTCGCAAAGAGTCAGCCCCGACATAGTGACTGAACTGAAATGATCTGAAATTCTAATATTTGAGATTCATGATCTAATCATGAGATCTAATAATGAGATTGATCAAGCTCTGGATGTTGGTTATGGACAGGGAAGCCTGCATTGCCATAGTCCATGGGGTCACAGAGTCGGACACAACTGAATGACTGACTCACTGAAGAGAGTGGATCTTACCTGTGTTTTCCTCAAAAAGCAAAAGTTAAACATGTGTCGTGATGGCAATGATACTTAAAAGAAAGGGAAACTCACTTCTAATACATGCACAAATGGGGTGGACAAGATGAAGGAGCAGTAGTTGGAAGTGGGGTACTCCTCTCTCCACCGATGCAACAAGAATGTCTAAAAATGCAGCAGTTCTCACAGAAGACAAGGTGAATACTGGCAGGATGGCCAGTATTCCAAAGAGGAATAACAGGAGCCACACAGAACTCAGTAGAACAAAGGAGAGAAGGGACAAGGATGAAGGGGAAGAAGGAGGAGAGAAGGTGGGACCAGCCTGCACCTGGGGCTGAGGGAGCTGACGTGCAGGGGAGAGCTCCCCCCTCCATGGCCGTCCACTGGAATGGGGGAGTCACTTGAAGCTGTTGGGAGTGAGCTAACCAACCTGTGACCGTCTGAACGGAGTGAGAACCACACAGACAAGCCAGGCTGCAGGCTTTCATACCTCGGACAGGGCTGTGAGTCCACTGGTGTCCACGGAAGCTGGGAGCTGGGGCCATGGGGACTGAGGAATGATCCCAGGGTGAGGACTCCTGTTGACCGTGGGGAATCAACCGAATGGGATGGGATGGAGGAAATCTGCTGCATTGAATGCTTCTTAAGGAAGCCGCCAGACCATAAATGTAGGGTACAGCTTCCTGTGGAGTAGAGCTATCTCTTTCTGCATGGTGGTACCTGTAGGTTGAGCAATAGAGAAAGATTCCAGTGATGGTGGTCCTTGAGTTCCTGATGCACTAAGCAATGGAGAATTTTGAATGTCTATATACACTACCCTACCCTATTCTCTGTCTAAATTGTGGGTTTTAACAGCATAATACTTTTATGAACTTAAATTTCTTCTGGTAGAGTTTATGGTTTACAAATTAAGCTAATTCCATACATCTGGCTCATTCTTGGTGTTTCAAGAAACTTTGAGAACCTTCCTTCCTCTCAAGGCAATACTGCCCTTTACTTTACTAGCATTGCTGACTTCCCACTTTCACTTTTTACCTAATATATTCTATGTGTTACTCTATTCACTATCACTTTAGTGGTATGTGTCATATGTTGGTATTAATATTTATAAAAAAGTATTACCCTGATGCAGTAGAGAATCAAAAGGACTATAGTTACAACTCTAGTAATAAACTGCCTCCAAATTATAATCCATTAATGTTCCCGTTTGAAACTGATTTTCTCTATATATATCATTGAGGCCTCTTAACTCATTTTCCTTACCTAGTGGCATAATTTTGAAATGAAATATAGAAAACAATGTAAACTCTGGAGATTACCTTGCTTTTTATATGTCTCATAGTAGATATGCAAATATTAGGTTTTTTTTTTTTTTTTTCCCAGTGTGGCTGTTCTTAGTGCATATTATAGCTCAGTGTGGGGTGATTTCTATTGACTGAAGAATGTACACTTTGAACTGTAATTGTCAAACAAATAAGTGGAGATGAAGAAGGTAATGCAGAGGTTTATGTGGTCTAGCAGGAAAACCTTGCTGTGTCTCTCATCTACAGTCTAATCTTCAGATTTATTGAAACTCTTAATTTTGTTAAGCTCCATTAATAATATGGATTATTTGGTGGTGTTTGCAATTGAGTTGTATGTCTCATGTATTTTTGGATAGTAAGCTCTTATCAAATACATGGGGGCAGGAGGAGAAGGGGATGAAAGAGGATGAGATGGCTGGATGGCATAGTATACTCGATGGACATGAGTTTGAGTAAACTCCGAGAGCTCGTGATGGACAGAGAGGCCTGGCATGCTGCGATTAACGGGGTCTCAAATAGTCAGACATGACTGAGCGAATGAACTGAACTGAACTGAAATATATGATTTGGAAATACCTTCTGTCAATCTGTAAATTGCCATTTGATTTTGTTGATGTTCCTTTGTTTGAAGTTTGATGTGGTGTCACTTGTTTGTTTTTGCAGTTGTTGCCTTGGCTTTTGATGTGAAACCCAAAAACTCATTGCAGAGACAGAAGGCAAGAAGATTGCCTGAATGTTCTCGTCTGGGGGTTTAATCACTTCAAGTCATGTTCAATTTTTTAATCCCTGTTTAGTTGATTTTTGTGTATGGTAAAAGATAGGGGCACAGTTTCATTTTTCATAGCAGTATCCAGTTTTCCCAGTGCAATATATGAAAAGCTTCTCTTTTTCCCACTTGGTAGTCTTGGCTCCCTTCTCATAAGCTAACCTTCAATATATGGGTGTGTGTTTCTTTCTTGCTTCTCTGTTCTACTCTGTTGATCTATGTGTCTGCTTTTGTGCCAGAAGCAAATCATTCTGTTTTGATTACTATAGCTTTCTAATACAATTTTAAATCAGCAACCCTAGTCTTAAACATTGTTCTTCTTTCCCAAAATCACTTTGACTCTTTGGTATTTTGTGATTTAATACAGCAGAATAGACCAAGAGGAGATGGAAAAGGTACACAGAAGAATTATATATTAAAAAAAATCTTAATAATCCAGATAATCACAATCGTGTATTATTCACTCGGAGCCAGACTTTCTGGAATGTGAAGTCAAGTGGGTCTTAAGAAGCACTGCTGCCCATAAGGCTAGTGGAGGTGATAGAATGCCAGCAAAGCTACTTAAAATCCTAAAAGATGATGCTAGTAAAGTGCTCCACTCAATATGTCAGAAAATTTGGAAAAGCCAGCAGGGACCAGAGGGCAGGAAGAGGTCCATCCTCATCCCAGTTCCCAAGAAGGGCAGTACTAAAGAATGTTCAAGCCACTGAACAGTTGTACTCATCTCCCATGCTGGTAAGGTTATGCTCAATTCCTCCAGGCTAGGCTTCAGCATTATGTGAACATAGAAATTCCAGATGTTCAAGATCAGTTTAGCAAAGGGAGAGGAGCCAGAGATCAACTTGCCAACATTTGCTAGAACACAGAGTAAGTAAGGGAATTCCAGAAAATCATCTGCTTCATTGACCTCACCAAACTCTGTGGATCACAACAAAGTGAAAAATTCTTAAGGAGATGGGAACACCAGACCAAACTTACCTGACTTCTGAGAAACCTGTATGCAATTCAAAAAGCAACAGTTAGAAGCAGACGAAGAATGATAAACTGATTCTAAATTGGTGAAGGAGTCTATCAACACTGTATATTGTCACCCTGCTGATTTAGCTTATATGCAGAGCATATGCGAAATGCTGGACTAGATGAGTCCTAAAAGCTGGAATCAAGATTGCTGGGAGAAATATCAACAACCTCAGATATGTGAATGATACCACTCTAATGGCAGAAAGGGAAGAGGAACTAAGGAGCCTCTTGGTGGGATGAAAGAGGAGAGTGAAAAAGCTGGCTTAAAACTCGATATCAAAAAGCTAACATTATGGCATCTGGTCCCATCATTTCCATGGCAAATAGAAGGGGAAAAGATGGAAGCAATGACAGATTTCCTCTTCTTGGCCTCTAAAATCACCATGGATTTTGATTGCATCCATGAAATTAGAAGACAATTCTTTCTTGGTAGGAAAGCTATAACAAACCTAGACAGTGTGATAAAAGCAAAAACACCACATGCCAACAGAAGTCTGTACAGTCAAGGCTATACTCTTTCCAATAGTCATGTATCAATGTAAGAGCTGGACAGACAATAAAGGAAGAGTACTGAAGAACTTATGTTCATGAACTGTGGTGCTGTAGAAGACTCTTGAGAGTCCCTTGGATAGCAAGGAGATCAAACCAGTCAACTTTAAAGAAACCAACCCTGATAACTCTTCGGAAGGACTGATGCTGAAGCTGAAGCTCCAATACTTTCGCCACCTAATTTGAATAGCTGACTCCCTGGAAAAGACCCTGATGCTGGGAAAGATTGAAGGCAGAAAAAAAAGAGGCTGACAGAGGATGAGATGGTTGGCTGGCATCACCAATTCAATGGGCATGAACTTGCGCAAATTCTAGGAGATGGTAAGGGACAGGGAAGTCTGGCATACTGCAGTCCCTGGAGTCACAAAGAGTCAGACATGACATGGCAACTGAGCAACAAGAACAACATCTTTATACAAGTAGTAGAAATTTTTTTTTTCTGCTTTGTGAAAAGTGCCTTGGAATTTTGAGAGAGACTGCAGTGACTATGTGGATAGATTTGGGTAGTATGGATGTATTAACAATATTAATTCTTCCAGTCAATAAATATGAAATATGTTTCCTTTTGTGTCTTATAAACATTTCTTTCATGCATCTCTTTAATGTTTTCATACATAGACTTTTCAACACCTTGCTTAAATTTATTTCTATGTATTTTTTGATGCAATTGTAAATGGGATTATTTGTATTTCTGTAATTTGTTTTTGTGTATGGATAGATAACTGAGTTTTATATATTCAAATACAGTATACAAAATGCATGCTATTTTTTACAGAGTAGACAATTCACCACCCCCCCATAAAACATACTTAACACCCAAGAATTATATGACAATATGCTCAACATCACTATCAGCAAAGTGCAAATCAAAAGTACAACACATACCACCTCACTCCTGTTTAAATGGCTTTCACCAAAAAGTAAGAAATAAGTGTGACTGAGGATGTGTAGCAAATGGTGGTCCTAATGCACTCCTGGTAGGAGCATATTGGTGCAATTCCCATGGAATACCTTTTGGAAGTTCCTCTCAAAATTTCAAAAAGAACTGTTATGTGGCCATTAATCCCACTTCTGGATATATATTCACTTCTGAATATATATGGAAAGGAAATGAAATAATTATCTCAAAGAGAAATCTGTACTCCCATATTCTTTGCATCTATATTCACAGTAGCCTAGAAACATACTATTACAGGAACAATCTAATTACCTGTCAGCAGGTGAAGAGATTAAAACAATGTGATGTGATATATATATGTGAATTTTGTTTGGCCATTAACGAAGAAATAAATTATTTCATATGTGGCAGCATGCATGAAATTGGAGGGCCTTATGCTAACTCTTGCCTGGAAAATCCATGGTTGGAGGAGCCTGGTAGGCTGCAGTCCCTTGGGTCTCGAAGAGTGGGACACGACTGAGAGATTTCACTCTCACTTTTCACTTTCCTGCATTGGAGAAGGAAATGGCAACCCACTCCAGTGTTTTGTCTGCAGAATCCAAACCACGGGGCAACCTGGTGAGCTGCCGTCTATGGGGTAGCTGCAGTCTGTCCGCATAGAATCGGACATGACTGAAGTGACTTAGCAGCAGCATGCTAAGTGAAATAAGTTAGCGAAAGACAGATACTGTATGATGTCAATTGTAAGGAATTAAAAAAAAAAATTGGAACTCAGAAACAGAGTAGGAAAGTGATTGCCAAGGTCTGGAGGGTGGGGGAAATAGGGACGGGTTTGTAAAAAGTTATACATTTTAACACCCGAAAGTTATAAGGTCTGAGAATCTAATGTATAGCATGATGGCTATAACTGATAAAATTGTGTTGTATAATTGATGCTGTCTAAGAGAGTGGAACTTGCCTGTGTTCTCTTCAAAAAGTAAAAGGTAAACATGTCCGATGACAGGTATGTTAAGTTAATAGAAAGGGAAACTATTTTCTAATACATATGTAAATGAGGGTCAGCACTATGGCAGAGGGGTAGGTGGAAATGGCAAGTATACTGGAGTGGGTTGCCATTTCCTCCTTCAGCAAAGCTTCTCGACTTGGGGATTGAACCATCGCCTGTGTCTCCTGCATTGCAGGCAGCTTTTTAGCTGCTGAGTCATCAGGGAAGTCCTAACAAAACTACCATATGACCTAGAAATTCTACTATTGGGGATATACCCTGAGAAAGGCATAATTCAAGCAAACACATGTACCCCAAAATTCATTGCAAAAAGTGTTTATAATAGCCAGGACATGGAAGCAATCTAGATGTGCACTAAGAGACAAATGGATAAAGAAATTGTGGTACATCTATACAAGAGAATTTTAGTCAACCTTAAAGAAAACTGAGTTTGGGTCATGAACTGAGGTGGATGAACCTACAGCCTGTTATGGAGAGTGAAATAAGTCAGAAAGAGAAAACCAAATGTTGTATATTAATGAGTATATATGGAATCTAGAAAAGTGGCACTGATTAACCTGTTTTCAGGGCAGGAAGAGAGACACAGACAGAGAAGATGTTTGTGGATACAATGCGGGAAGTAGAGGGCAAGTTGAATTGAGAGAGTAACATTGAAACACAGTATATGACCATCTGTAAAATATTAACAGACAGCTAGTGGGCAGAGGCTGTAGTACACAGAAAGCTCACCCCTTGCTGTGTGGCCACCTGGAGAAGTGGGATGGGGAGCGTGGTGGGGGACTCAAGAGGGAGGGGATATATGTACACTGATGGCTGATTCACATAGTTGTAAAGCAGAAACCAACACACTCTAAGGAAATTATACTCTATTTAAAAGTAAATTTAAAAAATAATACTGAAATGAAACAGCCATGGGTTTACATGTGTTCCCCATCCCGTTCCCCCCTCCCACCTCCCTCTACACCGGATCCCTCTAGGTCTTCCCAGTGCACCAGGTCCGAGTGCTACAATAAAAAAATAAAAAAATAAATAATAATAAATATATATATACATCTATCAAATTCTCATGTTATATACATTAAATATCTTACAGTTTTATTTGCCAATTCTCTCTCAAACAATAGTCTCCTTGCTAGTCACTATTCATGACATGATTTATATATATTGGTGTCTACAAAGGAAAACGAAGAAGTTTGTACTATCTACTGAGAAAGGCAAAATGGAGAATTTTTCGATGCTTAAATCACACTTAAGCAAAAGGATTAATAATTACATAGTTATCAGTGGATTAATAGCCCTCAGCCTCTGGCCTCACTTTTAACTGGACCCTGCTTCTCCTCTTTCTAGTGCTTTGGTAGGTTACTTATCTTTGAGGGCAAATTTAACAAGTCAGCTTCCATGCAAATGTTATAAATGGGTGCTTAGTCCCCAGAGGTGACAAAGTCACTTATCACTTGATGCTTCTTTTGTGAAATAAAAGCCTCCCCCTGTATCATTTGTGTTTTTAAAGTTGATCTAAAAGGCTGAGGGTAGGTATCACTGTGGGAGAGGTTTGGTTTTCCAAGTTGGCCTCCTCTTGTCATGACTAGATCAGTGGTATATGAAAATTTTTAGGCTGCTTGAGCAACAGTGGTTGTCTTATGCTTGTATACATATGCCCATCACACACAGAAACACACACACACACACACACTCCCCACATAAAAAGTGACTGGCATGCAAAGGAAAGTCATGTTCCCATTTTCCAGTGACTGAAGATAAAAAATTTAGCTGCCCTAATTCTCTTCTCTTCAGAGTAATATGTGAATGAAAAAAGTGAAAATCCCACACAAACCTTCAAATCAGAAGAGAATTTTAACATTCCTCCTTCATTTTCTTAAAAGTATTGAAATAAATATAAATACATAGACCTCAATATATTCATATAGATATACATCAACGGAAGCTGAAGGATCTTCTAACAAAGATGTAATTAACTTTGGTGTGGAAGGCCTGTGACAGTGTTTATGATGACCAGTCCCTGAAATGTTTGACATTTTTCATGTGGCTGAAATATTTTTTTTCTGGACACTTTAGATCATACAGCCTTTCTGGGGCTACACACAAAAACTGAGAAACTTGCTCTTGTTTTCCTATCACCACCTCAGAGTTTTGAACTTCTGGCGGTGTCTTATAAACAGAAGTCTCATCTGAACTGGCTTTTGTTAAAATGTCAATGTGCTGCATTTGAAAAAAATATTTGTATTATTTGTTACCGTAGCAGCTGGAATTTTCGACTACTTTTCCATTCTGTAGGAAGTTTTCCATTTTTAAATCTGAGTGTTTGTGTTAAAATTATAGGAACTTTGCATAACAGTCTTTAAAACTTAATGCTTTGATCAAATTTTGGAACTAGAAAATAGGATCGGGGTGACCTGATTTCTCTTAGTCCTTTTGGTTACAGAGAGGGATCCACATCAGATGGTGACCATTCTGCTCCTTATACAATTCCTGGGAAGTCAGTCCACAGTCTCGTTTAATGATCCATCCACCCCAGGACTCAACAGCTCAGATTGTTGAAATTTCTTGTTATATATACCTTGAAGCTTGAAGTCATTCCATGTTTTGTTTTCCATTTTCTATGGAATTTGAAACCTCTCTATTCTAACAATTCCTAAAACACTTTGATGTGATTATTACATGATCTTGAACATAATTTCCTAAAAGTAAGCCATCTTAAGCATTTAGCATTTCTCATGTCTTCCTTTGCACTCTATCTTTTGTATATTTGGGCATATGAATAAATAATCATGATTGAGATTGTTTCAAAGCTTCATAATTTACAAACCAATATTTATATCCATGGTGTTCTTAGTCTCATTGTGATAAACAAGGAGACAAGGGTTTCATGCACTTAGGGAAGAAAGAAATCTGGGAAGGAAGTTAGGGTGATGTGTAATGAAGGGTTGAAAAGAGCAGGCAATGGATGTAAGAACATGAAATAATGGGATGCTTACATATTCCATTGGCCAAACTATGTAAGATAGATGCATCTGCCAAGAACAGTTGCCCTTTTCTGATTCACTAATTTTTTTTTTCATTTATTTTTATTAGTTGGAGGTTCACTAATTTTTGAAGCAAAGTCAAAGCCTAATCGTTTTTGGAGGCTCCTGCCTGATTGAATCCCATCCTGACAAATTTGGCACATGCATGCTCTGCACACAGGTGTGTACACAGACCTTGACAAGTGAAATGAGCCGATTTTCATTGTGGCTATCAATCACTCTTTGGCTTGCCCCTCTTTCCCTCCAGTTTTCTGTACTCTTCCTGCATGGGCTTTCGGGTAGGATGTGGGAAATGGGTAGCTCAAACACACACGTTAAAAGTTGTAGGGATCAGGCACCTCTGGGATAATGTGAAATGCCCCAACATTCGAATCATAGGAGTCCCAGAAGAAGAAGACAAAAAGAAAGGCCATGAGAAGTTACTCGAGGAGATAATAGCTGAAAACTTCCCTAAAATGGGGATGGAAATAGCCACCCAAGTCCAAGAAACCCAAAGAGTTCCAAAGAGGATAAACCCAAGGCGAAATACCCCAAGACACATATTAATCAAATTAACAAAGATCAAACACAAAGAACAACTATTAAAAGCAGCAAGGGAGGAACAACAAATAACACACAAAGGGATTCCCATAAGGATAACAGCTGATTTATCAATAGAAACCCTTCAGGCCAGAAGGGAATGGCAGGACATACTTAGAGTAATAAAAGAGAATAACCTACAACCAAGATTACTGTACCCAGCAATGATCTCATTCAGATATGAAGGAGAACTCAGAAGCTTTACAGATAAGCAAAAGCTGAGAGAATTCAGCACCACCAAACCAGCTCTTCAACAAATGCTAAAGGATCTTTTCTAGACAGGAAACACAGAAAGTCTGTATAAACGTAAACCCCAAAACAGCAAACTAAATGGCAACAGGACCATACCTATCAATAATTACCTTAAATGCAAATGGGTTGAATGCCCCAACCAAAAGACAAACACTGGCTGAATGGATACAAAAACAAGACCCCTATATATGCTGTCTACAAGCGACCCACTTCAAAACAAGGGACATATACAGACTAAAAGTGAAGGGCTGGAAAAAATATTTCATGCAAACGGAGACCAAAAGAAAGCAGGAGTTGCAATACTCATATCAGATAAAATAGACTTTCAAATAAAGGCTGTGAAAAAAGACAAATAAGGACACTACATAATGATCAAAGGATCAATCCAAGAAGAAGATATAACAATTATAAATATATATGCACCCAACATAGGAGCACCGCAATATGTAAGGCAAATACTAACGAGTATGAAAGAGGAAATTAATAGTAACACAATAAGAGTGGGAGACTTTAATACCCCACTCACAACTATGGATAGATCAACTAAACAGAAAGTTAACAAGGAAACACAAACTTTAAAGGGCACAATGGATCAGCCAGACCTTATTGACATCTATAGGACGTTTCACCCCAAAACAATCAACTTCACCTTTTTCTCAAGTGCACACAGAACCTTCTCCAGAATAGACCACATCCTTGGCCATAAATCTACTCTTGGTAAATTCAAAAAAATTGAAATCATTCCAGTCATCTTTTCTGACCACAATGCAGTAAGATTAGATCTCAATTATAGGAAAAAATTAATAAAAATTCAAACATATGGAGGCTAAACAACACGCTTCTGAATAACCAACAAATCATAGAAGAAATAAAAAAAGAAATCAAAACATGCATAGAAATGAATGAAAATGAAAACACAACAACCCAAAACCTATGGGACACTGTAAAAGCAGTGCTAAGGGGAAGATTCATAGCATTACAGGCCTACCTCAAGAAACAAGAAAAAAGTCAAATAAATAACCTAACCCTACACCTAAGGCAACTAGAGAAGGAAGAAATGAAGAACCCCAGGGTTAGTAGAAGGAAAGAAACCGTAAAAATTAGGGCAGAAATAAATGCAAAGAAACTAAAGAGACCATAGGAAAAATCAACAAAGCTAAAAGCTGTTTTTTTGAAAAAATAAACAAAATTGAGAAAGCATTAGCAAGACTCATTAAGAAACAAAGGGAGAAGAACCAGATTAACAAAATTAGAAATGAAAATGGAGAGATCACAACAGACAACACTGAAATACAAAGGATCATAAGAGACTACTACCAGCAGCTCTATGCCAATAAAATGGACAACTTGGAAGAAATGGACAAGTTCTTAGAGAAGTATAACTTTCCAAAACTGAACCAGGAAGAAATAGAAGATTTTAACAAACCCATCACAAGCAAGGAAATCGAAACTGTAATCAGAAATCTTCCAGCAAACAAAAGCCCAGGACCAGATGGTTTCACAGCTGAATTCTACCAAAAATTTAGAGAAGAGCTAACACCTATCTTACTCAAACTCTTCCAGAAAATAGCAGAAGAAGGTAAATTTCCGAACTCATTCTATGAGGCCACCATCACCCTAAATCCAAAACCAGACAAAGATGCGACAAAAAAACAAAACTACAGGCCAATATCACTGATGAACATAGATGCAAAAATCCTTCACAAAATTCTAGCAAACAGAACCCAACAACATATTAAAAAAATCATACATCATGACCAAGTGGGCTTTATCCCAAGAATGCAAGGATTCTTTAATATCCACAAATCAATCAATGTGACACACCACATTAACAAATTGAAAGATAAAAACCATATGATTATCTCAATAGATGCAGAAAAAGCCTTTGACAAAATTCAACATCCTTTTATGATTAAAACTCTCCAGAAAGCAGGAATTGAAGGAATATACCTCAACATAATAAAAGCTATATATGACAAACCCACAGCAAGCATTACCCTCAATGGTGAAAAATTGAAAGCATTTCCCCTAAAATCAGGAACAAGACAAGGGTGCCCACTCTCACCACTTCTATTCAACATAGTTTTGGAAGTGTTGGCCACAGCAATCAGGGCAGAAAAAGAAGTAAAAGGAATCCAGATAGGAAAAGAAGAAGTGAAACTCTCACTGTTTGCAGATGACATGATCCTCTACATAGAAAACCCTAAAGACTCTACCAGAAAATTACTAGGGCTAATCAACGAATATAGTAAAGTTGCAGGACATAAAATTAACACACAGAAATCTCTTGCATTCTTATACAGTAACAATGGGAAAACAGAAAGAGAAATTAAGGAAACAATACCATTCACCATTGCAACAAAAAGAATGAAATACTTAGGAATATATCTACCTAAAGAAACGAAAGACTTATACATAGAAAACTATAAATCACTGATGAAAGAAATAAAAGAGGACACAAATAGATGGAGAAATATACCATGTTCATGGATTGAAAGAATCAACATTGTCAAAATAGCCATACTACTCAAAGCAATTTACAGATTCAATGCAATCCCTATTAAGCTACCAACGGTATTTTTCACAGAACTAGAACAAATAATTTCACAATGTGTATGGATATACAAAAAACCTCGAATAGCCAAAGTAATCTTGAGAAAGAAGAATGGAATTGAAGGAATCAGCCTGCCTGACTTCAGACTATACTACAAAGCCACAGTCATCAAGACTGTATGGTATTGGCACAAAGACAGATGTATAGATCAATGGATCAGAATTAAAAGCCTAGAGATAAATCCACGAACATGTGGTAACCTTATCTTCGACAAAGGAGGCAAGGATATACAATGGAAAAAAGATAGCCTCTTTAACAAGTGGTGTTGGGAAAATTGGTCAACCACTTGTAAAAGAATGAAACTAGAACACTTTCTAACACCATACACAAAAATAAATTCAAAATAGATTAAAGATCTAAATGTAAGACCAGAAACTATAAAACTCCTAGAGGAGAACATAGGCAAAACACTCTCCGATATAAATCACAGCAGGATCCTCTATGACCCACATCCCAGAATATTAGAAACAAAAGCAAAAATAAACAAATGGGACCTAATGGAACTTAAAAGCTTTTACACAGCAAAGGAAACTATAAGCAAGGTGAAAAGACAGCCCTCAGATTGGGAAAAAATAATAGCAAATGAAGTAACAGACAAAGGATTAATATCAAAAATATAGAAGCAACTCCTCCAGCTTAACTCCAGAAAAATAAATGACCCAATCAAAACATGGGCCAAAGAACTAAACAGACACTTCTCCAAGGAAGACATACAGATGACTAAGAAACACATGAAAAGATGCTCAACATCATTCATTATCGGAGAAATGCAAATCAAAACCACAATGAGGTACCATTACAGGCCAGTCAGGATGGCTGCTATCCAAAATTCTACAAGGAATAAATGCTGGAAAGGGTGTGGAGAAAAGGGAACCCTCTTACACTCTTGGTGGGAATGCAAACTAGTACAGCCACTATGGAAAACAGTGTGGAGATCTCTTAAAAAACTGGAAATAGAACTGCCATATGACCCAGTAATCCCACTTCTGGGCATACACACCAAGGTAACCAGATCTGAAAGAGACCCGTGCACCCCAATGTTCATCACAGCACTGTTTATCATAGCCAGGACATGGAAGCAACCTAGATGCCCATGAGCAGACGAATGGATAAGGAAGCTGTGGTACATATACACCATGGAATATTACTCAGACATTAAAAAGAATTCATTTGAATCAGTTCTAATGAGATGGATGAAACTGGAGCCCATTATACAGAGTGAAGCAAGCCAGAAAGATAAAGATCATTACAATGTACTAACACATATATATGGAATTTTGAAAGATGTTAATAACTCTATATGCAGAACAGAAAAAGAGACACAGATTTATAGAACAGTCTTTTAGACTCTGTGGGAGAAGGTGAGGGTGGGATATTTCAAGAGAACAGCATCAAAACATGTATATTATCTAGGGTGAAACAGATCACCAGCCCAGGTTGGAAGCATGAGACAAGTGCTCGGACTGATGCACTGGGAAGACCTAGAGGGAGCGGGTGGAGAGGGAGGTGGGAGGAGGGATCAGGATGGGGAACACATGTAAACCCATGGCTGTTTCATTTCAATGTATGACAAAATTCACTACAAAAAAAAAAAAAAAAAACTAACACAAAAGGCTTTTTAATATATTGAAAAAAAAAGTTTTAGGGATAAATTTGACTCCATTACAAATTAAGGTTACACTGCTGGTTCAGCAGTAAAGAATGCAGCTGCCAACACAGGAGACCTGGGGTCGATTTCCTGAATGGTGAAGATCCCCTGGACAAGGAAATGTCAATCACTCCAGTATTCATGCCAGGGAAATCCCACGGACAGAGGAGCCCGGTTGGTTATGGTCCATTGGGTTGCAAAAAGAATCAGGCACAAATTAGTGACTAAATGACAAAATCAGGGAAGTCTTGCCCCCATCATTCCTGCTTTCTTGCCACTGCTGAATATGATTTAAAAACTGGAAATTTGGAGTTGTAATTGAAAATCAGAAATATATATTACTTTTCCAATTGAAGGTGGAATCTGTAAATTCAGTCCATGAATGCTTAAAATCTTAGAACTTCATTAACTTGTGATGACTACAGTGAGACAGTCAAGGTTGAGAAACAGAAGCTCAGCCTTCTCTCCCCAGCAAGACAGCTGCCAGTTGACGCTGTCCTCTGAACTTGTTCTCTTGGCCTCTGTCCTGCTTGTCTCCTGCATGTGGAGCAGGAAAACTTAAAAAGTTATTAGGATTTGGAGGGCTCAGATACCCAATGGCAAAAATTTTCCCCAATCCCACAAAGAAAACAACCTTTTTTTTTTTTTTTTTTTTGCAATTAAAGGGAATATTTATGGACCTTCAGGTTTATAAAACCATCTGATGCTTCATAGTTTGCAGGCTGGTTGCTTTGAGAGTTCAACGTTTGGACTGACCACACCACTACTGCTACCACTCCCTCCTCCTCCTTGAATAGTTCAGCTTAGTTTCTACATTGATACCTAAGAGGCTAATTGTTTAAACTTATTGGACAACTTGTAAAATTCAGTAGGATTTAGAAGAATATATCTGTTGCTTTTTAAGGGCATTTGTACTGTTTGTCCCTTGCTGCATTTAGGATCTAGTTGGTGACCTCTGTGTTTCCACTTAGCTTAGCTTCCTTATGGAAGCATTGTGTAATTTAGGTTTTGTTTGAACAGTTGGGACTTTTGACCCCTCTCAGTAATGTGTTTAGGCTGAGGAGGACTGAAAGAAAGTTCAAGATGGGATATTTCCAACCTCTTCCAAGCTAGAGTAGTCTTCCTCTCAGCATAGCAAACCCTTATATAGAAATGGTCTCCAGTCTCTATAGTGTTTTGGTGGAGCAACTCAGATCAAAGTCTTGCTATTTGAAAAATGTACATTCACATTGGAGAACAAAAAGAAAATGTAATGCAAGTCAATAATATCACTTCAAATTATCTCAAGTGTATTCTCAATTTCAAATGAAAATGGAGAACATGAGGACAGGGTGTATAAGTTTTCTCTGCCTAATTCTGTGTGTAACTGAGATGAAATCTCAACTATCCCTTTACTGCTAGTAATGGGTCCCCAAGGACTCTGGGTGTAGGACAATCTGCTTATTAATTGCCTGTACCTGTGATAATCTTGTACATTTAGTTTATAACGCTGACAAACTTTTATCTATCTCACTCTTTTTGAATGCAGATTAGTTACACTTTATTAAAAGAATAGCATTTTAGGGAAGAATTTAAAATGAGAAACAGAGATAATGTGGATTAGCCCCTTAGATACCTTTATTCCCAGGAAATCAGTAGTGTTCATAGGATTTGTTTCTGTTTTTGTTATAGTATTTGTTGAGTACCCATCTTATGGGTGTCTGCCATTCTCCTAGGTACAGTGTAATTGTATCTTTAGATTACACAACATTTTAGGCATAGGGCTCTTTATTTTTTTATTTGCATGTTCAACACGCTTTATGATAACTTTAGAAAGAGTTTTCTGTGTGCAACTCTGCATGCAAAAGTTTTAGCATATTATATAGGTACTTACTTGACATATGTACCTTGCATACATTATCTGATTTGCCAGAAACTAAATATTAACCATATTGTGATGAAAATGAACTCTCCTGACAACTCTTTCTTTCCCCATATTCTTTCTTGAAGTGATGATGGTGAACTATATTATTGTGGAATTCTATGTTCAGAATATACAGCTCAAAACATGAGACACAGAGATTGAATCTTGAGGTCTGATCTGTTCCTTAACTTTGCTTAACCTGTTAGGCATTATGTCAGCAGTTAGGCAAGGCAATGTTTTTCCTTCCACAACAGCAGCTCTTATTTTGCTTCTCAACATCTGATGCATCTGCTTGTTGGCATCCTCTTTCCAACACAGTACTGACATATCAAAATTCATAAGTAGACTGAGACGAAAACTTAATGTTGGATCTTAAATGATACTACAGAGTCATTTGTTTGGAAAACAGGGATTCAGGCTTCAGCAGTACCTGAAAAGTGAACTTCCAGATGTTCAAGCTGGTGTTAGGAAAGGCAGAGGAACCAGAGATCAAATTGCCAACATCTGCTGGCAAGAGAGTTCCAGAAAAACATCTATTTCTGCTTTTTGACTATGACAAAGCCATTGACTGTGTGGATCCCAATAAACTATAGAAAATTCTGAAAGAGATGGGAATACCAGACCACCTGAACTACCTCTTGAGAAGCCTGTATGCAGATCAGGAAGCAGCAGTTAGAACTGGACATGGAATAACAGGCTGGTTACAAATGGGAAAAGGAATATGTTAAGGCTATATATTGTCACCCTGATCATTTAGCTTATATGCAGTGTATATCATGAGAAACGCTGGAGTGGAAGAAGCACAAGCTGGAATCAAGAATGCCGAAAGAAAAATCAATAACCTCAGATATGGAGATGACAACATCCTTATGGTAGAAAGTGAAGAAGAACTAAAGAGCCTCTTGATGAAAATGAAAGAGGAGAGTGAAAAAGTTGGCCTAAAGCTCAACATTCAGAAAACTAAGATCATGGCATCTGGTCCCAACACTTCATTGCAGATAGATGGGGATACACTAGAAGCTGTGGCTGACTATATTTCCCTGGGTCCCAAGATTGCTGCAGATGGTGACTGCACCCATGAAATTAAAAGACACTTACTCCTTGGAAGGAAAGTTATGACCAACCTAGACAGCATATTAAAAAGCAGAAACATTACTTTGCCAAGAAAGGTACAACTAGTCAAGACTATGGTTTTTCCAGTGGTCATGTATGGATGTGAGAGTTGGAAAATAAAGAAAGCTGAGTGATGAAGAATTGAAGCTTTTGAACTGTGGTGTTGGAGAAGACTCCTGAGAGTCTCTTGGACTGCAAGGAGACCAACCAGTCCATCCTCAAGGAGATCATCCTGGCTGTTCATTGGAAGGACTGATGTTGAAGCTGAAACTCCAGTACTTTGACCATCACATGTGAAGAGCTGACTCATTTGAAAACACCATCATGTGGGAAAGTTGAAGGCAGGAGGAGAAGGAGATGACAGAAGATGACATGGTTGGACGGCTTCTCTGACTCAATGGACATCATTTTGGGTAGACTCCGGGAGTTTGTGATGGACAGGGAGGCCTGGCGTGCTGTGGTTCATGAGTTTGCAGAGAGTTGGACATGACTGAGTGACTGAACTGAACTGAACTGAAGCATATTTTTTTTTCCATTTCTTTTTATTAGTCAGAGGCTAATTACTTTACAATATTGTAGTGGTTTTTGCCATACATTGACATGAATCAACCATGGATTTACATGTGTTCCCCATCCTGAACCCCCCTCCCTCCTCCCTCCCCATCCCATCCCTCTGGGTCTTCCCAGTGCACCAGCCTCCAGCACTTGTCTCATGCATCCAACCTGGACTGGCGATATCTGAGTGAATACAGAGCTAGAGGCTCAAGACTTAAGAGTCACCTTTTGCTCACTCACTTCTCCTTTCCTTTCCTCATTGCACATCTGTCACTGGGTTTCTCAGATGATTCCTCCAGAGAGGGGGCGTTTCCACCTGCCTCTGATGTGAAATGCACTAAAAATAGTTTTGACCTCTGACAGACATATCAACTAAGTTTTTCTTAGTATGAGCACCAAATAAATTCTGACATGGGGGTTACTGACCTCATGTCTACCAACTGGGATTGATCCATGGTTGCCATCACAATTTAGAAAAGTACATACGAAAATATCACATGATGTGAGGTTCAGTTGCAAATTTTGGGAATCTTCAACCCATCTGCTGTCATAACTGAGAAATTTAGAAAATGTCTGAAACTGTATATCTGCAATTTTATATACTGTTTTATATTAGATATAGTTTATATATATATCAACTTAAATATGTGTTTGTAGCAAAGGTTATTTGTATTAAATACTTTTTACCTTTATCAAGAAAGGGCAAAACAAATTCAGACTTTCATGTTATTGTGTTTGATCTTTCCTCTTAACCTTCTCAATCAGGTTCTAGTTTTCACTCTAAATTGAGTGGAATCCACACCAAGTTTGTTTTCTAACCAAGCTTATTACATACTTCATCAAGGAATCATTATTCTGTGTTTTCTGACCTCTAAATTTCACCAGAGCAAACCCACAATTTGTCTCAAAACCTCATGAGAGTCTGCCAGCCTTGGCTTCTTGATCATTTGTTTGAGATTTTTATACCAACGACGCATTTCTGGGCATGTAGGCACACATATCCATGCTTTTCTGCAATATTATGGCAAAAGCCTTTGTCATGGTTTTCACAGGGAGTGGAGAAGCTATATTTTTTTATAAGACCCCTGGGGCCTGGGTAAAATGCAGATTGCAGAAAAGAAGACATTACCTTTCCAAGAACTTTGGCCTTTGACCCAGAAATATATCCAAATTTCCACAGTGATTCTTAGCACAATAAAACTTACAACCATGAGTTTTTCGGAAATGTTTGCACTGTAGTTTCTTAACCACATATGAACACCATTGAAGCGTTTATAAATAATCTTTGAATTCTCAAAGTTCACAAACATTTGTCTGACCTTGAGAAAGGCCACAGGGAGAGTATATGGAATGTCGAAACTGGAATAACTGAATTAAATGAGATAATGTATGTGATAAATCTCTGTGACTTGTAACTACAAGACTAATGTTGATCATTGGTATGTACAGTTTGATTATTTTCTTTAGGTTCCATGGAATAAGATTTAGGTTAGTTCAGATATTTGGTTTCTGTATGTGTCATAGTGAAACATAAATTGAATTAGGTTCAGATAACTGATTTGTTCTTGATTTGGTATAGCACTTTTCTGTTGGTTCTAGACCCCTTACACCCCTATTTGTAGGGGATGTTTCATTCTTCTGCTTTATGTCTGTCTCTTTCTCTTAGAAATAATCTATTGCCCACCTGAGTCTATGTCTTGAGGGTGGGGCTGATCCTATTTTCTCACTCTAGGGATGGCCCTCTGTCTTGATCTTAGCAATCAGGATTCACCTGATTTTTTTATGGTGGGCTTGTGAGTAGTGCTAACTTAAGTATACTTGCCTCTGGGACTTTGGTAGAACTTTTGGGATGAGTAAAGATACAGCTTCTAGTAGTCGCATTTTCTGTTCTGTGGGGAAAGCCTGCCTGTCAACCTGGAGCTAAGGAGAGGGAGGGAGAAAAGAGACACATTTCTGATAATGAAGGTTGGACTCTGCCTCCTCCCATTCTCCAACTCAGTCCCAATGAACTTCCCTGCTCTGTGGTCCAAAGAACATCTTCATGTTTTTGTCTGTTTAATTTTCTTCACAGAAGCCTCTGTGCCTGGCAATGGAATGTTCTGGTATCCTCCCAGTCATTCACTGGCTGGCTAGCGGTTGTGTTACTTTAAACTTGACAGTCATGTTTCCTCAGGTTCAGTGTTTTCATGTGTAAAATTAAATTATTAAATTGTAGTATTTAGAAATCAAACAAACAGTATGCAGTAATGAAAATATTTCAGGAGTGTTATCAAGTTATGGGAGATGGGTGATATTAAATAAGTTCTTATCAGTCTAGATCCAAAAATGTAGAAGGGGGCATCTGTGGAACTTAAACAGAGTTTTGCAGGGGAGGACACCTTGAAGAACTGTGATTGTGTCTGGGACAATTTAAGAGGAGGGAGCCAGGGGAATATGTTCACTGATCTCATTCTGTTTCCTTCCATCCATCTCCTCCCAGGGCTTCCCATTTGTTGATCCCAACAGGAAGACAAAGTGCAGGGGCCTGTTGATGTGGTCCCTAGGCCATCCCACAGAGGCCATAAACATGGTGAAGGAAGAAAGTATATCCAGAAGGGCAAAGAGAAGGTATCTGGCATGGCAGATAATCTTGGACTTGTCTTTCAGTTCTAAGATTAAATGAGCATGAATAAAAAACTAGAATGATGTGACATTGGGATTCATTTGTATTAATGTACACATATGAGTGAGCAAAGAGGAGGGAAATCTTACATTACTCCCCCTTTTTTCTGCATATTTAATATCCCAGTTCATTGAAAGCATGACTTATTAGGCCAATGATGTTTTACTGTTTCATGTGACAGGCAAATGAGTTAGGTAATTTACTAGTTAAATAAGATAATAAATTCATTCAAATTATTCTTGAATGTTGCTTTCAAAAACTAGAATAGGACTTTGAGTACTGATTATGAATATAGATATAGAAAAGTGCTTTTCTTTGAGTAGAGTTGAATACCTTTAACTTACTCATTTAAATGTGCTTAAAAATAATCAGAAAAGTAAACTTACAGTTGTATAGAACAAACTAGTGGTTAGTAGTGAGTGGGGGGTTATTTAGTGATGGTGAGTATACTATCTATTGGATATAAGATAGGCTGAAGGATGTTTTGTACAACATGGTTAATGTAGCCAATGTTTTGTAGTAATTATCACTAGAAAGCAACCTTTAAACATTGTGTATATTTTTAAATAAAACAGAAAACATACTAACATTTATTTTTAAAAATTAACCACTAAACGGAGGCCTAGTGTTTTAGCTGGTTTCTCCTCTAACCACTTAGGAATTTGTCTAAGCCCTTGAGATAGCCTGACCATGTTAGGCGTATTGCAAGACCACAAAGGATGTATAAAACTACATATACCATGACGGTGAAGAAAGCTGAGCACCAAAGAATTCATGCTTTGCAACTGTGTTGTTGGAGAACACTCTTGAGAGTCCCTTGGACCACAAGGAGATCGAATTAGTCCATCCTAAAGGAGATCAGTCCTGGGTGTTCATTGGAAGGACTGATGTTGAAGCTGAAACTCCAATACTTTGGCCACCTCATGCGAAGAGTTGACTCATTGGAAAAGATGCTGATGCTGGGAAGGATTGGGGGCAGGAGGAGAAGGGGCTGATAGAGGATGAGATGGCTAGATGGCATCCCCGACTCGATGGACATGGGTTTGTGTAGACTCTGGGAGTTGGTGATGGATAGGGAGGCCTGGTGTGCTGTGCTTCATGGGGTTGCAAAGTTTCAGACATGACTGATGACTGAATGGATCTGAATCATTCTTTATAGGTGATTTAAGAATGTTCAAGAGTTTTTCTCCATTCAAATTTCCCCCACTTATTTAATTCCTAAGATATAGCTGCATTGTAATCACACAGTAGAATAGAGTTGCTGTTCTTCAGTCCTAAATCATGTCCAACTATTTGCATCTCTACAAGCTGCAGCATGCAGACTCCCCTGTCTTTTGAAATATTCAGAAAGAATAATTCTGTATAAAGATATGGGAAGACTTACAAATTTAGAAAAAACCCTGTTCAATTCCTGTTCTATGTTAGAACTGCATCCTTGTAGTTACGAATTCTAAATGTATGTGTGTTACCTACAATACAGAAACACCACCCTCCTCCTTGGTGACAGTGACGGTCTGTGTCTATAGTTCAGTTCAGTTCAGTTGCTGAATCATGTCCACTTCTTTGCGATCCCATGTATCGCTGCATGCCAGGCCTCCCTGTCCATCAACAATCCACGGAGTTTACTCAAACTCATGTCCATCGAGTCAGTGATGCCATCTAGCCATCTCATCCTCTGTCATTTGCTTCTCCATCTGTCCCCAATCTTTCCTATGATCAGGGTCTTTTCCAATGAGACAACTTATCCCACGAAGTGGCCAAATATTGGAACTTCAACTTCAGCATCAGTCCTTCCAGTGAACACCCAGGACTGATCTCCTTTAGGATAGACTGTTTTGGATCTCCTTGCAGTCCAAGGGACACTCAGAGTCTTCTCCAACACCACAGTTCAAAAGCATCAATTCTTTAGCACTCAGCATTCTTCACCATCCAACTCTCACATCCATACATGACCACTGGAAAAACCATAGCCTTGACAGGAGCAAACCATCTCTTTGTTGACAAAGAAATGTCTCTACTTTTTAACATGCTATCTAGGTTGGTCAAAACTTTCCTTCCAAGGAGTAAGCGTCTTTTAAGTTCATGGCTGCAGTGTCTATATTTAGGGAAGTAAAACAGGCTTATTCTGTTGTCAGATGGCTCTCCTGTGCCCTGCCCACCAGAGAGGTCTGTGTGTGGACATCTCCATCTGTGCGTCCCTTGTGTGTTGGTCAACAGCAGTTCTATAACACCCCCACCAAGAACTTTGCCTTGGGCACTGGAGGTGCAAACTACAGAGTCACAAGATTTCATTCTATCCCAAAGGGTTCATCAGGAAGGTGTAATTCATAGGAGTAAAAACAGGTAGCCTGGAAAAGAACACAAACCATGATCAATATCATGGTCTTGAACATCTACATAAATTTAAGAGAAAAGTCTGACCAAACTGCTTGATATATATTCTAAAATAACACTTTTTATTGGCTGCCAGCATGTCAATGTGGAGCATTCATAATCTGGAGGTCACACTGTAGACTCTTTTCTCGTACAAAGTCTCCTGCCACATTCCTTTACATTTGCATTGGTGAACTGCAGTCTTTGCACCCAATGCTAGAGTGCAAAGATGAGGGATTTGATCCAGAAAAAAATTCAACCTCACATCACTTGTAAGAAGTGTGAATTGTTATTTCATTCTAAAGATAGCCATTTTATTTTTGAGTTTATTCTATGCTATAGGCAGTATAAGAGATGCTTATGTAGCCTACATTGTCACATTTACATTTTTATTCACATGATGATACATGGCAGGGATGAGTCTCTATTTATTTTATAGCTAGCAACTTCTTTGTCTCCTGCTTTGCTTATCCTTCCTACATATTATAATTTGTTGTAAGTTTTCAACTTTCTTTTACTTAAATCTTTTAAAGATTTATTTTCTTTCCAGACCTTCTACCACAAACTGCTCCATCAATCTCCTGGGTGGTCCTCAGTCCCTGAATTAAGTTCCCTGGAATCCTCTTCTGCTCCCTCTAATACTGGCTCCATCCTTCAGTGGGACTTGGCTTTAAAAATTCAAGGATAATTGTGTCTCAGCTACCTAAACCCTTGCATGGCTACCCCTTTTCCCTAGAAGAGAGCCTACATTTCTTCCCACTGTCCTGGGTCTCTCCTAGATCTGGCCCTCGCCTGGGCTTCAGCTTCACTCCTGCCCTGTCCTCTCCTTTCTCCAGGCCAACTACACCAGATCTGATCAGTTCCCTGAACATACCATGATCCTGCACTATCTTCCTTGCTTTGCTTTACGTAGAACGTTTTTTCCTTAGTTTGTTCAGCTTCCTCCCTCTTTTAGATTTTTAGCTTCTGCACCAGTTCCTTGGACAGTGACTCCTAAACCTTTTGAAGAGGAGCAGAGTTCCCTTGATCTCTGCCCCACAGTGTGAGTCCTTCCTGTTTCTACAGCTCTTCATGTTTGCCATTACTTGTTCAAATACCTGTCTTTTCCACTGGAATAAATCTTAGTGAAATTAGTTACCTCACCTGTCCCATTCATCAAAGGATTTTGTTTCTGTAATATAGAATCTGCTGCTGGGGAGGCATTCAGTAAACCTTTGTCAAATACATAAAGATTTTTAAGAAAACAGAAAACTGGAGAGGTTGAATCTGCTGCCTGAGTCATACAAGTTATACTTCTGGCCACAGCTGGATTAGAACCCACGTGTGTTTAGCAAGAGAGTCCAGCTTTCCTGCATTTGACTGCTACCTTCAGGAAGGGCTGGTGTGACTGGAAAGGTTCATTTATACTTCTGCTGTTTTCTGCACTTGAAACAGTATGTTGGATCCAGTTTTATATAATGGACGGTTCTAAGATCTTTGTGATAATAGAACATATACATTAAAAGAGTATTTTGAAAATTATAGATGCCTACTTAGTGATATATTTACATGTTTCAGAGAGATATATAATCTAGAACGTTCTTGTAAAAACTATCTTTAACTATTTTTAATTTTCATTTGAATTTTATCTTAAAATTTAAAGTGTCTTTTGCTTTGTTTTTGTTTATTTATTTATTTATTTTATCATCTTCTAAGGGCTTCCAGGTGGCTCAGATGTTAAAGAATCCACTTGCAATGAAGGAGACCCGAGTTCAATCCCTGGGTTGGGAAGATATCCTGCAGGAGGGCATGGCAACCCACTTCTGTATTCTTGCCTGGAGAATTCCATGGATGGAGGAGCCTGATGGGTGACAGGCCATGAAGTCACAAGGAGTCGCACACGACTGAGTGAATAAGAGACACATACCACCACCAAATACTCACTATAAGGGTGTGTAGGGTGTGGAGGTACCCCCAGTTTATACATCAGCATTATGCAGATATTTTTAATGTATTGGTGTTGACTAACCATAAAGAAATCTTGCTATTTGTGATAATATGAATGAATCTTAAGCTCATTAATTCAGTTCAGTTCAGTCACTCAATCTTGTCCGACTCTTTGCGACCACATGAATCGCAGCACGCCAGGGCTTCCTGTCAATCACCAACACACGGACTTTACTCAAACTCATGCCCATCGAGTCGGTGATGCCATCCAGCCATCTCATCCTCTGCTGTGTCCTTCTCTTCCTGCCCCCAATCCCTCCCAGCATCAGGTCTTTTCCAATTAATCAACACTGCATGAAGGAGCCTAAGTATTGGAGTTTCAGCTTCAGCATCAGTCTTTTTAATGAACACCCAGGACTGAGCTCCTTTAAGATGGACAGGTTGGATCTCACTGCAGTCCAAGGGAATCTCAGGAGTTCAAAAGCATTAATTTTTCAGCGCACAGCTTTCTTTCCAGTCCAAATCTCACATCTATACATAACCACTGGAAAAACCATAGCCTTGACTAGACAGACTTTTGTTAGCAACATAATGTCTCTGCTTTTTAATATGCTATCTAGTTTGGTCATAACTTTCCTTCCAAGGAGTAAGGTTCTTTTAATTTCATGGCTGCAATTTCCATCTGTAGTGATTTAGGAGCCCCAAAAATATAGTCTAACACTGCTTTCAGTGTTTGCCTATCTATTTCCCATGAAGTGATGAGACCAAATGCCATGATCTTAGTTTTCTGAATGTTGAGCTTTAAGCCAACTTTTTCACTCTCTTCTTTCACTTTTACCAAGAGGCTTTTTAGTTCCTCTTCACTTTCTGCCCTAAGGGTGGTGTCATCTGCATATCTCAGGTTAATGATATTTCCTGAGCTCGTTATGCTATATGAAATAAGTCCAAGAAAGACAAATGCTATATGATCACACTAAAATGTGGAATCAAACAGCAACCACGAGGAAGAAACCGTAAATACGGTGAATAGTTTGGTGGTTTGGGTGGGCAGCCAACATGGCTGAAGTTGGTGAAAAGGTACAAATTTACAGATATATATAAATCCTTGGGGTATAAAACAGAGCATGATGACTCTAGTTAGTAATAGTATATCACACACTTGAAAGTTGCAAAGAGAGTAGATCTTAAAAATTCTCACCACTAGAAAGGAATCATAACGATGTGTGATGATGGATATTAACTAAATTTACTGTGGTGATTATTTTCCATCTGAACCACCAGGGAAGCCCCTATTTGCAGTATATACAAATAGAAAATCATTGTGTTGTACATCTAAAACTTGTATGATGCTATATGTCAATTATACTAATATCTCAATCTAAAAAATACACCATGAAAAAGCAGAAGAGAGAGACTTTGATCATATGCATTTCTATGTTCTTTATGGTCTTATTTCACCTATATTAATTGACCTAAGAATCTATGCTCACGTACCCCTGAATAACATGTTGACTTGAGAAATTTTACTGACAAGAAGAGAGAAAAGAAAGAGAGTCTAAGATTTAATGTTCATGCAACAGGCATTTGACCTTAGAAAGCAGAAAATAAGACTTCCATATTTTACTGATAAATCCTCTGCCCTTTGTCCCAGTGGTGAAAAGTGAAAGTGAAAGCTGCTCAGTCATCTCTGACTCTTTTTGACTCCATGGGCTGTATTCTCCAGGCCAGAATACTGGAGTGGGTAGCTGTTCCCTTCTCCAGGGAATCTTCCCCACCCAGGGATCTAACCCAGGACCCCACATTGCCTGTGGATACTTTACCAGCTGAGCCACAAGGGAATATGCCAAGCAATGAGGAAATGCTTAGTTTTCCACTCTTATTTAGTCAGGGTAAAGCAATCTAGGAATATGCTTGTGTATTCTGTGATGTGTTTCCTTACTTATATTATTTATTATTTTTTTTTGCATTTTAATATATGTGGTATAATATAAGAGACGTGGTTACCTTATAGATGTGTACAAATCTATGTAGTAATATGGTAATATGCTGCATTTTTACCAAAGAACAAAATATAAATCCAGAGAACAGTTTGGTGGTTTCCAGAGACAGGGTTTGGATGGGATAGCCTGTATGGGTGAAGTGGATACAGATTTCCCATTATAAACAAGTCACTGGGATATAATACAGAGTGTGGTGACTGTAGTTAACAATAGTGTATTGTATACTTGAAAGCTGCTAAGAGAGTTGATCTCAAAGTACTCATCACAAGAAAAATTTGAAGCAGTGTGTGATGATGGATCACACTAGTAAATTAACACTAGAATAATTGTGGTCATAGCTTTGCAATCTATACAAATATCAAACCATTGTGCTGTGCATCTAAAATGTGTATGGTGTTATATGTCAAGTAAAAAATAACCTGCATCTTGGGGAAAAACTAGAGATAGACTTTGACCATGTGTTTTTCTACAGCACTTCATTTTCCTACTTTTCCTTTATTAACAGACAAAAGGATCTAGGAGGATATGGCCCTGAATAACTTGATGATTCGTGAAATTGTCCTGACACAGGAGGGGAAAGAAAGAGGGTCTAGGTTGTAATACTTATTCAACAGGCATTTGACACTGGATAACAGAAAATAAGATTCCCCAGACTTTCCTGATAAACGCTCTGCCTTTTGCCACACTGGGGATCAAGAGTAAAAAGTTAGCTTGAATGTTAAGTATAAAAACTCAATATTTTTCAAGGATCCCTATCTCTTAAGAATTTGTATTTATAGGTGAGTTTTTGAAATTATTCATATTTGCAAAATATTTAACTGATTTTGACTTTACTACTTTACTCCTTTACATTTATAAAAACTTAATACTATCCTGAAACATAGCCTAATGCATTTTGGCATTAGAAATGAGCATACCATTTTATAAATTACCAATTTTGAAATAAATGGTGTATTTTGAGAATTAGTTCAAAATACATTTATTAAATATTATGAAGGGTTATTGTTTAAATTTAATCTTGCTGGTCCCAAATTTTTCATGAGGAAGAGATAAATATGTGAATAAATAATTAGTCCAATTGTATTCATTTCTTTGCTGAATGTAAATAAAACTTAACAAAGCAACCCAAAGGAGAGAAGAGCTGATTTGTCTGGAAAATTTATAAGAATATTCAAAAAGGAAGTGAAATAGCATATGTAAGAGCTCCCCAGGAGTAGATGGGGATGCGACTCTAGGTTGGAGAAAAGCTTATGAAAAGAAAAAAGACATTTAAAATACAAAGAGCACCACAGGTGTGGAGAAAGATGATAAATTCTATCAACTCTCTCCTATCTTTGTTGGGGGCGGGGGTTGGGCAGACAGAAACAACAAAAGATCCCTGCCTGTGACTCACATGCCTCATTGCTCCCTGCAGTTGTGTCCTTCCTATGAGTGGACTTCTGGGCAGACACATGGACACATGAGCCTAGGAGCAAACCCTCCACTCCTGTCTGTCCTGGAGACATGCCTCCTCACATGACCTCGGGAGAGAGCACTGGGTTCTATAGGTAAGATCCCCTGCAGAAGCAAATGGCAACCTAATACAATACTTTTTTCTGGAAAATCCAATGGACAGAGGAGCCTGGTGGACTATAGCCCAAGAGGTCCCCAAAATTTCAGACATACTTAGCAACTAAAGAGCCACAGCAATTAGAAACTGATGGTAAGAACAAATCAAAGAATTGTGATGACATTGGGCCTTTTATTTGTGCTGTGATTAGCCTTATTACAACTCACATTACTGAAGTTATTCTATTCTATTACTAAAGTTATTCTATATATATAATGTAAGACTGTTTATATTTCATAAATATATTTATAATATATTTATATTTATATTTGATAAATATAAATATAAATGTAAGCTTATCTTTCCAAAGAGAAAGCATCTTTTAATTCCATAGCTACAGTCATCATTTACACTGATTGTGGAGCCCAAGAAAATAAAACATGTGAGGCCTATCAAATACCTAATTCAAAATTTTCATCAAGATAACTGTGGTTATAGAATTACATATCCTTACGATAAACACATTTTCACTTTTTTTTAACTAATTATAATGTTTCTGTGTGATTGCCTTTCTTTGGGATTGGTATAAAAAAGATATTGAAATTTTATTCCAATCTGAAAGAAAGGCAATCCCAAAGAATGCTCAAACTACCGCACCAAAGCACTAATCCCACACACTAGTAAAGTAATGTTCAAAATTCTTCAAGCCAGGCTTCAGCAATATGTGAACCGTGAACTTAAAGATGTTCAAACTGGTTTTAGAAAAGGCAGAGGAACCACAGATCAAATTGCCAACATCCGCTGGATCATCAAAAAAGCAAGAGAGTTTCACACAAACATCTCTTTCTGCTTTATTCACTATGCCAAAGCCTTCGACTATGTGGATCACAATAAACTATGGAAAATTCTAAAAGAGATGGGAATACCAGACCACCTGACCTGCCTCTTGAGAAACCTATATGCAGGTCAGGAAGCAACAGTTACAACTGGACATGGAAAAACAGACTGGTTCCAAATAGGAAAAGGAGTATGTTAAGCCTGTATATTGTCACCCTGCTTATTTAACTTATATGCCGAGTACATCATGAGAAACTCTGGGCTGGAAGAAGCACAAGCTGGAATCAAGATTGCCAGGAGAAATATCAATAACCTCAGATATGCAGATGATACCACCGTTATGGCAGAAAATGTAGAGGAACTAAAAAGACTCTTGATGAAAGTGAAAGAAGAGAGTGAAAATGTTGGCCTAAAGCTCAACATTCAGAAAACTAAGATCATGGCATCTGGTCCCATCATTTCATGGAAATAGATGGGGAAACAGTGGAAACAGTGTCAGAATTTATCTCTTGGGATCCAAAATCACTGCAGATGGTGACAGCAGCCATGAAATTAAAAGACCCTTACTCCTTGGAAGGAAAGTTATGACCAAACTAGATAGCATATTAAAAAGCAGAGACATTACTTTGCCAACAAAGGTCCATCTAGTCCAGGCTATGGTTTTTCCTGTGGTCATGTATGAATGTGAGATTTGGACTGTAACGAAAGGTGAGCACCAAAAAATTGATGCTTTTGAACTGTGGTGTTGGCAAAGACTCTTGAGATTCCCTTGGACTGCAAGGAGATCCAACCAGTCCGTCCTAAAGGAGATCATTCCTGGGTGTTCATTGGAAGGACTGATACTGAAGCTGAAACTCTCATACTTTGGCCACCTCATACGAAGAGTTGACTAATTGGAAAAGACCCTGAAGCTGGGAGGGACTGGGGGCAGGAGGAGAAGGGGATGATAGAGAATGAGCTGGCTGGATGGCATCACCAAGTCTTTGGACGTCAATTTGAATAAATGCTGGGAGTTGGTGATAGACAAGGGGGCTGGCATGTTGTGATTCATGGGGTCGCAAAGAGTCAGACATGACTGAGTGACTGAACTTTACTGAACTGAACCATGTTTCTTTAATGATTCTGACTTATATCTCAAACTTGTATTCTTTATCACAGAGCATGACTCAAATTTACACTGAATCTGCTATGTTCACTAAGAAATCCTGTGGCTAGTGAGACAGTAGGGGAATAAAATTAAAATGAAAATTAGATGCTTAAATTTGAAATTGGAGAAAAAGAAGAGAACAACAAATAAATGTAAAAATGTGCACTGAATGAAGTTCTGCATGGTAGGAAAGAATGGCCATCTGGGTCTTTGAGATTGTAGCCATGTGGGGACACTTTATGTTAAGACAGGGTGCTCATTGTCCATAAAGCTGCTGTTTCTTTTTTTTTTTTTTTTGTAGTGAATTTTGTCATACATTGAAATGAAACAGCCGTGGGTTTACATGTGTTCCCCATCCCGATCCCCCCTCCCACCTCCATCTCCACCCGCTCCCTCTAGGTCTTCCCAGTGCACCAGGTCCGAGCGCTTGTCTCATGCATCCAACCTGGGTGGGTGATCTGTTTCACCCTAGATAATATACATGTTTCAATGCTGTTCTCCTGAAACATCCCAACGTCGCCTTCTCCCACAGAGTCCAAAAGACTGTTCTATAATCTGTGTCTCTTTTTCTGTTCTGCATATAGAGTTATCATTAACATCTTTCTAAATTCCCTATATATGTGTAAGTATATTGTAATGGTCTTTATCTTTCTGGCTTACTTCACTCTGTATACTGGGCTCCAGTTTCATCCATCTCATTAGAACTGATTCAAATGAATTCTTTTTAATGGCTGAGTAATATTCCATGGTGTATATGTACCATAGCTTCCCCATCCATTCTTCTGCTGATCGGCATCTACGTTGCTTCCATGTCCTGGCTATGATAAACAGTGCTGCAATGAACATTGGGGTGCACATGTCTCTTTCAGATCTGGTTTCCTTGGTGTGTATGCCCAGAAGTGGGATTGCTGTGTCATATGGAACTTCTATTTCCAGATTTTTAAGAAATCTCCACACTGTTTTCCATAGTGGCTGTACTAGTTTGCATTCCCACCAAGAGTGTAAGAGGGTTCCCTTTTCTCCACACCCTCTCCAGCATTTATTGCTTGTAGACTTTTGGATAGCAGCCATCCTGACTGGCGTGTAATGGTACCTCATTGTGGTTTTGATTTGCATTTATCTGATAATGAGTGATGTTGAGCATCTTTTCATGTGTGTCTTAGACATCCGTATGGCTTCCTTGGAGAAGGATCTGTTTAGTTCTTTGGCCCATTTTTTGATTGGATCATTTATTTTTCTGGAGTTGAGCTGGAGGGGTTGCTTGTATATTTTTGAGATTAATCCTTTGTCTGTTGCTTCATTTGCTATTATTTTCTCCCAATCTGAGGGCTGTCTTTTTACCTTGCTTAGTTTCATTTGCTGTGCAAAATCTTTTAAGTTTCATTAAGTCCCATTTGTTTATTTTTGCTTTTGTTTCTAATATTCTGGGATGTGGGTCATAGAGGATCCTGCTGTGATTTATGTCGGAGAGTGTTTTACCTATGTTCTCCTCTAGGAGCTTTATAGTTTCTGGTCTTACATTTAGATCTTTAATCTATTTTGAATTTATTTTTGTGTATGGTGTTAGAAAGTGTTTCAATAGATGCAGAAAAAGCCTTTGACAAATTTCAACTTCCATTTATGATCAAAACTCTCCAGAAAGCAGGAATAGAAGGAACATACCTCAACATAATAAAAGCTATATATGACAAACCCACAGCAAGCATTACCCTCAATGGCGAAAAATTGAAAGCATTCCCCCTAAAATCAAGAGCAAGACAAGGGTGCCCACTCTCACCACTTCTATTCAACATAGTTTTGGAAGTGTTGGCCACAGCAATCAGAGCAGAAAAAGAAGTAAAAGGAATCCAGATAGGAAAAGAAGAAGTGAAATTCTCACTGTTTGCAGATGACATGATCCTCTACATAGAAAACCCTAAAGACTCTACCAGAAAATTACTAGAGCTAATCAACGAATATAGTAAAGTTGCAGGATATAAAATTAACACAGAGAAGTCTCTTGCATTCTTATACAGTAACAATGAGAAAACAGAAAGAGAAATTAAGGAAACAATACCATTCACCATTGCAACAAAAAGAATAAAATACTTAGGAATATATCTACCTAAAGAAACAAAAGACTTATACATAGAAAACTATAAATCACTGATGAAAGAAATCAAAGAGGACACAAACAGATGCGTAAATATACCATGTTCATGGATTGGAAGAATCAACATTGTCACAATGGCCATACTTTCCAAAGCAATCTACAGATTCAATTCAATCCCTATGAAGCTACCAATGGTATTTTTCACAGAACTAGGACAAATAATTTCACAATTTGTATGGAAATACAAAAAACCTCGATTAGCCAAAGTAATCTTGAGAAAGAAGAATGGAACTGGAGGAATCAACCTGCCTGACTTCAGACTATATTACAAAGCCACAGTCATCAAGACAGTATGGTATTGGCATAAAGACAGATATATAGATCAATGGAACAGAATAGAAAGCCCAGAGATAAATCCACGAGCCTATGGTCACCTTATCTTTGACAAAGGATGCAAGGATATACAATGGAAAAAAGATAACCTCTTTAACAAGTGGTGCTGGGAAAATTGGTCAACCACTTGTAAAAAATTCAACTAGAACACTTTCATAAAGCTGCTACTTCCTGTGTGCAGTGACTATCCTGTTCGGTTCAGTTCAGTCACTTAGTCATGTCTGACCCTTTGCTACGATTCCTGGGGACAGTGGGTATTAACAAATTAAAAATTACAACTTACATCGCTACGAGAATTTTATTGAAGAAGATGACAGATTGGGTGTGGTAGGAAAAAAGTCACTTTTCTCAGCAAAAGAAATTTTAACCTTAGGGCATACTGTACAGTAATCAAGGTAATTAAAAATCAGGAAGTTTTCTCATCTTTGAAAAACAATTTCACAATTACCTGTTTCTAAAGTTTACAGGCAGTACAAGAGAACATCAGTATTTAATATTTCTTTAAAATCATGATTGTGACTGCTGTTTCCAAGGACACCCACTTGAATGGTGGGAGACACAGTGTGGTTATAAAAGTGACTTTAGATGCAAATGGTAAATCCATGGCTTAGAGTCTCCAGTTGACTTCCTGGAAGGAGTGTGAACCATCCTTCTTGGAGGAACTTTTCTTCAGACAAAAATAGAATGGAAAAGTAAGTGGTCAGGAGGCCATTAATATTTTCATGCTAAGAACAACTTGGGTTGCTTAGAACAGGTCTGTATTGCTCCTCCATCACTTTGTCAATTCTATTGCTGTTGCTGGTATCCTATTTGGGTTACCGTTGCCTACAGAGAGCTCACTCTGTCTATAATGAAGGTCTGTGGGCTGAAACACTTCTGTCTTGCCACCAGAGCTTAGACTCCATCCTTTCCCTGTCCTCAGTTGATGCAGGGAGTGGGCTCTTTCACATAGAACTTTTAGGACCACATCTCACCAACCACCATTCCTCAGAAAAGGTAAAATTACTTTCTCCCTCTGGGTATCGATCTCCCTTCACTTAGACTTCAGGTTACAATTCGCATCTGTCCACTCCATTTTCAGGAACCCCAATCCAATTGATTCATCAATTATCACTACCACAGGTCACATAGGAAGTTAATGAATGCTTCACCTGAAATAAAGAAAATCATTAAAATACAGGTTCACTCAGACTGTGGTAACAAACCAGGGTATTCTGGGGTACTTGAAGTTTTACATGTCATATGCTCATCGGGAGGGCTTTAAGAGAAACAATTTTCAGACTCTCAACATTCATATGAATTCTTCTCTAAATTTTTCTCTCTGAGAAAGCATTAGTATGTGAAGGCTTAAATACTGGTCTTCTTTCCTCCTCCCATTTCAGAATTTCCCTGGTCCGGTTTTATAAAGAAAGGCATGCCTTTCACTATCTGGAACATTGTTACTGTGTGATGCCCCAGGGGGTACAGATTTCTGGGTTGCCAGACGAAAGACCATATGAAATGCTCCTGTCACCTAAGCCTTCTTTGATCATGGCATCATGAGCTTATGGTAAGTCTTCCTATCTTTCTGTCTTTTATTTATTTCTGTTAAATGGATAGCAAGAAGAGTTAATATTGTAACTTCCTTATTTCACATATACTGTGGAACAGAAAGACAGGACTGAACAATATTGATTCAATAACCTTCTTTGGACATGCACTTGCATGTGAACATTTACTCCAAATGTAAGCAGTGTTGGATCTTTCCCAAATGTCCAGTGCTTAAGAATCCATGCTCCCAGTGAAAGGGGTGCCTGGAGTTCAATCCCAATCCCAGATCTAGATTCCACATTCCACAAGAGAGGTGGAAGATCCGGCTGTGCTACAACTAAGGCAACAAAGTAAATAAAAATGCTAAAAAAGAAATGTTGGTATCTTTGCAGCATTGTGGCTTTAAGTATGAACCTTGGAGTCCTGTAGCCTTTGTACATACTCCCACTCCACCATTCACTAGCTCTGAATCTTTAACCAAGCCTTATTTTACTTTTCTCCATAATTCCATTCAAACTAGTGTCCACCTCATGGAGTTGCAAAAGAATTAATGAAGATAATGCAGGAAAAGCATTTCAGTGAAAGACCAGAAGATAAATGCCTGACCAATCTTTGTCACTTCACATTTTCTTAATGTGATGTTACAACAGGGGAGTCTCCTCAGGCAAAACCAGCCACCAAGCTGTGTAGTGAAGGACTCAGACTCATCCAAGGGGAAGTATGGACTCTGTAGCTGCTTCCTGGTAGCTCCTCTCAAAACACTAGGGTTGTTTTCTCTGATAAAGTGTGAGGAAAGGTGTCAAAGTCTGGCACTGAGAAAAGTGCTTTTGTTTTTTTGAGGGTCTTGGGACGGCCTGATATGGATGCAAACAATCTGATTTAGAGTAAAAAGTTTGGACCACCTGAGCAATGTGATTCAGGATGGGGGTTTCGGTCATGCAGTATCAGCTGCACCTCTAGAGTGGTTTGAGCCTGAGATCAGCTGTATGGACAGTCAATCATGCCTACGAGGTGGAGCCCCATTAAAAGTGATGGAAACAGAGCCTGGAGTGAGCTCCCATGTCTGCAAGTGCTCACTGCTGGCACATCAGTGCTGGGAACACAAAGCTGCCCATGACACCCTGGGAAGAGGAAACCAAAATTTCAATGCTCAACTTTCTTTGACTCTGCCCTATGTGCATTTTTCCCTGGGCAGTTTTCATCTGTATCTTTCAAAACTCTGCAATCCCTTGGGTATATATCAGGAGAAATCTATAATTCCTTAGTCCTTGGCTTCCTATCAGCACCACACAGCATTCAGTAGCATGAGGCATTGGGTCACCTTAGACAAGTCAGTCTCCTCGTTGAGTCCCATGGCCTAATGTTTGTGTTCTCCCTAAATTCGTATGTTTAAAACCCAATCCCCAAAGTGACAATTTTATATGGTGGGACCATTTGAAAATAATTAGGTCATGAGGGCAGAACCCACATGAAGGGGATTAGGGCTCTTGTGAAATAGGCCTGAAATTTTGCTCATCCCTTCTATTTAGGGATATGTCCTGGAAGAGGCCCTCACTCACTCAACCATGCTGGCACCCTGATCTTGGACTTATAGCCTCTAGTACAGTGATAAATAACATGGCTTATAAACAACCCAGCCTCTGGCATTTTGTAACAGCAGCCTGCATGCACTAAAACACTGGACATGATTAAAAGGGAAAAAGGATAATTGTCAATCATGTTTTCCCTTCCAAGATGAGGAATTTGGAACAGGTAGCAAGGATATTCAGTTCCAGTGGCACATTTTAACATACTCCATAGAACTGTACATTTCTTTCAAATTATAGTTCTTTGACATGCTCACCTGGGAAGACATATCCTTGGATATAATTAACATTTAAACCAATAAATTGTGGGTTGTATGGGATCAGTTGGGGGTGTTAAGAGCAAAGACAGAGGTTTCCCAAAGTAAAGGCAATTCAGCCGGAAGACAAGACCATTACTGGAACCCCAATCACCAGCCCGTCAGCCTAAAGATGAAGCAACTGAACCCTAAGGCCTATCACTGGGCTCTCATCAGAATCCTAACATAACTGCTCTTTGACTTAGAAAACTTATCTTCACTTCTCTAGGCCTTGGTTTTCTCAACTAAACAAGGAAATTAGAGTAGAAAATCCTTTACATTTCCAAAGATTATGCAAATCTCAGTATAAAGCATGATCCCAAATTGAGGTTTTATTGTTTTTCTTGAAAAGAAAATCATTGATTAGTTATGCAGCATCCATGTTTGGATCTCTTCTACTTCTCATTATGTGCTCTATTTCACAATGTATTTCTCTAACTTAGCTTTAGGAAAAATTCCTTGATAGAAATAATTACTTGATTGATTTGGAATACTACATTTATCTTCAGTCTTTATTTGAAAACCAGGAGTTGTAGTTAAGCACACTAGTGAGAGAAACTGTTACTAAATGTCAGTATGTCACCTTGAGGAATTTTGCTGTGTGTAATTTCTCAGTCGTTTCCAACACTTTATGACCCCATGGACTGATGACCCCATGGACTGCAACACACTAGGATCCTCTGTCCATGGGGATTATGGGGATTCTCTAGGGAAGAATACTAGAGTGGTTTAACATGCTTTCTTCCAGGGATCTTCCTGACCAGGGATGGAATGCAGGTTTCTTATAGTGCAGGTGGACTCTTTACTGTCTGATCCAACAGCTCTCAATAAAATGAGTCTTCACATATACAGAAGATGCATTATTTGTCTACTTTTGTTTCCTGCAATAGTGTTTTTTTTTCTTCCAATTAATATATTGGTCTTGTTTCTATTCACCTGAAAACTATCTTAATAAAAGTTTTTCCTCAAAGGGAAAAAGTAACACAAAAGGAACCTTTGCCTGTAATAGCGGTTAAGATTTTGTCCAGTTGTCAGTTTATCCAAAATACCAGAGGCTTAGTACTTTGCTTTTAATTATAATATTTACCTCAAAAGGAACAAATAAGCTGGTCTGTGAACAATTCCAGTTTCTGCCATGGTTGATATTCAGTAAATGGTAACTTCAGGGTAGTTGTTGCAGCCTTTATAGATCCAAAGAAACTGAATTAAAGCAGAGGGAAATGGTGTTGTTCAGATAAATAACTATAAGACAGAATGTGGTCAGTGAGATAAAAATGGTGAGAATGAAATTAGGAAGCAATAAGGAGAAAGATGGTACTTTCATCTAGGAAAAGAAGGTAACACTTCATTAAAGAGGTGATTTTTTTTTTTTTTGTACATTCAAAGAGAGATTAGGTGTTTGTGTACAATGCAAGAATATTTGGTTTGTAGATACTCCTTGAAGTATTTTCATCTGTCATGATGAGAGAGTACAGCTAAGTAACTGAACTCCTCCAGTGAAGTTAAGAATCCTATGGTCAAAAGTAGACTCAAGGGCAGGTTCAGGGCACTGTCTCTCAGTCACTTCAGTTGCTCAGTCGTGTCTGACTTTTGCGACCACATGAACCGCAGCGTGCCAGGCCTCCACGTCCATCATCAACTCCCGGAGTTACTCAAGCTCATGCCCATCGAGTTGGTGATGCCATCCAGCCATCTCATCCTCTGTCGTCCCCTTCTCCTCCTGTCCCCATTCCCTCCCAGTATCAGGGTCTTTTCCAATGAGTCAACTCTTCGCATGATGTGGCCAAAGTATTGGAGATTCAGCTTCAGCATCAGTCCTTCCAATGAACACCCAGGACTGATCTCCTTTAGGGTGGACTGCTGGGATCTCCTTGCAGTCCAAGGGACTCTCAAGAGTCTTCTGCAACACCACAGTTCAAAAGCAT
>CM035296.1:32235831-32248918 GCA_020226075.1 Hydropotes inermis
TGTTCCTTCACATTTATTCTTTGGGAGGAACAGCCCTACTCAGGCTGCCGTCTGGTGCCAGGTTGCAGGTCAGGAACGCTGGGCCTGGGTTGTCTTCTCTTAGGTGCTGCTGTGTTGCTCTTCCTTTCTTCAGGCCCTAAACTAGTTCCCCTTCTTCTTGCCAAATATACAAGGTCTCCTTTAGTGGTCTCTTCTTTTTTCCAGAACAAACAGAGGAGTGGGCACAAAGAGATCAATGCCATCTTGCGTGAACCAGAAGCCCAAGAAGTGTTTTATAGCCTAGGGCAGAGATTTCATGGGTGGAAGGTGAGGAAGAAAGTGGAAAGGAGTCCACAGTAGGCTGGAGATGAAAGTCATGGAGTCCCTTTCTTTAGAAGTCATCAGAAGCTGAGAAAGTATGTTTTCTAGGTGATATATATATATATATACAGCTCTGAGTGAGTACACTTTCAGTTTCAGAAAACTGTAAGTCTTTTGTATTTTTCATTAATTCTCTTTACAAATGCATATATATAATGATATCCACATGATATTTTATTCATTATTCTAGGCCATTGCTCTGCTTTTATTATGACATGAGAGTTAAACCCTGAAATAAAGATATCTATTGTAGAGTTTGGATTATTTACCAGTAGATGAATTGATGGAATAACAAGAGAACTAAAGATGATTACTTAATTGAGCTCCCAAAATTTTACATATGCATATGAAGAGAGTTATTCACATATAATTTTATTCTTGGCTCCTTGTGGTGTTCTGAGAACTTTGATTGAAGCTATATGTAAAATAAATTACTTTATTATGATAGTTAAACAACTTATATCATTATGTTTGTACATTTAGAATCCATTAATCCAGTGGTCATAACAATGAGTGGCCTCATCTCCTGGGGAAGAAAATGTTAGCAATTACATGTCTATTTATTTTTATTTCACTGTCATTTAGTTTATATTTTGTGTATATTTTTAAAATGTCACAAATATATTAGAATAGCAATGCATATAGAATATTTTTACATAATAAAATTGGGTCACTGACAGTGTTTTGAAAAATGGAAAATAGTTTGGAGGTTAGTTCTTCAGGAAACAGAAAATGATCAAAATTTGCTGCATAAAATGTTACTTAATTTGGGGTAGTTTACCAAAAACTGTTTATGAAAACAGTTCAAGTGAAGAGAGGTAGAATATTCAGAACATCCATGTTTGCATGAGTTTGCATAGAGCCTCAGAGATGGGAAGATTTTTGAAGTTGGGTAGAAGAGCAAAAGGCCTGATAGGAAAAGGGAAAACTTGAATCTTGAATGCAAGAAAGCATGTTTGCTCCCCTCAGTGTGGTCTAAGTTGTTTTTCTTTAAATCACGTCCTTTTCTTCACCCTTATTCCTGAAACCCTGTCCTCTGCTTTACCATTTCTTTCCCATAGTACAGATCACCTGTTAATATACCATATAATGTACTCAGATTCATGCTTATTGCAGATTATCTGTCTTCTCCCAGCTGGAAAACCTGTTCCATGAGGACAAGTGTCTGCATTTGTTTATTGATGTAAACTGAGCACCTGTAAGAGTTTTTTTGTCAAGGAGGGATTAAGTCAATGATCACCTGGTTAAATAATGAACAGCAGATACTGGGCAGGCCTGTCTGTTTCAAACTCTTGTGATTTTGATTTGCTATTGTAAAGAAGCTGCTAAAGTTAATGGTACAAGATTAAGGCACATTTCTATTGCTTTTATGAGCATAAAAATAACTACATTTGAAGATAAGGTTTTAAATAAAACATCATAGCCAAAATGCGCATTTGGAAAAAAAGTTATATTAGTTTATTTGTTTTCTTTATCCAAAATAGAATTATATTCCTTTTCAAAAACTTACTTACATAGGTGTGTGTCCATATATATAAACAAATTTCCATCTAGTCAAAGCTATGGTTTTTCCAGTAATCAGGGGATGTGAGAGCTGGACCAAAGGAAACTGAGCACAGAGGAATTGATGCTTTTGAACTGCAGTGTTGGAGAAGACTCTTGAGAGTCCCTTGGACTGCAAGGGGATCAAATCAGTCAATACTAAAGGAAATCAGCCCTGAATATTCATTGAAGGGATTGATACTTAAGCTGACATTCCAGTAGTTTGGTCACCTAATGGAAAGAATTGATTCATTGGAAAAGATCCTGATGCTGGGAAAGATTGATGGCAGCAGGTGAAGATGGAGGAGATGGTTGGATGGTATCACCTTATCGATGGACATGAGTTTGAGCAAGCTCCAGGTGATGGTGGAGGACAGGGGAGCCTAATGTGCTGTAGTCAGTCCATGGGGTCTCAAAGAGTTGGATATGACTGATTGAACTTAACTGAATGTATGCATACGTGTTATGTATGTAACATAATGATTATATGATCATTATACGTAGGTCACATTGACAAATATGCTATTTTAGTTTCAGGCATCATTATACATAGATCATATTGACATAGAACATTATTTTGGTTTCAGGTGTACAACATAACTATTTGATATATATTGCAAAATGATTACCACAATAAGTCTGGTGAACATCCATCATTATCAGAAATAGTTACAATTATTTTACTGTGATGTAAATTTTTATTATCTCTTTGCAGAAGTGCGCTGGCAGAAGCGTGGCGGTGAGGAGATAGACCTCGCCAAGGTTCAGGGCGGCGACCGTGAGTGCCAGGTTGCGAAGACGCAGGAGCAGCCGAGTGGAGCTACCCCACGTCTGAGGTTAGGCCCGGCGGCCAGAGCAGGGCAGAGGAGGTTCGAGATGAGCCACTTCACGTTCAAGGTCAGGAGGGGCAGCTGTGAGGAGATACCCCCAGTTCAAGGTAAGGAGCAGTGGCTGCACTTTGCTGGAGCAGCAGTAAAGAGATACCCCACATCCAAGGTAAGTGAAATCCAAGTAAGATGGTAGTTGTTATGAGAGGGCATCAGAGGGCAAACACACTGAGAGCATAATCACAGAAAACTAGCCAATCTGATCACAGGACCACAGTCTCGTCTAACTCAAGAAACTAAGCCATGCCATGTGGGGCCACCAAAGACAGATGGGTCATGGTGGAGAGGACTGACAGAATGTGGTCCCCTGGAGAAGGGAATGGAAAACCATTACTGTATTCTTGCTTTGAGAACCCCACGAAGAGTACGAAAAGGCAAAATGATAGGACACTGAAAGAGGAACTCCCCAGGGTGGTAGGAGCATATTGGTCTCCAATATGCTACTGGAGATCAGTGGAGAAATAACTCCAGAAGGAATGAAGGGAAGGAGCAAAAGCAAAACCAACACCCAGCTGCGGATGCAGCTGGAGATAGAAGCCGCATGATGTAAAGAGGAATATTGCATAGGAACCTGGAATGTTAGGTCCATGAATCAAGGTAAATTGGCAGTGGTCAAACAGGAGATGGCAAAGGTGAAAGTTGACATTCTAAGAATCAGTGAACTAAAATGGAGTGGAATGGGTGAAATTAACTCAGATGACCATTATATCTACTACTATGGGCAGGAATCCCTTAGAAGAAATGCAGTAGCCATCTTGGTCAACAAAAGAGTCTGAAATGCAGTACTTGGTGGCAATCTCAAAAATGACAGAATGATCTCTGTTCATTTCCAAGGCAAACCATTCAATATCACTGTAATCCAAGCCTATGCCCCAACCAGTAACACTGAAGAAGCTGAAGTTGAACTTTTCTATGAAGACCTACAAGACCTTTTAGAACTAATACCCAAAAAGATGTCCTTTTCATTCTAGGGGAACGGAATGCAAAAGTAGGAGGTCAAAAAACACCTGGAGTGACAGGCAAATTTGGCCTTGGAGCACAGAATGAAGCAGGGCAAAGGCTAATAGAGTTTTGCCAAGAGAATGTAATGGTCATAGCAAACACACTCTTCCAACAACACAAGAAAAGACTCTACACATGGACATCACGAGATGGTCAAGACCAAAATCAGATTGATTATATTCTTTGCAGCCAAGGATGGAAAAGCTCTACACAGTCAGAAAAAACAAGACCAGCAGCTGACTGTGACTCAGATCATGAACTCCTTATTGTCAAATTCAGAATTAAACTGAAAAAAGTAGGAAAAACCACTAGACCATTGAGGTATGACCTAAATCAAGTTCCTTATGACAATCCAGTGGAAGTGAGAAATAGATTTAAGGGATTAGATATTATGACAGAGTGCCTTATGAGCTATGGATGGAGGTTCATGACATTGTACAGGAGACAGGGTTCAAAACCATCCTCATGGAAAAGAAATGCAAAAAAGCTAAATGGTTGTCTGAGGCGGCCTTACAAATAGCTGTGAAAAGAAGAGAAGTGAAAAGCAAAGTAGAAAAGGAAAGATATTCCCATTTGAATGCAGAGTTCCAAAGAATAGCAAGGAGAGATAAGAAAGCCTTCCTCTTTGATCAATGCAAAGAAATAGAGGAAAACAACAGAATGGTAAAGAATAAAGATCTCTTTAGGAAATTACAGATACCAAGAGAATATTTCGTGTGAAGATGGGATTGATAAAGGACAGAAATTGTATGGACCTAACAGAAGCCGAAGATATTAAGAAGAGGAGGCAAGAATACACAGAAGAACTGTACAGAAAAGATTTTCACGACCCAGATAATCACAATGGTGTGATCACTCACCTAAAGCCATGCGTCCTGAATGTGAGCTCAAGTGGGCCTTAGAAGGCATCACTGGAAACAAAGCTAGTGGATGTGATGGAATTCCAGTTGAGCTATTTCAAATCCTGAAAGATGATGCTGTGAAAGTGCTGCATGCAATATACGAGCAAATTTGGAAAACTCAGCATTGTCCATTGGACCAGAAAAGGTCAGTTTTCATTCCAATCCCAAAGAAAGTCAATCCCCGAAAATGCTCAAACTAGCACACTGTTGCACTCATCACACACGCTGATAAAGTAATCCTCAAATTCTCCAAGCCAAGCTTCAGCAATACATGAACTGAGAACTTCCAGATATCAAAGCTGGTTTTAGGAAAGGCAGAGGAACCAGTTATCAAATTGCCAATACCTGCTGGATCATCAAAAAAGCAAGAGAGTTCCAGAAAAATAGATCTATTTCTGCTTTATTGACTATGCCAAAGACTTTGACTGTGTGAATCACAATAAACTGAGGAAAATTCTGAAAGAGATGGGAATACCACACCACCTGACCTGCCTCTTGAGAAACCTAAATGTAGCTCAGGAAGCAACAGTGAGAATTAGACATGGAACAACAGACTTGTACCAAATAGGAAAAAGAGTACGCCAAGGCTGTATGTTATCACCCTGCTTATTTAACTTATATGCAGAGTACATTATGGGAAATAGATGGGGGCACAGTGGAAGCAGCGTCAGACTATATTTTTTTGGGCTCCAAAATCACTGCAGATGGTGATTGCAGCCATGAAATTAAAAGATGCTTACTCCTTGGAAGGAAAGTTATGACCAGCCTAGATAGCATATTAAAAAGCAGAGACATTACTTTGCCAAGAAATGTCCATCTGGTCAAAGCCTGGTTTTTCCAGTGGTCATGTATGGATGTGAGAGTTAATCTGGAAGAAAGCTGAGTGCAGAAAAATTGATGCTTTTGAACTGTGGTGTTGGAGAAGACTCTTGAGAGTCCCTTGGAGTGCAAGGATATCCAACCAGTTCATCCTAACGGATATCAGTCCTGAGAGTTCATTGGAAGGACTTTTGCTAAAGCTGAAACTCCAGTACTTTGGTCACCTTATGTGAAGAGTTGACTCATTGGAAAAGCCTCTGATGTTCCCAGGGATTGGGGGCATAGAAGAAGGGGACAACAGAGGATGAGATGGCTAGATGGCATCAGTGACTCGATGGACAAAGTTTGAGTAAACTCTGGGAGTTTGTGATGGAAAGGTAGGCCTGGCCTGCTGCAATTCATGAGTTCGCAAAGAGTCATACATGACTGAGTGAACTGAACTGAACTGAACTGGCAGTGTTCAATTAGGCAATAAGTATATTCACTTTTAGACTAAGTGCACTTAAATGAGACAAGTGGCTTTGAGTCTTAGAATCAAAAAATCATCTTGAAATATTTGAGTTGAATCAAACTTCTCACTGCCAGCTCATATGGATCTTTCTTGAAAAATCCATCCCTCATCAGGCCAACCTGGCTCCCATCACACATAGTATGGTGTGCAGGGATAGATCCGTGTTTAACACTTCTGCTATTTTTTACACTTGTCCATGCATTTCTTTCTCAACATTTTCAGTGCTTCATCTCTCTCCTGTCTTCACTATCCAAACAGGTTATAATTACAGCAGAAGATGTCTAAGGAGCTAGACTCACAATTGATGCCCACTAGGCATTTTGGAAGGACTGAAGCTAAAGCTGAAACTCCACTACTTTTGTAATCTCATGTGAAGAGCTGACTCACTGGAAAAGACCATGATGTTGGGAGGGATTGGGGGCAGGAGAAGAAGGGGATGACAGAGGATGAGATGGCTGGATGGCATCACTGGCCCGATGGGCATGAGTTTGAGTAAATTCTGGGAGTTGGTGATGGAAAGGGAGGCCTGGTGTGCTGCAATTCATATGGTCGCAAAGAGTCGGACACGACTGAGCGACTGAACTGAATTGAACTGAAGGCATTTTGGAAAGAGGCTAGGAAGGAGTCTTTCCAGCATTAGTATTTTACTTTCAGGGCATTAGAAAGCTTTTCAGTTTGAAGAGTCCATCAATAGAAATATATCTCAGGAGTGAACACTGTTTAATTATTTATTTGATTAGTGATTAGCTGACCATCTGCTGAGAGTAAGGCAACGAAGGGTTAGTAAACAAGGGAGGATTCAGGCAAAAGGAATGAGGAACTCTTGGAGAAAGTGGGCACATGATTAAGGGGACATTACCTCTATTTTGGTTAAGTTTTAGGTTTTGTTTAGGCTGGCTCTGTAAAGAAATGTGTTGTTTCCAATTTATTTCCATTCATCATGTATGCTTTACAACCTATGTCTTATTTAAGTGTTAAAAGTGCCTAGTGACTACTGCTTGTTATCACTGGGTAGTTCGTGATTTGGTTCTGGTATTCCACATTGTCTAGAAGAGGTTCTATAGAGTACTTATTGCTATCATTTGTTGCAGGACCTTAACATGTTTTGGTGATTTCTGGTACTAAGTTGATGAAATACAGGAAAATAGAGCTCAGGTGCTTTTGGATAAAACATTAATTTTTCTCCTCCCTTCTTTCTGACCTTTTAGTCATTTATTGACTCAACTCCTCCCATATTGTTGGATGCCTTTTTTGACTCTTATGTCTGCCTCATTGCTTGCATGTGGTCAAGGTCTATTTCATTTCCTGTATCTCTCACATTCTTTGCATTTTATCACCTGGCAGAGCCCTTTTTGATTTTTCATGTCATGATATTCCCAGCTTTTTCTGGTCTCGTTCTTTCTCTCTAAGAGCCACAACACCCACAAGTTCTCAGTCCATATTAAAGTTTCTCTTTTCTAATTCTGGAAATACTGCTCTCTTGGACTAAATGTTCTTGGTTTCCTGTTCTTTGTAGAATAAAGACAAACTCTCCATGTTGGCATATATGATTCTCTCTAATGCATAAAAATTCATACAAGCATTTCTCCATTCTAACCCTACAATAATATATACAGCATATCATGGGAGCATAATCATGAGAGATAAAGCATGTATGATAAACAATGAACATTTATTGTCTTTTTGTCAAACTTAATTATTCTCTGATACCTTATAATGCTATACATATTACTATCTCAGTTGCCTTGATCTAGTATGTTGGAGATCCTTACTTCATAAGATGATCCTAAATGAATTGGCAGATATACTGTTTTCCTACTTTTTTACATGAATACCCATCAACCTTTCAAAACTCCATCATAGCATTTGCATCACTCCTATGACACCCTCAGATGGCTCCTAGCTTTACTTCAATCTACTGTAGCACTGTGTTGACATCACATCTTATTCCTCATTCTACCATGTAATATAGCAATTTTTGTGTTTATATCAAACCCTCTTTCTCCACAACTTGAAGGCCTGCTTCTGGAAAATAGAGATATTTTTTAAACCTAAGTTTAAATCCTCACTGTATCCATGACATTTGATTTACTAATCTATAAGGTCAGTGAACTTCAAAGGTTCTTCATTTGTTTGTTTCCATTTGGTAACCTGAGAATTCTGTCTTTTTGGTAGCATGACCAGAACCATGAACAATTGTCTAATTCTTTGATTCTAATAACTTGACACAGAATAATTGGCTGTGATTCTTAAGTAATCTCTTAATGGTTTTCTTCGTAATGCCAGCTTTTGCTATTTGTGACTAATTTTAATAGGAGATTCATTCTCTCAATTATAGGGGTGGATTTTCATTTGATTTTCTATTAAATGAATATAAGAAATGTTAACAAATGGCCCTTTTAGATTTTGACATCTCTAAAGAGTCTGTGTTTATTTTTTTAAGAGAAGACCCATTTCTCAGAGCATGCATTAAAAAGCTGTAAATTTCACAGAAACTTGCTATTGGATAGATCATTATGACCATCTCAGAGCTGGATGAGATGGATATGGATTTAGCACGTTTTGAGGAATCGGCACGCCAGAATCTTGATGTAAATGTCAACTTTCCGTGAATCCATGCTTAGGCATTTGAACAGTTTATAAAATTCAGAATGACACGTATCTTCATCGCTGGACGTCAGGGATGAGAGTCCTGACCAGGACCTGAGAGTCTTGAATATCTCCTGCAAGGCTGGAACAATAATCTGAATACCCAAAGATAATGGCTTCTTATGAGTTTTATTAGTATTTACTTATCTTTTTTGCTTCTAATTATCAAATTAATATTTGGGGAACACATACAAGTATAAAACATTCTAGATTTGGATTTTGGAGCCAGCCTATGAGAAAACTATTAGGAATCTTAAACGTAGAAACATAATTTAAGATTAGCTTTAATTTTCTCTTTTCTTCCTTCCCACTCTCATCCTTTAATTTGAGGAGTACAGAGAAAGAAGACAAGTGGATTTCAAAGCAGATGTCCTGGGATACTTTGAGGAAAATGCTGAGGTTGCAAATTCTATACTCTAGTTCTCTGAATCTTGATAATATGTCAACCACCCAGGAAGAGGCAAGCTTTTGGAGGAACTGTGTGCAATACAGGGAAGGCTGCACATATCAAAAATTGCAGTGAAATCTGATTCCTTTACAGTAGACTCTATCTCTATGAATGACTAGGCTCCTTCTTTATGTAGTAGCAGTCTAGCATATAGAAGACATGAATCTTTTTCTTATAAAATGAGATATTTCAAAACTCCTTATGCATTACAGAGGTCACCTCTTTTATTCATGAACAAAGCAAGAAAGCCCTCTGCAGGATGCTCACCTGTCTGAATTGTCTCTCTATGAATTTTTGAAGTTTGTCTGATATTTTCTCATTCTCTAAGGCGCTTGATAGGATAGCCTGTGAGACTTCTTTCAAATTCGGCAGCTCGTTGGCTAGGTGATGCAGAGGTTTATTCCAGCTGTACAGTAACATGAGTGTCAACTTACTAAGGTCTTCATTCTAAGTAACCATAAGAAATGGTCTCATTAAAATAATCATAATTCAGTCGTTTTGGTAACATGTCATCTTTGCTCAGAGCAGCTGACCTAAACAATCTTTTGGTTATTCCTATGTGTATGCAGAGATTTTTGAAGGTAGTAAAAGTTGCAAAAGAATAAATGTAAGCTATTAGTTCACACTTCACTGACTTATTTAAAATCTAGGTTATTTTAGAAACTAATTCTTCTGATGCATTCTGATTTATAGCATGAAGAATTTTCTTTTTTTCCTCTGAAATTCTACCAGCACTCAGTGAGTTCTTTTATGTTTGTATATTTGCATGAGAGAAATCTAAGTGTTTTATGACAAGTCAGTATGTGTCTGCAGTACCTGACCCAGGAAAGAGGCATTCTGCCTGTGCCCACATCACTGTCACCCAGTGATTCCTTCCTATTAATGAATCAGATGAGTCATTTGTATTGATTTTTAATCAGTAATTTGTTTTATGATGTTACAACAAAGAGACAGTGAAGAAGATATGACATTCCTAAACAGGTTTTCTTTCCTCAGTTGATCCCAACACCAGCCCCCATCCTGGTATCAGAAGAGTCTGTCTTGTTCACACGTGTCCGGGCAGAAAATGACACAGTGTTGTCTTAGTAACAGCATCAGTGGGATTCACAATGGAAGGTTTTCGCCCCTAGTTCAATACTACTAGTAGAATTGAGCATGAAAATACCAGGGGCTGAAGATCTCTAGTTAATATGCTCGATTTCTTTACATCCATGGACTCTTTTAGTGGTAAAGAACATAGAACTGAATAGGATTAAATGCAATAATGTGCTAGGAATAATACTAAGCACATAAAGTGCTTAGTAAAATGTATGACCATGTAGTAACTCTCAATAAACTTTAAATTCAAGGTTACTGAAAAATCCCTCTTCTTCTTCCTCTTTGACCTTTTTCCTTTACTTGATCATCCCCATTGTTAATGAGCTTAGCAGAGCAAAAGAATCCTGATATCATTAACAAGGTTGTAGAGAGAGAGGATATAATTTTAAGCGGGGATGAATCTGAAAATATTTTTAAAAATGTTAGGATGAAGGATAATAGAGGAAATCAGAAAGGAGAGATTATAATGGTCAACATTTAGAGCTGCCATAAATAATTGAGGCTTGATATGTAAACAGATTTGTCCTCAGAACAAAGGCAATTGTTGCGGCCATGAGAAGCAAAGCAATGTGTTATATGCCATTGTGGGGGAGACTTGCAAATTAAGAATAAAATGTGACAGAGGAATAATTGAGAATGATGAATGAGGGAGATATCAGAGAAGTAGAAGCAGAATCAGGAGAACCTAGAAAGGCAGACGTGATGGCTCGAGTGGTGCAGAATAGGACTCCCAAGTAGGAGTCACTAGTAACAGTGAGTCCTTAAGACTGGGGTGTGTTTCTTACATATTCATGAATTTTGCAATCTTATGTTTTACACATGGAAGTTCCCATTCATTTCCTGTTTTCATATACAATCATAGATGCAATCCTGTGTCAGATGCATTGTTGAACTAAAGTTGTCTGCGTGGACAATTTATAGATCTGTTCTTGGTTTTGCTACTACAGATGTTTAGTTATCCCCCGATTTCACTCATGCTTCATCAACTGCGTAATATAATTTCTCTTCAATGGCTTACGGTTCTTCCACCTTTTTCTGCATGTACAGGTACCATGACCTCTAATAGTCTGAAGCCTGGTAACCTATGTACTTTCTCATTGATCTGGTGAAAAACCCAAGTGAAAGACTTACGTTCATCTGTCGGGCTTGTTCTACTTCTTCAGGAGCATGGAGGTGATTGGTGTGGCAGCTCTTGGTGGCATTGATATAGTACTGTTTGCCCTGGGCATATTTTTCATCCTAAAAGTGATCTGGTAATTAGTTAGGGTTGTTGGGCATTCAGTATATGAACCCATTGCAAGAACTTTTATATGTTTGATAGATGTGTAATTTTTTCAACAGGGGGGCATCACAAAATTTGAAATTCATTCTTTTCTTACTTTTTCTAGACATTGTCTCTATAAAAATGATTTAAAAAAAAAGGTCACAGATTTATAGAACAGTCTTTTAGACTCTGTGGGAGAAGGCGAGGGTGGGATGTTTCAAGAGAACAGCATTGAAACATGTATATTAACTAGGGTAAAACAGATTACCAGCCCAGGTTGGATGCATGAGACAAGCGCTCGGACCTGGTGCACTGGGAAAACCTAGAGGGAGTGGGTGGAGAGGGAGGTGGGAGGGGGGATCAGGATGGGGAACACATGTAAACCCATGGCTGTTTCATTTCAGTGTATGACAAAATCCACCACAAATTAAAAAAAAAAAAAATGATTTTACATCTAACTTTTCTAAGTTTAGCCTTTTCCCTCCTCTGTTTATTATTATCCCTTTTTTTTTTTTTTTTTTTTTACTGTTTGAATCAAATATAGTATATATGTACCAATAGTTGGTGCTTCCCAGGGATGGTAGTGATAAATATCATTCCTGCTAATGCAGGAAATATTAATGTTAAATGAGCTCTTAGGATGGAACACTCATCCAATAGGTTTAGTGTCTCCATGAAGCAAAACACCAGAGAATTTTCTCTTCTGTCTCTGTGTCTGTGTGTCCTTTCCTCTGTCTGTCTGCCCCACCGCCCACCCTGTGTGAGGACGCACAGAGAAGCCATCTGGGAAGAAAGAGTTCTTACCAGAACCTCACCTTGCTGGTGCCCTGATCTGGGACTTCTAGCCCCCAGAGCTGTGAGGAAATTAATTTCTGGTGTTTATTCCACTGAGTCTATTATATTCTCTTATGGAATTCCTGGCTGACAAATACAATTTCATTTATTTTGGAAATTAAAAAAAAGAAAATGAATGAAAGTAAATTGAAAAATTATCACATTTCTTAGGAATCTTTGAGATTTCACAAAACTGATCCTTTTTTCGATTTCACCATCTTATGAACTGACGACATCTTTACCTAGAGAGTGTGTTATTGCAGTCTTCTTCTTTAAAGGATAGTATAGGCCAGTCACTTATGTAAAGTTTCCTTTCGAGAGCCTGGCGGGCTACAGTCCATGGGGTCGTAAATGTCATACACGATTTAGATACCACCACCACCAGAGTACTTACAAACTCTTTGAACATCATTGTGGAAAGGTTATAGAAGTCGTGGGATAGCGAAGCAGCATCAATAAACAGGTCTGTAAGGGATCTCAGGGGGGTGTCAGGACTGCAGGACGGGCATAAGTTGCCTTGGCACAGGAGCAGATTTGACATGACCAGCAGCAGGAGCAGGCAGGACCCTCCTTAAATAAAAACATGAGTCATTCTGAGATGATCTAGTCACTTGAGGTTATCAAATCCGTCCTATGGAGGGAAGTCTTCTCTTTCCCTGTTGGTCTGAGCAGGAGTTGCTTCTGTAGTAGTTGAGGTGAGGAAGAAGGAGCGCCCTCTGTGTAGATATAGATGGATGATGATATTTGCACAGATAGATAGTTGGAGAAGTA
>CM035296.1:32249318-32281070 GCA_020226075.1 Hydropotes inermis
ATATAGATGGATGATGATATTTGCACAGATAGATAGTTGGAGAAGTATGTTACTCCCTGCATTTTTATATTGCTCCCTGAAGTACTTCTGTGCTCTACAAACATTTGGAATTAAATACTGAGCCAGAGTATTTAGGCCATTTTTTTTAAGACAGTTTAATGCTGGGACTCAGTATTAAAGAATATGATTATTTTTTCTGTTAAAGAGTTATTTGTGTGTTTGCTTTGGTAGCACAGATACTAAAAATTGGAATAATACTGAGAAGATTAGCATTGCCCCTGTCCAAGGATGACAGACAAATTTGTGAAGCCTTCCATATTTTTCTGTAACAACTTCGATGGCTGGGTCTGGAAGGAAGGTGAGAAGGAGGTTCAAGAGTGAGGGGACATAGGTAAAACTATGGATGATTCATGTTGACGTTTGGCCAAAAGCAGTACAGTATTGTAAAGCAATTACCCTTCAATTAAACATCAATAAATTTAAATATTAAAATGTTTTTAGGGATCATATAACACGTTCAGATGTACATTGTATGCCTAAAGAGGATCTGACTGGAAACTGATGGTGTCAGTTATCATTGATTAGTGATTCATTAACTTTATCATTGAATGAGAAAAGTAAACTAACAAACAGTAACAAACGTCTGTGATTCAGTGTCATAGCAAGCTATAGTCCTGGTCTGTGTTCGCTTTTAGGCAGTGTAGTGCCCAAACTTTGAAACTGAGGCTGTTTCCAGAAGTGCACAGTCATGAGTACTGCCCAGGGTTTCTGTTCCTGATGCTGGAGGATTCTGTTCTCTGGTCCACTAGGTTCAAAACTTTCTCTCCTGAGCATTCTCTGGTTCTATCATGTGCACAAGTCTTTCTATTTTCGTTTTCTAATTTGATTCTCTTATTCTTTTGATCAGACTGCCAAGTCTCTTTACGATTGACTTTTCAGACCCTTTTGTGCTTTGATTTTTCTGATGCTCATTCGTGTATTTGCTTCCATGTCTACATTTCTGAGTACTTTTCAGTATCTATGTATACCCTACCATATTTCCTTACTATCTGGATTTTGGTGTTCACCATCAGCATATTTTTATGAACTTCATTTTCCTTCTGGTGAAGTTTCTGGTATACAGCTTAAGCTGGTTGGCTCCCATCTGGCTTGTTTGTGTTGTCTCCAAAAAATCAGAGAACTCTGCTTTCTTTCTAGGCAATACTGCCCCTTCTTTTGATACCATTGCGAATTTTCTGTGATTTCACTGCCTCATAAGCTTTGTCTTTCTCAATCTACTGTAACTTGAGTACTAAGTGTCTCTATGTTGGTACTACTAGTTTATTTCATTTTTTAAATTTTAATTGGAGGCTAATTACTTTAGAATATTTTAGTGGATTTGCCATACATTGACAGGAATCCACCATGAGTGTACATGTGTTCCCCTTCCTGACCACCCTCCCACCTTCCTCCCCATCCCATCCCTCTGGCTTATCCAAATGGACCAGCCCTGAGCACCTTGTATCATGCATTGAACTGGGACTGGCCATTCGTGTCACATGTGATAACATCTTTCTAAAATCCATATATATGCATTAGTATACTCTATTGGTATTTTTCTTTCTGGCTTACTTCACTCTGTATAATAGGTTCCATTTCATCCACCCCATTAGAACTGATTCAAATGTATTATTTTTCATCACTGAGTAATATTCCACTGTGTATATGTACCACAGCTTTCTTATACATATGTCTGCTAATGGGCAGCTACATTGCTTCCATGTGCTGGCTATTATAAACAGTGCTGTGATGAACACTGGGGTACACATGTCTCATTCAGTTCTGGTTTCCTTGGTGTGTATGCACAGCAGTGGGATTGCTCAGTCATATGGCACTTCTATTTCCAGTGTTTTAAGGAATCTCCACCCTGTTTTCCACAGTGGCTGTATTATTATTTTAAATAAATATCAACCTAGTATACCAGAGAATTAAGGGGAATAAAATTACAATAGTATTAGTAATAATACATTCCCCCAAAATTTTAATCCAGTAATGCTCCCAGTTTTAAATGACTTAGTATCCATGTATTATTGAGGTCCCCTACCCACTTGACTTTACTAGGTGTTTCAATTTTGAAACAGAATGTAGAAAACAATGGAGTGGAAAATTCTGAAAATCACCTTGGATTTTTGATGCCTCGAGGTTACGTATGTAATCATTAGTTTTTATAGTTAGTGGGGCTATTCTTAGCACATATAACTCATTGTAGGGTGATTGCTGTTGAGTGAAGGACGCATACTGTGAAGTGCAATCACCAAACAGGAGATTGGAAATAAAGAAAGCAATATCAGGAATACACAGGCTTCTGTTTTGGAAGGCAAAACTTACAGTGTCTGTCATCTACCCTCTGATCTTAAAAATTTTCAAAAAAACTTATTCTTCCTTGCCGACTTAATAATTTGGGTTGTTTGATTTCTTCTAGTACTGAATCGTATGCATGTCTTATATATACCTGGATAAGAAGCCCTTATGAAATATGTGATTTGCAATTTTTTTCATTTCATAGTTCACCACTACATTTTCTTGATGGCTTCTTTTACTATGAAAAATATTTTGAGTTTGATGTGGTCTCACTACTTTTCTTTTCAGCTCTTGCCTTTGCTTTTGATGACTGACTTGTTTGAGCTACTTGTATTCTGGAAAGCAATACTTTATCAGTTATTTCATTTGCTATTATCTTCTCCCATTCTTAACAAAAGACACAAACTGACTGAATGGATACAAAAACAAGACCCATATATATGCTGTCTACAAAAGGCCCACTTCAGTCCTAGAGACTCACACAGACTGAAAGTGAGAGGATGGAAAAAGATATTCCATGCAAATGGAAATCCAAAGAAAACCAGACTGACAATTTTCATATCAGAAAAAAAATAGACCTTAAAATAAAATCTATTATAAGGGCTAAAGAAGGACACTACAAAATGATCAAGGGATCAGTCCAAGAAAAAGCCAAAACAATTTTAAATATTTATATACCCAACATAGGAGCACTTCAGTACATAAGGTGAACCCGAACTGACATAAAATGGGAAATTGAGAGTAATGCAATAATAGTAGGGCATGTTAACACCCCACCTCTACCAATGGATAGATCATTAAAACAGAAAATAAATAAGGAAACATAAGCCTAAAGAGAACTATTAGAGCAAACAAACCCAGTAGATATCTTCAACACATTCCATCCAAATGCAGAATACACTTTCTTCTCAGGTGAACATGGAACATTTTTCTCATCTTGGTTCACAAATCAAACCTCAGTAAATTTAATGAAATTGTAATTTTATCAAGCGTTTTCTCTGAACACAACACTGTGAGACTAGATAACAACTATAGAAAAAAAATAAAGAGCAAAAACACATGGAGTTTAAACCAAACATTTATAAATAATGAACATGTTATTGAAGAAATAAAGGAAATCAAAACAATCCTGGAAAGAAAGAACAATGAAAACATGATGATCTCAAACCTATATGATTCAACATAAGCAGTTCTAAGAGGGAAGTTTAAAGTAATACAATTCCTACATCAAGAAACACATTGAAAAAACCACCTAACTTTACATAGTTTTAATGCTTTTTAAATTTCTCTTATCAATGTCTTAAAGGTTTTGTATAAAATCTTTCAACATTTTGCTTAAGATTATTTCTAAGTGTTTTATCTTTTTTGTGATGCAATAGTAAATGGGATTGTTTCCTTTATTCCATTTTCTGAGAGTTTGTGGTTGATATACAGTTAGGCAACTGAGTTTTGTATATCAGAATATAGTAAACATAATGTATGCTATGTCTTTTTTTTCTTTCTTTCTTCTTCTTCTTCTTCTTATTATTATTTTAATTTGTAGTGGATTTTGTCATACATTGAAATGAAACAGCCATGGGTTTACATGTGTTCCCTCTTCTGGGCATACACACCAAGGAAACCAGATCTGAAAGAGACACATGCACCCCAATGTTCATCGCAGCACTGTTTATAATAGCCAGGACATGGAAGCAACCTAGATGCCCATCAGCAGACGAATAGATAAGGAAGCTGTGGTACATATACACCATGGAATATTACTCAGCCATTAAAAAGAATTCATTTGAATCAGTTCTAATGAGATGGATGAAACTGGAGCCCATTATACAGAGTGAAGTAAGCCAGAAAGATAAAGACAATTATAATATACTAACACAAATATATGGAATTTAGAAAGATGTTAATGATAACCCTATATGCAGAACAGAAAAAGAGACACAGATTTATAGAACAGTCTTTTAGACTCTGTGGGAGAAGGCGAGGGTGGGATGTTTCAAGAGAACAGCATCAAAACATGTATATTATGCTACGTCTTTAAAGAATAGACATTTTCCCACAAATAAGACATATAGATGATCAAGAGGTATATGAAAAGAAGCTCAGCATCACTAGTAATCAAAGGAAATGCAGATCAAAAGCACAAGAGATATCACCTCATAACTGTTTGAATGGCTAGTACCAAAAAAGTAAGAAATGACAAATGTTATTGAGCATGTAGAGAAAAAGGGACCCTGATGGCAAAAAGTGAAGAAGAACTAAAAACCCTTTGATGAAAGTGAAAGAGGATAGTGAAAAAGTTGGCTTAAAGCTTAAAGCTTAACATTCAGAAAACTAAGATTATGACATCTGGCCCCATTACCTCATGGGAAATAGATGGGCAGAGAGTGGAAACAGTGTCAGACTTTATTTTGGGGGGCTCCAAAATCACTGCAGATGATGATTGCAGCTATGAAGTTAAAAGATTCTTACTACTTGGAAGGAAAGTCATGATCAACCTAGATAGCATATTAAAAAGCAGAGACACTACTTTGTCAACAAAGGTCCATCTGGTCAACTCCGTGGTTTTTCCAATGGTCATGTATGGATGTGAGAGTTAGACTATGAAGAAAGCTGTGTGCCAAAGAATTGATGCTTTTGAACTGTGGTGTTGGAGAAGACTCCTGAGACTCCCTTGGACTGCAAGGAAACCCAACAGTCCATCCTAAAGGAGATCAATCCTGGCTGTTTATTGGACGGACTGATGTTGAAGCTGAAATTCCAATACTTTGGCCACCAAATGCAAAGAGTTGACTCATTGGAAAAGAACCGAATGCTGGGAAGGATAGGGGGCAGGAGGAGAAGGGGACAACAGATGATGATATGCTTGGATGGCATCACCGACTTGATGGGCATGAGTTTGAGTAAACTCTGGGAGGTTGTGATGGGCAGGGAGGCCTGGCGTGCTGTGATGTATGGGGTCGCAAAGACTCGGACATGACTGAGTGACTGAACTGAACTGAAGTGATGCACTGTTTGTAGGGATGTGTACCAGTGCAACTGTTATGGAAAAATATTCTGGTGCTTCCTCAAGAAATTTAAAAGAGAGCTGTTATGTGATCCATTATCCCACTTCTGGATGTATAGTCAAAGGAAATGAAGTCATTGTTTCAAAGAGAGATCTGTATTCCCAAGTTCATTGCAGCATTATTCACAGTAGCCTTGGTATAGGAACAAACTGAGTATCTTTCAACAGGTGAATGGATTAAAACAATGTGATGTGACATATATAGGTAAATATTATTTAGCCATTAGAAAAAGAAAGAAGTCGTTTCATTTGAAGCTACTTGGATGAAACTGGAGGGCATTACACTAAGTTAACTAAGTCAGAGGAAGGAATATACTATATGATCTCAATTATTAGGAATCTCGGGAAAAAAAAAAAAAAGATGGAACTCAGAGGAGAAAAAATGAATGCCAAAGACTGAAGTGTAGCTCAAATAGGGAGAGATTACATATTCTCATGTATAAAAAAATAATATGTTCTGAGGTTCTAGTTTAGAACCATCAACAACAGGCTCTGTCATCAGAAGAGGATGCAGAAGGAAGCATGCTGAGCAAACCTCTAGAAACCGATGCTTCCCCAGTCCCTAGAATGTCCCAACATGGACTCTGGATTTTGCATGATGGACCGCACAGAAGCATGCCCGTGAGGAGCAACCCCCCACCCAAGGTCAGGGGTGGTGACCAAGAGCACCAGGCCGCAACCGTGTAGGAGAGGCCTACAGGATCTACCCAGGTCTGAGGTCAGAGGCGGCGGCTGAGGGAGCTATTCCACTTCTGAGGTCAGGGACAGCGGCGCAGAGGAGCTACCCCATGGCCAAGGAGTGGCAGCTGGGCCGAGAGGAGGTACTCGACGTGAAAGGTCAGAAGGGGCGGCCATGAGGAGACGCCCCTGGTCTAAGGTAAGGAGCAGTGGCTGTGCTTTGCAGGAGCAGCCGTAAAGAGATACCCCCATCAAAGGTAAGAGAAGCCCAAGTAAGACAGTAGGTGTTGCGAGAGGACATCAAAGGGCAGACACACTGAGCCATAAGCACAGAAATCTAGCCAATCTGATCACAGGACCACAGTCTTGTCTAACTCATGAAACTAAGCCATGCCATCTGCGGCCACCCAAGACAGCCAGGTCATGGTGGAGAGGTCTGACAGAATGTGGTCCCCTGGAGAAGGGAATGGCAATCCACTTCAACATTCTTGCCTTGAGAAACCCATGAACAGTATGAAAAGGCAAAATGATAAGATACGGAAAGAGGAACTCCCCAGGTCAGTAGGTGCCAAATATGCTACTGGAGATCAGTGGAGAAATAACTCCAGAAAGAATGAATGGACGGAGCCAAAGCAAAAACTCTACTCAGTTGAGGATGGCACTAGTGATAGAAGCAAGGTTTGATGCTACAAACAGCAAAATTGCATAGGAACCTGGAATGTAAGGTCCATGAATCAAGGCAAATTGGAAGTGGTCAAACAGGAGATGGCAAAGGTAAATGTTGACATTCTAGGAATCAGTGAACTAAAATGGACTGGAGTGGGTGAAATTAACTCAGATGACCATTATATCTACAACTGTGGGCAGGAATCCCTTAGAAGAAATGCAGTAGCCATCTTGGTCAACAAAAGAGTTCAAAATGCAGTACTTGGTGGCAATCTCAAAAATGACAGAATGAGCTCTGTTCATTTCCAAGGCAAACCATTCAAAATCATGATAATCCAAGCCTAGGCCCCAACCAGTAACACTGAAGAAGCTGAAGTTGAACAGTTCTATGGAGACCTATAAGACCTTTTAGAACTAACACCCCAAAAAAGATGTCCTACTCGTTAGAGGGGACTGGAATGCAAAAGTAGGAAGTCAAAAAACACCTGGAGTGACAGGCACATTTGGCCTTGCAGTAGAGAATGAAGCAGAGCAAAGGCTAATAGAGTCTTGACTAGAAAAAACACTGGTCATAGCAAACACCTTCTTCCAGCAACACAAGAGAAGACTCTACACATGGTCAACACCGTATGGTTGAAACCGAATTCAGATTGATTATATTCTTTGCGGCCAAAGATGGAGAAGCTCTATACAGTCAATAAATACAAGACCAGGAGCTGACTGTGGCTCAGATCATGAACTCCTTATGGCCAAATTCAGACTTAAATTGAAGGAAATAGGGAAAACCACTAGACCATTCAGGTATGACCTAAATCAAATCCCTTACGACTATACAGTAGAAGTGAGAAATAGATTTAATGAACTAGATCTGACAGAGTGCTGATGAACTATGGATGGAGGTTTCTGACATTGTAAAAGACACAGGGATCAAGACCATCCTCATGGAAAAGAAATGCAAAAGGCAAAATGGTTGTTTGAGGAGACCTTACAAATAGCTGTGTAAAGAAGAGAAGTGAAAAGCAAAGGAGAAATGAAAGATATTCCCATTTCAATGCAGAGTTCGAAAGAATAGCAAGGAGAGATAAGAAAGCCTTCCTCAATGATCAGTGCAAAGAAATAGAGGAAAACAGAATGGAAAAGACAGATATCACTTGAAGGAAATGAGAGATACCAAGGGAACGTTTCATGCAAAGATGGGTTCGATAAAGCTTAGAAATGGTATAGACCTAAAAGAAGTGGGAGATGCAGAGAAGAGGTAGCAAGAATACACAGAAGAACTGTACAAAAAAGATTTTCATGACGCAGATAATCACACTGGTGTAGTGATTCACGTAGATCCAGACATCCTTGAATGTGAACTCAAGTAGGTCTTAGAAGGCATCACTAGGAACAAAGCTAGTGGTTGTGATGGAATTTCAGTTGAGCTGATTCAAATCCTGAAAGATGATGCTGTGAAAGTACTGCACTCAATATGCCAGCAAATTTGGAAAAATCAGGAGTGGCCACAGGACTTGAAAAGGTCAATCTTCATTCCAATTCCCAAGGAAAGGCAATCCCAAAGATTGCTCAAACTATGGCATAATTGCACTCATCTGACACGCTAATAAAGTAATGCTCAAAATTCTGAAAGCCAGTCTTCAGCAATACATGAACTTCCAGATGTTCAAGCTGGTTTTTTTAAAAGGCAGAGGAACCAGAGATCAAATTGCCAGCATCTGCTGGAACATTGAAAAAGCAAGAGAGTTCCAGAAAAAAGTCTACTTCTGCTTTATTGACTATGCCAAACCTGTTGACTGTGCGGATCACAACAAACTGTCAAAAATTCTAAAAGAGATGGGACTTGCTTCCTGAGAAATCTGTATGCAGGTCAGGAAGCAACAGTTAGAATTGGACATTGACCAACAGACTGGTTCCAAATGGGAAAAGGAGAACATCAAAACTGTATATTGTGACCCTGCTTATTTAATTTATATGCAGAGTATATGATGAAAAACGCTGCGCTGGAGAAGCACAAGCTGGAATCACGATTGCCAGGAGAAATATAAGTAACCTTTGATATGCAGATGCCACCACACTTGTGGCAGAAAGTGAAGAGGAACTAAAAGGCCTCTTGATGAAAGTGAAAGGGGAGAGTGAAAAAGTTGGCTTTAAGTTCAACATTCAGAAAAGTAAGATCATGGTATCTGATCCCATCACTTCATGGGAAATAGATGGGGAAAACAGTGGAAACAGTGTCAGAGTTTATTCCTGGAGCTCCAAAATGACTACAGATGCAGATTGCAGCCATGAAATTAAAAGACGCTTACTCCTTGGAAGGAAAGTTATTACTAAATTAGATAGCATGTTAAAAAGCAGACACATTACTTTGCCAACAAAGGTCTGTCCTGTCAAGGCTATGGTTTTTCCAGTGGTCATGTATGGATGTGAGAGTTGGATGGTAAAGAAAGCTGAACCCTGAAAAATTTATGCTTTTGAACTGTGGTGTTGATGAAGACTCTTGAGAGTTCCTTGGACTGCAAGGAGATCCAACAAGTCCATCCTAAAGGATCTCAGTCCTGGGTGTTCACTGGAAGAACTGATGCTGAAGCTGAAACTCCAATACTTTGGCTGCCTCATGCAAAGAGTTGACTCATTGAAAATGACCCTGATGATGGGAGGGATTGGGGGCAGGAGGAGAAGGGGATTACAGAGGATGAGATGGCTGGATGGCATCACCGACCTGATCGACATTAGTTTGAGTAAACTCTAGGAATTTGTGATGGACAGGGAGGCCTGGCATGCTACGATTGATGAGGCTGCCAAGAGTTGGACATGACAGAATGACTGAACTGAGATTCTAATATTTGCGATTCCCGATCTAATCATGAGATCTAATAATGAGATTGATCAAGCTCTGGATGTTGGTTTTGGACAGGGAAGCCTGTGATGCCATAGCCCATGGGTCAAAAGAGTCGGACACAACTGAATGACTGACTCACTGAAGACAGTGGATCTTACCTGTATTTTCCTCAAAAGCAAAAGTTAAACATGTGTGGTGATGGCAATGATACTTAAAAGAAAGGGAAACTCATTTCTAATAAATGCACAAATGTGGGTGGACAAGATGATGGAGCAGTAGTTGGAAGTGGGATACAACTCTCTCCACCAATGCATCAAGAATGTCTAAAGACGCAGCAGTCCTCACAGAAGACCAGGTGAATACAGGCAGGATGGCCTGACTACAGAGGAGGAATAACAGACGCCACACAGAACTCGGTAGGACAAAGGAGAGAAGGGACGAGGATGAAGGGAAAAGAAGGAAAAGAGCAAGTGGGACCAGACTGCACCTCATGCTGAGGGAGCTGAAGCGCAGGGGAGAGATCCCCGTGTCCATGGCCGTCCACTGGAAAGGAAGTCATTTGAAGCTGTTGGGGAGTGAACCAACTAACCTGTGACCATCTGAACGGAGTGAGAGCCAAACAGACAAGCCATGCTGCTGCATTTCATACCTTGGACAGGGTTGTAAGTCCACTGGTGTCCACGGAAGCTGGGAGCTGAGGCCATGGGAATTGCAGAATGATCCCAGGGTGAGGACTCTTGTTGACTATGGAGAGTCAGCCGGATGGGATGGGATGGAGGAAATCTGCTGCATTGACTGCTTCTTAAGGAAAGTCATGAGACCATAAATGTAGGGTTCAACTGCGTGTGGAGTAGAGCTATCTCTTTCTCCATGGCGGTACCTGTAGATTGGGCAACACAGAAAGACTTCAGTGAGGGTCGTCCCTGAGTTCCTGATGCACTAAGCAATGGAGAATTTGAATGTCTATATACCCTACCCTACCCTATTCTCTGTCTAAATTGTGGGTTTTAGCACCGTAATATTTTTATGAACTTAAATCTCTTCTGGCAGAGTTTCTGGTTTACAAATAAAGCTAATTCCTCACATCTGGCTCATTCTTGGTGTTTGAAGAAAGTTTGAGAACCTTCCTGCCTCTCAATGCAATACTGCCCTTTACTATACTACCATTGCTGACTTTACACTTTCACTTCTTGCCTAATATATTCTATGTCTTTCTCTATTCACTATCACTTTAGTGGTATGTGTGCCTATGTTGGAATTAATATTTATAATAAAGTATTACCCTGATTCAGTAGAGAATCAAAAGGACTGCATTTACAACACTAGTAATAAATTACCTCCAAATTACAATCTATTAGTGCTCCCATTTGAAACTGACTTTCTCTATATATATCATTGCAGTCTCTTAACTAATTTTCCTTACCTAGTGGCTCAATTTTGAAATGAAATATAGAAAACAATGGAGTGGTAAACTTTGGAGATTACCTTGCTTTTTATATGTCTCATAGTAGATATGTAAATATCAGGTTTTTTTTTTCCCAGTGTGGCTGTTCTTAGTGCATATTATAGCTCAGTGTGGTGTGATTTCTATTGACTGAAGAATGTACATTTTGAACTATAGTTGTCAGAAAAATGAGTGTAGATGAATAAAGTAATACCAAGAAATTACAGGCTTTTGTTGTTGTAGAAGGAAAACCTTGCTGTGTCTCTCATCTACAGTCTAATTTTCAGATTTATTGAAACTCTTAATTTTGTTAAGCTCCATTACAAATTTGGATTATTTGGTGTTTTTTGCCCTTGAGTTGTATTTCTCATGTATTTTTGGATAGTAAGCTCTTATCAAATATATGGGAGCAGGAGTAGAAGGGGACGACAGAGGATAAGATGGCTGGATGGCATAACTGACTCAATGGACATGAGTTTGAGTAAACTCCGAGAGCTGGTGATGGACAAAGAGGCCTGGCATGCTGCGATTCACGGGGTCGCAAAGAGTCGGATACGACTGAGTGACTGAACTGAACTGAACTGAAACATATGATTTGGAAATACCTTCTGTCAATCTGTAAATTGCCATTTGATTTTGTTGATGTTCCTTTGTTTGAATTTTGATGTGGTGTCACTTGTTTGTTTCTGCAGTTGTTGCCTTGTTGCCTTGGCTTTTGATGTGAAACCCAAAAATTCATTGCAGAGGCAGAAGGCAAGAATATTGCCTGAATGTTCTCATCTGGGGGTTTAATCACTTCAAGTCATGTTCAGTTTTTTAATCCCTGTTTAGTTGATTTTTCTGTATGTTAAAAGACAGGGGCACAGTTTTATTTTTTTCATAGCATTATCCAGTTTTCCCAGTGCAATATTTGAAAAGGTTCTCCTTTCCCCACTTGGTAGTCTTGGCTCCTTTCTCATAAGCTAACCGACAATATATGGGTGTGTGTTTCTTTCTTGCTTCTCTGTTCTGCTCTGTTGATCTATGTGTCTGCTTTTGTGCCAGAAGCAAATCATTCTGTTTTGATTACTATAGCTTTCTAATACAATTTTAAATCAGCAACCCTAGTCTCGAACATTGTTCTTCTTTCCCAAGATCACTTTGACTCTTTGGTATTTTGTGATTTAATACAGCAGAATAGACCAAGAAGGGATGGAAAAAGTTCACAGAAGAACTATACAAAACAAACAAACAAACAAACAACAACAACTAATGACCCAGATAATCACAATGGTGTATTTTCTCATTCAGAGCCAGACCTTCTGGAATGTGAAGTCACATGGGTCTTAAGAAGCACTGCTGCCCATAAAGCTAGTGGAGGTGATAGAATGCCAGCAAAGCTACTTAAAATCCTAAAAGATGATGCTAGTAAAGTGCTCCACTCAATATGTCAGAAAATTTGGAAAAACCAACAGGGACCAGAGGACAGGAAGAGGTCCATCCTCATCCCAGTTCCCAAGAAGGGCAGTACTAAAGAATGTTCAAGCCACTGAACAGTTGTACTCATCTCCCATGCTAGTAAGGTTACGCTCAATTCCTCCAGGCTAGGCTTCAGCATTATGTGACATAGAAAATCCAGATGTTCGAGTTCGGTTTAGCAAATGCAGAGGAACCAGAGATCAAATTGCCAACATTTAATGGGACATAGAGAAATCAAGGGATCCAGAAAAGCATCTGCTTCATTGATCTCACCAAACCATGTGGGTCACAACAAAGTGAAAAACTCTTAAGGAGATGGGAACACCAAGCCAAACTTACCTGTCTTCTGAGAAACCTGTGTACGATTCAAAAAGCAACAGATAGAAGCAGACAACGAACAATAAACTGGTTCTATATTGGTGAAGTTGTCCATCAATGCTGTATGTTGTCACCCTGCTGATTTAGCTTATATGCAGAGCATATGCAAAATTGAGTCCTAAAAGCTGGAATCAAGATTGCTGGGAGAAATATCAACAACCTCATATATGTGAATGATACCACTCTAATGGCAGAAAGGGAAGAGGAACTAAAGAGCCTCTTGATGGGGTGAAAGAGGAGAGTGAAAAAGCTGGTTTAAAACTTGATATCAAAAAAGCTAAGATCATGGCATCTGGTCCCATCACTTCCATGGCAAATAGAAGGGGAAAAAATGGAAGCAGTGACAGATTTCCTCTTCTTGGCCTCTAAAATCACCATGGATTGTGACTGCAGCCATGAAATTAGAAGACAATTCCTTCTTGGCAGGAAAGCTATGACAAACGTAGACAGTGTTTTAAAAGCAAAAACCTCACTTTGCTGACAGAAATCTATACAGTCAAGTCTATACTCTTTCTAGTAATCATGTATGCATGTAAGAGCTGGACAGACAATAAAGAAGGAAGAGTACTGAAGAACGTATGTTCACAACCTCTGGTGCTGTAGAAGACTCTTGAGAGTCCCTTGCATAGCAAGGAGATCAATCAAGTCAGCCTTAAAGGAAATCAACCCTGATAACTCTTCAGAAGTATTGATGCTGAAGCTGAAGCTCCAATATTTTGGCCACGTAATGTGAATAGCTGACTCACTGGAAAAGAGCCTGATGCTGGGAAACATTGAATACAGAAGAAAAAGAGGCTGACAGAGGATGACATGGTTGGCTGGCATCACCAATTCAATGGGCATGAACTTGGGCAAATTCTAAGAGATGGTAAGGGACAGGGAAGTCTGGCATCCTGCAGTCCCTGGAGTCACAATGAGTCAGACATGACATGGCAACTGAACAACAACAACATCAACATTTTTATGCAAGTTGTAAAAATTTTTTTTCTGTTTTGTGAAAAGGGCCTTGGAATTTTGAAAGAGACTGCAGTGAATATGTAGATAGATTTGGGTATTATGGATGTATTAACAGTATTAATTCTTCCAGTCAATAAATATGAAATATGTTTCCTTTTGTGTCTTATAAATATTTCTTTCATGCATCTCTTGAAAGTTTTCATACATAGATCTTTCAACACCTTGCTTGAATTTATTTCTGTGTATTTTTTTGATGCAATTGTAAATGGGATTATTTGTATTTCTGTAATTTGTTTTTGTGTGTGGCCTAGGTAACCGAGTTTTATATATTCAGATAAAGTATACAAAATGCATGCTATTTTTTACAGAGTAGACAGTTTGCCCCCTGCCCCCCAATAAGACATACATAATGCCCAAGAATTATATGACAATATGCTCAACATCACTATCAGGGAAGTGCAAATCAAAAGTACAACATATAACAGATCATTCCTGTTTAAATGGCTTTCACCATAAAGCAAGAAATAAGTGTGACTGAGGATGTATAGAAATCGGGGTCTTAATGCATTATTGGTCAGAATGTATATTGGTGCAACTTCCATGGAATACCTTTTAGAAGTTTCTCATGGAATTTCAAAAAGACCTGTTATGTGGCCATTAATCCCACTTCTGGATATATATTCACTTCTGAATATATATGGAAAGGAAATGAAATAATTATCTCAAAGAGAAATCTGTACTCCCATATTCTTTGCATCTATATTCACAGTAGCCTAGAAACATACTATTACAGGAACAATCTAAGTACCTGTCAGCAGGTGAAGAGATTAAAACAATGTGATGTGATATATATATGTGAATTTTATTTGGCCATTAAGGAAGAAAGAAATTCTTCCATATGTGACAGCATGCATGAAATTGGAGGGCCTTATGCTAACTCTTGCCTGGAAAATCCATGGTTGGAGGAGCCTGGTAGGCTGCAGTCCATTGGGTCACGAAGAGTGGGACACAACTGAGAGACTTCACTCTCACTTTTCACTTTCCTGCATTAGAGAAGGAAATGGCAACCCACTCCAGTGTTTTTCCTGCAGAATCCCAGGGAGGGGGCAGCCTGGTGGACTGCAATCTAAGGGGTCGCACAGAGTCGGACACGACTGAAGTGACTTAGCAGCAGCATGCTAAGTGAAATAAGTTAGAGAAAGACATACTGTATGATCTCAATTGTAAGGAATCTTAAAAGAACAAAAAAAGAGGAACTCAGAAATGGCCTAGGAAATTAATTGCCAAGGCTTAGAGAGTGGAGGAAATAGGAACAGGTTTGTAAAAGGTTACGCATTTTAACATATGAACATTATAAGGTCTGAGGATCTAATGGGTAGCATGATGACTATAACTGATAAAATTGTGTTGTATAATTGGTGCTATCTAAGAGAGTGGAACTTGCCTGTGTTCTCTTCAAAAAGGAAAAGGTAAACATGTCAGATGATAGGTATGTTACTTAAGTTAATAGAAAGGGAAACTGTTTTCTAATACATATGTAAATTGAGGGTCAGCACTATGGCAGAGGGGTAGGTGGAAATGGCAAGTATACTGGAGTGGGTTGCCATTTCCTCCTTCAGCAAAGCTTCTCGACTTGGAGATTGAACCATAGCCTGTGTCTCCTGCATTGCAGGCAGCTTCTTTAGCGGCTGAGTCATCAGGGAAGTCCTAACAAAACTACCATATGTCCTAGAAATTCTACTATTGGGCATAGACACTGAGAAAACCATAATTCAAAGACATGCATACCCCAAAATTCATTGCAGCAGTGTTTATAATAGCCAGGACATGGAAGCAATCTAGATGTGCACTGAGAGAGGAATGGATAAAGAAGTTGTGGTGCATCTATAGAAGGGAATTTTAATTAACTTTAAAGAGAAATGAATTTGGGTCACTTGAGCTGAGGTGGATGAACCTACAGCATATTATTGAGAGTGAAGTTAGTCGGAAAGAGAAAACCAAACGTTGTATATTAATGAGTATATATAGAATCTAGAAAAGTGGCACTGGTTAACCTGTTTTCAGGGCAGGAAGAGAGACACAGACAGATAATAGGTTTGTGGATGCAATGGAAGGAGTGGGCAAGTTGAATTGAGAGAGTCGCATTGAAACATAGTACATGACCATCTGTAAAATATTAACAGACAGGTAGTGGGCAGTGGCTTTATGACACAGGAAGCTCACCCCGTGCTGTGTGACCACCTGGAGAAGTGGTATGGGGTGCCTGGTGGGGGACTCAAGAGGGAGGGTGTATATGTACACTTATGGCTGTTTCACATCATTGTAAAGCAGAAACCAACACACTCTAAAGAAATTATACTCCAGTTAAAAGTAAATTTAAAAAATAATATATAAATCTGTCAAAATCTCATGTTATATATTTAAATATCTTATAGTCTTATTTGTCAATTCTGTCTCAAACAATACTCTGCTTTCTAATCACTATTCATGACATGATTTGTATATGTTGGTTTCTACAAAGGAAAACAAAGAACTTTGCACTATCTACTGAGAAACGCAAAATGGAGACTTTTTCGATGCTTAAATCGCACTTAAGCAAATGATTAATATTTAAGTTGTTATAAGTGGATGAATAGCCCTCAGCCTCTGGCCTCAGTTTTAACTGGATCCTGCTTCTCCTCTTTCTAGTGCTTTGGTAGGTTCCTTATCTTTGAGGGCAAATTTAACAAGTCAGCTTCCATGCAAATGTTATAACTGGGTGCTTACTGCCCAGAGGTGACAAAGTCCCTCATCACTTGATGCTTCTTGTGTGAAATAAAAGCCTCCCCCTGTATCATTTGTGGTTTTAAAATTGACCTAAAAGGCTGAGTGTAGGCTGTGGGAGAGGTTTTGTTTTCCAGGCTGGACTCCTCTTGTCAGAACTATATTGGTGGTATATGAAATTTTTCAGGCTGCTTGAGCAGCAGTGGCTGTCTTATGCTTTATACATATGCCCACCACACACAGACACACAGACAGACACACACACACACACACACTCACTCCCTACATAAAAAATGACTGGCATGCAAAGGAAAGTTCTGTTCCCATTTTCCACTGACTGAAGATAAAAAATTTAGCCTTATTTTGCTGCCCTAATTCTCTTCTCTTCAGAGTAATATGTGAATGAAAAAAGTGAAAATCCCACACAAACCTTCAAATCAGAAGAGAATTTTAACATTCCTCCTTCATTTTTTTAAAAGAAAAGTATTCAAATAAATATAAATACATAAACATCAATATATTCATATAAATATATGTAAACAGTAGCTGACGGATCTTCGAACAAGGATCTCATTAACTTTTGTGTGGAAGGTCTGTGACAGTGTTTATAATGACCAGTCCCTGAAATGTTTGACATTTTTCATGTGGCTGAAGTATGTTTTTTCTGAACACTTCAGATCATACAGCCTTTGTGGGGCTACTCTCAAAAACCGAGGACTTTACTCCTGTTTTCCTATCACCACCTCAGATTTTTGAACTTCTGGGGGTGTCTCATAAACAGAAGTCTCATCTGAACTGGCTACTGTTAAAATGTCAATGTGTTGCATTTGAAAAAAATATTTTTATTATTTATGACCATAACTGCTGGAATTTTCAACTACTTTTCCATTCTGTAGAAAGTATTCAATTTTTAAATCTTAGTGTTTGTGTTAAAGTTATAGGAACTTTGCATAACAGTCTTCATTTTTTTTTCATTTAATTTTATTAGTTGGAGGCTAATTACAATATTGAAGTGGGTTTTATCATATATTGACATGAATCAGCCATGGAGTTACATGTATTCCCCATCCTGATCCCCCCTCCCACCTCCCTCTCTACCCGATCCCTCTGGGTCTTCCTAGTGAACCAGGTCCGAGCACTTGTCTCATTCATCCAACCTGGGTTGGTGATCTGTTTCACCCTAGATAATATACATGTTTTGATGCTCTTCTTTTGAAACATCGCACCCTCGCCTTCTCCAACAGAGTCCAAAAGACTGTTTTATACATCTGTGTCTCTTTTTCTGTTTTGCATATAGGGTTATCATTACCATCTTTCTGAATTTCATATATATGTGTTAGTATACTGTAATGGTCTTTATCTTTCTGGCTTACTTCACTCTGTATAATGGGCTCCAGTTTCATCCATCTCATTAGAACTGATTCAAATGAATTCTTTTTAATGGCTGAGTAATATTCCATGGTGTATATGTACCACAGATTCCTTATCCATTCGTCTGCTGATGGGCATCTAGGTTGCTTCCATGTCCTGGCTATGATAAACTGTGCTGTGATGAACATTGGGGTGCATGTGTCTCTTTCAGATCTGGTTTCCTTGGTGTGTATGCCCAGAAGTGGGATTGCTGGGTCATATGGCAGTTCTATTTCCAGGTTTTTAAGAAATCTCCACACTGTTTTTCATAGCGGCTGTACTAGTTTGCATTCCCACCAACAGTGTAAGAGGGTTCCCTTTTCTCCCCACTCTCTCCAGCATTAATTGTTTGTAGACTTTTGGATAGCAGCCATCCTGACTGGCGTGTAATGGTACCTCATTGTGGTTTTGATTTGCATTTCTCTGATAATGAGTGATGTTGAGCATCTTTTCATGTGTTTGTTAGCCATCTGTATGTCTTATTTGGAGAAATATCTGTTTAGTTTTTTGGCCCATTTTTTTGATTGGGTCATTTATTTTTCTGGAGTTGAGCTGGGGGAGTTGCTTGTATATTTTTGAGATTAGTCCTTTTTCTGTTGCTTCGTTTGCTATTATTTTCTCCCAATCTGAGGGCTGTTTTTTCACCTTGCTTATAGTTTCCTTTGTTGTGCAAAACCTTTAAAGTTTCATTAGGTCCCATTTGTTTATTTTTTCTTTTGTTTCTAATATTCTGGGATGTGGGTCATAGAGGATCCTGCTGTGATTTATGTCAGAGAGTGTTTTGCCTATTTTCTCCTCTAGGAGTTTTATAGTTTCTGGTCTTATATTTAGATCTTTAATCCATTTTGAGTTTATATTTGTGTATGGTGTTAGAAAGTATTCTAGTTTCATTCTTTTACAGGTGGTTGACCAGTTTTCCCAGCACCACTTGTTAAAGAGGTTGTCTTTTTTCCATTGTATATCCTTGCTTTCTTTGTCAAAGATAAGGTGTTCATAGGTTCGTGGATTTACCTCTGGGCTTTCTATTCTGTTCCATTGATCTATTTTTCTGTCTTTGTGCCAGTAGCATACTGTCTTGATGACTGTGGCTTTGTAGTAGAGTCTGAAGTCAGGAGGGTTGATTCCTCCAATTCCATTCTTCTTTCTCAAGATTACTTTGGCTATTCGAGGTTGTTTGTATTTCCATACAAATTGTGAAATTATTTGTTCTAGTTCTGTGAAAAATACCATTGGTAGTTTGATAGAGATTGCATTGAATCTATAGATTGCTTTGGGTAGTATAGTTATTTTGACAATATTGATTCTTCCAATGCATGAACACGGTATGTTTCTCCATCTGGTTGTGTCCTCTTTGATTTCTTTCATCAGTTTTTTATAGTTTTCTATGTATAGGTCTTTTGTTTCTTTAGGTAGATATACTCCTAAGTACTTTATTCTTTTTGTTGCAATGGTGAATGGTACTGTTTCCTTAATTTCTCTTTCTGTTTTCTCATTGTTAGTGTATAGGAATGCAAGGAATTTCTGCATGTTAATTTTATATCCTGCAACTTTACTCTATTTGTTGATTAGCTCTATTAATTTTCTGGTAGAGTCTTTAGAGTTTTCTATGTAGAGGATCATGTCATCTGCACACACAGAGAGAGTTTCACTTATTCTTTTCCTATCTGGATTCCTTTTACTTCTTTTTCTGCCCTGATTGCTGTGGCCAACACTTCCAAAACTATGTTCAACAGGAGTGGTGAGAGTGGGCACCCTTGTCTTGTTCCTGATATTAGGGGAAATGCTTTCAATTTTTCACCATTGAGGGTAATGCTTGCTGTGGGTTTGTCATATATAGCTGTTATTCTGTTGAGGTTTGCTCCTTCTATTCCTGCTTTCTGGAGAGTTTTAATCATAAATGGATGTTGAATTTTGTCAAAGGTTTTTTCTGCATCTATTGAGATATTCATATGGTTTATATGTTTCAATTTGTTAATGTGGTGTATTACATTGAGTGATTTGGAGATATTAAAGAATCCTTGCATTTCTGGGATAAAGCTCACTTGGTCATGGTGTATGATTTTTTAAATATGTTGTTGGATTCTGTTTGCTAGAATTTTGTGAAGGATTTTTGCATCTTTGTTCACCAGTGATATTGGCCTGTAGTTTTCTTTTTTTGTGGCATCTTTGTCTGGTTTTGGAATTAGGGTAACGTTGGCCTCATAGAATGAATTTGGAAGTTTACCTTCTTCTGCAATTTTCTGGAAGAGTTTGAGTAAGATTGGTGTTAGCTTTCCTCTAAATTTTTGGTAGAATTCAGTTGTGAAGCCATCTGGTCCTGAGCTTTTGTTTGCTGGAAGATTTCTGATTACAGTTTCAATTTCCTTGCTTGTGGTGTGTTTGTTAAGATCTTCTATTTCTTCCTGGTTCAGTTTTGGAAAGTTATACTTTTCTAAGAACTTGTCCATTTCTTCCAAGTTGTCCATTTTATTGGCATAGAGCTGCTGGTAGCAGTCTCTTATGATCCTTTGTATTTCAGTGTTGTCTGTTGTGATCTCTCCACTTTCATTTCTATTTTTGTTGATTTGGTTCTTCTCCCTTTGTTTCTTAATGAGTCTTGCTAATGGTTTGTCAATTTTGTTTATTTTTTCAAAAAACCAGCTTTTAGCTTTGTTGATTTTTGTTACGGTCTCTTTAGTTTCTTTTGCATTTATTTCTGCCCTAATTTTTAATTTTTCTTTCCTTCTACTAACCCTGGGTCCTTCATTTCTTCCTTCTCTAGTTGCTTTAGGTGTAGAGTTAGGTTATTTGTTTGACTTTTTTCTTGTTTCTTGAGGTAGGCCTGTAATGCTATGAATCTTCTCCTTAGCACTGCTTTTACAGTGTCCCATAGGTTTTGGGTTGTTGTGTTTTCATTTTCATTCATTTCTATGCATATTTTGATTTTTTTTTATTTCTTCTATGATTTGTTGGTTATTCAGAAGTCTGTTGTTTAGCCTCCATATGTTTGAATTGTTAATAATTCTGTCCTGTAATTCAGATCTAATCTTACTGTACTGTGGTCAGAAAAGATGACTGGAATGATTTCAATTTTTTTTGAATTTACCAAGACTAGATTTATGGCCCTGGATGTGATCTATTATGGAGAAGGTTCCGTGTGCACTTGAGAAAAAGGTGAAGTTGATTGTTTTGGGGTGAAACGTCCTATAGATGTCAATAATGTCTAGCTGGTCCATTGTGTCCTTTAAAGTTTGTGTTTCCTTGTTAATTTTCTGTTTAGTTGATCTATCCATAGTTGTGAGTGGGGTATTAAAGTCTTCTGCTATTATTGTGTTACTATTAATTTCCTCTTTCATACTTGTTAGCGTTTGCCTTAGATATTGCGGTGCTCCTATGTTGGGTGCATATATATTTATAACTGTTATATCTTCTTCTTGGATTGATCCTTTGATCATTATGTAGTGTCCTTCTTTGTCTCTTTTCACAGCCTTTATTTGAAAATCTATTTTATGTGATATGAGTATTGTGACTCCTGCTTTCTTTTGGTCTCCGTTAGTGTGAAATATTTTTTCCAGCCCTTCACTTTTATTCTGTATGTGTCCCTTGTTTTGAGGTGGGTCTCTTGTAGAGAGCATATATAGGGGCCCTGTTTTTGTATCCATGCAGCCAGTCTTTGTCTTTTGGTTGGGGCATTCAACCCATTTACATTTAAGGTAATTATTGATTGGTGTAGTGCCGTTGCCATTTACTTTGTTGTTTGGGGTTCAGGTTTATACAACCTTTCTGTGTTTCCTATCTAGAGAAGATCCGTTAGCATTTGTTGAAGAGCTGGTTTGGTGGTGCTGAATTCCCTCAGCTTTTGCTGGTCTGTAAAGCTTTTGAGTTCTCCTTCATATATGAATGAGATCCTTGCTTGGTACAGTAATATATGTTGTAGGTTATTCTTTCATTACTCTAAGTATGTCCTGCCATCCCTTCTGGCCTGAAGGGTTTCTATTGATAGATCAGCTGTTATCCTTATGGGAATCCCTTTGTGTGTTATTTGTTGTTTCTCCCTTGCTGCTTTTAATATTTGTTCTTTGTGTTTAATCTTTGTTAATTTGACTAATATATGTCTTGGGGTGTTTTGCATTGGGTTTATCCTGTTTGGGACTCTCTGGGTTTCTTGGACTTGGGTGGCTATTTCCTTCCCCATTTTAGGAGAGTTTTCAGCTATTATCTCCTCAAATATCTTCTCATGGCCTTTCTTTTTGTCTTCTTCTTCTGGGACTCCTATGATTTGAATGTTGGAGCGTTTCACATTGTCCCAGAGGTCCCTGAGTTTGTCCTCATTTCTTTTGATTCTTTTTTCTTTTTTCCTCTCTGCTTCATTTATTTCCAGCATTTTATCTTCTACCTCACTTATCCTATCTTCTGTCTCCGTTATTCTACTCATGGTTCCCTCCAGAGTGTTTTTGATCTCATTTATTGCATTATTAATCTTTAATTCACTCTTTTTTATTTCTTCTAGGTCCTTGTTAAACATTTCTTGCATCTTCTCAATCTTTGTCTCCCTGCTATTTATCTGTAACTCCATTTTGCTTTCAAGAGTTTAGATCATTTTTATTATCATTATTCTAAATTATTTTTCAGGTAGATTCCCTATCTCCTCCTCTTTTGTTTCACTTGGTGGGCATTTTTCATGTTCCTTTACCTGTGGGGTATTTCTCTGCCTTTTCATCTTGTTTAGATTGCTGTGTCTGGAGTGGGCTACCTGTATTCTGGTGGACTGTGGTTCCTTTATATTGTGGAGGTTTCACCCAGTGGGTGGGGTTGGACAATTGGCTTGTCAAGGTTTCCTGGTTTGGGAAGCTTGTGTCACTGTTCTGGTTCGTGGAATTGGATTTCTTCTCTCTGGAGTGCAATGGAGTGTCCAGTAATGAATTTTTCAATGGGTCTATGTGTTATGTGTGATTTTGGGCAGCCTGTATGTTGACACTCAGGTCTATGTTCCTGTGTTGCTAAAGAATTTGTGTGGTATGTCTTGTTCTGGAGCTTATTGGCTCTTGGGTGGTGGTTGGTTTTGGTGTAGGTATGGAGGCTTTTGGATGGTCTCTTATTACTTAGTGTTCCATGTAGTCAGGAGTTTTCTGGTTTTCTCAGGTTTGGGGCTTAAATCTCCTGCCTCTGGATTTCAGTTTTATTCTTCCAGTAGTCTCAATACTTCTCCAACTATACAGCATTGATAATAAAATTTCTAGGTTAATGGTGAAAAGATTCTCCACCATGAGGGACACCCAAAGATGTTCTCAGAGTTACATGAAAAGGAGGAGAGGGAGGAGGGGGATAGAGATGAGCAGGAGGAGAAAAAGTGTGACTCAAGAGGAGAGAGACAGATCTACACAGTTATCTGTTCCCAAAGTGTTCTCCGTAGCCCAGACACTCAGAAAGATTCAGAGAATTGGATTGGGAAGAGAAGGGGAAAGGAGGAGATATAGGTGTTCTGAGGTAGAAAACAGAGAGTCAAAAGTGGGAGAGATTAATCAACGCAGTCTTGAATAGAAATGGGAACTGAATATTGGATTGTTAAATGTCCAAAATTTATATCACATACTGAAAAATAAAGATTACAAATCTAGCATAGAGGTTAGGCTCTTTGAAATACAATATTTAAAAACAAAACAAAAACACACAAAAAATTAGAAATATATATGAAGTTCGGTTTAAAAATAGGGCTTCTTTTTTTTGTAAGGTTATAGTGAAATGAAAATGAAAATTAAGGAATAATAGAGGAGTATTAGAGGAGTTTAAAAGGAAATAAGAGAGAATAACAAGAAGAAAAAAAGAAAAAGAAAAAAAAAGAAAAAAATTTTTTCCCCTAATTAAAAAAAATCATAAAAATATATGAAAATGAAAGTTAAGGAGTAATGGGGGAGTAATAGGTAACTTTAAAAGAAAAGAAAAGAGAAAAAATATAAAAAAGGAAAGAAAAAATTTTAAATTATATATATATATATATATATATATATATATATATATATATATGAATTTCTCTGGAGCTGTTACGGTCAGTGTTGGTTCAGTTCAATTTCAGATAGTTCCTCTTTCCAGCTTACACTTCTTGATATCTATAGGCCCCTTCCAGTGTAGTCGGTGTTACCTTCAGGGATTTTAATCTGTTGTACCAGTCCTTTCTGAGGCGGTTCCCTTTGTTTATTTGGCTTCTGTTTGCCATCTCTTCGGTGTCTAATATCCGCCCTTACACAGGCTGGTGGAGGCGATATCTTAGGTTCGCTAGTTCAGTCCTGCTACGGTGAGGGCGGGGCGCTGAGACAGATATCGCTGTGTATGGATAGCACTCACCGTGTTCTGGCCACACTGGGTTTCCCCTCTCACGAGTGTCTGTGCTTTCCCCGTCTACACTGCTCAGGCTCCCGGCTGCTCTATAGGGAGCTTGCCCTGCGTTGTGTGAGGTTCCAGTTTTTGTGTACCCCACAAAAACGCAGACTCGGTTGCGCCTGTGTATTGTGCCTTCCCTGGCCTGAGCGGCTCAGGCAGCCAGGACCTTAACAGGTGCACTCTACCCAGGTGCGGCATGCACTTTCCCCTCCGCGGCCCCAGCCTCAGTTTCTGCACATGCCTGTCGGGATCCAGTGCCTTGTGTTTGTTCTCAGGAGCTGGCCTCTTCCCGTGACCCTCCCGGCGGCAGAAGTCGACCATCCAGAATCTCAGGGAGTCTTTGGATAGAAACTGGAGGCCTCTTTGCAGTGTGGGAGGGGATGCCATCTCTGGGGCTGAGTTTGCTCCTTTCCCCTCCACTCTGCCTCCTACGTCCAGTAGGGATGGGCCAGTCTGCCGAAGACTAGCTTTTCTCTGGAGTTTATCAGTCCCTTTGTTTTGCGAATAGCCAGTGGTGTGTTCCGGCTGGTTAATTTTCTCTCTTGCTATCCCACAGTTTAAAAAAGCTCCCTCCAATTGATCTCAGGGCCTTCTGGCCGGTCCTTAACCTAAGCAATGCCGCCCGCTCCTCTCTGTTCCACCCCCACTTGCTGCTGGTGGATGCGGGCGTCTGGGGTACTTTCCTGCTGGGAGTTGCTTTAAGGCATGTAATCTGTGGGCCTTATTTAATTTTTCCTCCCAGTTAGGTTGCCCTTGAAATTTGAAAACTTCTGCCAGACCCTCCAATGTGAGGGTTTCCTGGTGATTGGAAACTTTCTCTATTAAGACTCCCTCTCCGGGATGGGTCTCCGTTCCTAGCTCTTTTGTCTCTCTTTTTGTCTTTTATATTATGTCCTACCTCCTTTAGAAGATAATGGGTTGCTTTTCTGGACACCTGATGTCCTCTGCTCGTGATCAGAACTTGTTTTGTGAAATTTGCTCAGCATTCAATTGTTCTTTCAATGAATTTTTAGGGGAGAAAGTCCTATTCCTCTGCCATCTTGGTTCCTCCTGCATAGCAGTTTTTAAAACTTAATGCTTTGATTAAATTGTGGAAGTAGAAAATAGGATTGTGGTGACCTGGTTCCTCTCAGTCCTTTTGGTTACCCAGTGGGATCCACATCAGAGGGTGACCATGCTGCTCCTTATACAATTCCTGGGAATCAGTCCACAGTTTCCTTTAATGATCCATCCACCCAGGACTAAACAGCCCAGATTGTTGAAATTTCTTGTTATATACACCTTGAAGCTCGAAGTCATTCCATGTTTTGTTTTCCATTTTCTATGGAATGGGAAACCTCTCTAGTCTAACAATTCCTAATACACCTTGATGTGATTCTTATGTGATCTTGTTGCAAAGCTTCATTATTTACAAAGCAATTTTTATATCCATGCTGGTCTTAGTCTCGTTGTGATAAACAAGGAGACAAGGGTTTCATGCACTTAGGGAAGAAAGAAATCTGGGAAGCAAGGAAGGAAGTTAGGGTGATGTGTAATGAAGGATTGAATAGATCAGGAAATGGATATAAGAACATGAAACAATGGGATGCTTACGTATTTCATTGGCCAAACTATGTAAGATAGATGGGTCTGCCAAGAACAGGTGCCCTTTTCTGGTTCATTAATTTTTGAAGCAAAATCAAAGCCTCATATTTTTTGCAGACTCCTGCCTGATTGAATCCCATCCTGAGAAATTTGGCACACACATGCTCTGCACACAGGTGTGTACACAGACCTTGTCAAGTGAAATGAGCCTATTTTCAGGCTACCAATCACACTTTGGTCTGCCCCTCTTTCCCTCCAATTTTCTGTACTCTTCCTGCATGTTCTTCCGGGTAGGATGTGGGAAATGGGTAGCTCAAACACACACATTAAAAGTTGAATGGATAAAGTTGACTCCATTACAAATTAAAGTTACACTGCTGCCTCAGCAGTAAGGAACCCAGCTGCCAATGCAGGAGAACTGTGGTCAATTTCCTGAGTGGTGAAGATCCCTTGGAAAAGGAAATGTCAACCACTCCAGTATTCATGCCAGGGAAATTCCACGGACAGAGGAGCCTGGTTCGTGATCATCTATGGGATTGCAAAAAGAATCAGGCACAAAATTAGTGACTAAATAACAAAATCAGGGAAGTCTTGCCCCCATCATTCCCTCTCTCTGGCCACTGCTGAATATGATTTAAAAACTGGAGTTTTGTAGTTGTAAATGAAAATCAGAAATATATATTACTTTTCCAATTGAAGGTGGAATCTGTAAACTCAGTCCATGAATGCTTAAAATCTTAGAACTTCATTAAGTTGTGATGACTACAGTGAGACAGTCAAGGTTGAGAAATAGAAGCTCAGCCTTCTCTCCCCAGCAAGACAGCTGCAGATGACACTGTGCTATGAGCTTGTTCTCTTGGCCTCTGTCCTGCTTGTCTCCTTCATGTGGAGCAGGAAAACTTAAAAAGCTATTAGGATTTGGGGGGCGCAGATACCCAATGGCAAAAATTTTCCCCAATTCCACAAAGAAAACAACCTTTTGTGCGTTTTTTTTTTTTTTTTGCAATTAAAGGGAAGATTTATGGACCTTCAGGTTTATAAAACCATCTGACACTTCGTAGTTTGCAGGCTGGATGCTTTGAGATTTCAACGTTTGGACTGATGACACCACTACTGCTACCACTCCCTCCTCTTTCCTGAATAGTTCAGCTTAGTTTCTACATTGATAGCTAAGAGGCTAGTCTTTTAAACTTATTGGACAATTTGCAAAAATCAGTACGATTTAGAAGAATATATCTGTTGCTTTTAAAGGGCATTTGTACTCTTTGTCCCTTGCTTCATTTGGGAGTCCAGTTGGTGACCTCTGAGTTTCCACTTAGCTTAGCTTCCTTATGGAAGCACTGTGTAATTTGGGTTTTGTTTGAGCAGTTGGTGACTTTTGACCCCTCTCAGTAGTGTGTTTAGGTTGAGGAGGACTGAAAGAAGGTTCAAGATAGGATATTTCCAACCTCTTCCAAGCTAGAGTAGTCTTCCTCTCAGCATAGCAAACCCTTATATAGAAATCGTTTCCAGTCTCTGTAGAGTGTTCTGGTGGAGCAATTCAGATCAAAGTCTTGCTATTTGAAAAATGCACATTCACATTGGAAAACAAAAAGAAAATGTAATGCAAGTCAATAATATCACTTCAAAGTATCTCAAGTGTATTCTCAATTTCAAGTGAAAATGGAGAACATGAGAACAGGGTGTATAAGTTTTTTCTGCCTAATTCTGTTTGTAACTGAGATGAAATCTCAACTATCCCTTTAACTGCTAGTGACTGGTTCCCAGGGACTCTGTGTGTAGGGCAATCTGCTTATTATTTGCCTGTACCTGTGATAATCTTGTACACTTACTTTACAAGGGTGACAAACTTTTATCTACCTCACTCTTTTTGAATGCAGATTAGTTACACTTTATTAAAAGAATAGCATTTAAGGGAAGAATTTAAAATGAGAAACAGAGATAATGTAGATTAGCCCCTTAGATACCTTTATTCCCAGGAAATCAGTAGTTTTCATAGGATTTGCTTCTGTTTTTGTTACAGTATTTGTTGAGTACCCATCTTATGGGTGTCTGCCATTCTCCTAGATACAATGTAATTGTATCTTTAGATTATACAACATTTTAGGCATAGGGCTCTTTATTTTTTTCTTTGCATGTTCAACATGCTTTATGATAACATTAGAAAGAGTCTTCTGTGTGCATCTATGCATGCAAAAGTTTTAGTGTATTATATAGGTACTTACTTGACATATGTACCTTGCAAACAGTATCTGATTTGCCAGAAACTAAATATTAACCATATTGTGATGAAAATTAACTCTCCTCACAACTCTTTCTTTCCCCATATTCTTTCCTGAAATGATGATGATGAGCTATATTATTGTGGAAGTCTATGTTCAGAATATACAGCTCAAAACAGGAGACTCAGAAATTCAATCTTGAGGTCTGATCTGTTCCTTAAATTTGCCTTAACCCATTAGACATTATGTCACCAGTTAGGCAAGGCAATATTTTTCTTTCCAGAACAGTAGCTCTTATTTTGCTTCTCAACCTCAGATACATCTACTTGTTTACATCCTCTTTCCAACACAGAGCTAACATGTCAAAATTCATATGTAGGCTGAGACAAAAACTGAATGGTGGATCTTACATGATACTACAGAGTCATTTGTTTGGAAAACGGGGAGACTCCTGATAGAGCAGATATTATACACATATATTTGTCTAAATTGGTTCTTGATCTGACTCATCTGCAACTGAATCTTTGTTACCAGCCCTGCATTTCACTTTTACTTAAACTCTGAAACTGCTTCAGAGATTTTGATCAGGTTCTTTTGAATTTACTTTTAGTTAATCCCCTTAGCAGAGAAGGCAATGGCAACTCACTCCAGTACTCTTGCCTGGAAAATTCCACGGGAAGAGGAGCCTGGTGAGCTACAGTCCATGTGATCGCAAAGAGTCGGACAGAACTGAATGACTTCACTTTCACTTTTCACTTTCATGCATTGGAGAAGGAAATGGCAGCCCACTCCAGTGTTCTTGCCTGGAGAATCCCAGGGATGGTGGAGCCTGGTGGGCTACCATCACAGAGTTGGACATGACTGAAGTGACTTAACTGCATCAGCAATCCCCTTAGACTCAGTTTATAGACCAAAGGGAAACTCCCAACACTTTGAAGAATGAAATTGCAACCCCTAAAATGGCTACTTCTTTTTTTTTTTTTTTTTCATTTATTTTTATTTGTTGGAGGCTAATTACTTTACAATATTGTCATACATTGACATGCATCAGCCATGGATTTACATGTATTCCCCATCCTGATCCCCCCTCCCACCAAATTCTTTTTTTTTTTTTTTTTTTTATTTGTGGTGGATTTTGTCATACATTGAAATGAAACAGCCAAGGGTTTACATGTGTTCCCCATCCCAATCCCCCCTCCCACCTCCCTCTCCACCCATTCCCTCTAGGTTTTCCCAGTGTCGTTCAGTGACTGATTGGTGTAAGAAATCAGGCTGCTGTGAGCTGTTTTCTTGCATACTGTTTTGTAGTCAGTAGAAAAGTAAAGGGCGCTGAGTGCCTAACCTAAAAAAGATGTCCTTTTCATTATAGGAGACTGGAATGCAAAAGTAGGAAGTCAAGAAACACCCAGAGTAACAGGCAAATTTGGCCTTGGAGTCAGAATGAAGCAGCGCAAAGGCTAACATAGTTCTGCAAAGAGAACACACTGGTCATAGCAAACACCCTCTTCCAACAACACAAGAGAAGACTCTACACATGGACATCACCAGATGGTTGAGACTGAAATCAGATTGATTATATTCTTTGTGGCCAAGGATGGAAAAGCTCTATACAGTCAGCAAAAACAAGCCCAGGAGCTGACTGTGGCTCAGATCGTGAACTCCTTATTGACAATTTCAGACTTAAATTAAAGAAAGTAGAGAAAAGCAATAGACCATTCAGGTATGAACTAAATCAAATCCCTTATGACAGTACAGTGGAAGTGAGAAATAGATTTAAGGGACTAGATCTGATAGACAGAGAGCCTCATGAACTATGGATGAAGGTACATGACAGTGTACAGGAGACAGTTGTAAAGAACATTGCCAAGAAAAAGAAACACAACAAAGCAAAATGGCTGTCTTAGGAGGCCTGAATGTGAAGTCAAGTGAGCCTTAGGAAGGATTACTCTGAACAAAGCTAGTGGAGGTGATGGAATTCCAGTTGAGCTATTTCAAATCCTGAAAGATGATGCTATGAAAGTGCTGCACTAAATATGCCAGTAAATTTGGGAAACTCAGCAGTGGCCACAGGACTAGAAAAGGTCAATTTTCATTCAAATCCCTAAGAAAGGCAGTGCCAAAGAATTTTCAAACTACAACACAATTGCACTCATCCCACACTCTACTAAAGTAATGCTTAAAATTCTCCAAGTCAGGCTTCAGCAATATGTGAAAAGTGAACTTCCAGATGTTCAAGCTGGTTTTAGCAAAGGCAGAGGAACCAGAGATCAAATTGCCAACATCTGCTGGATGATTGAAAAAGCAAGAGAGTTCCAGAAAAATATCTATTTCCGCTTTATTGACTATGCCAAAGCCTTTGACTTGTGGATCACAATAAACTAAAGAAAATTCTGAAAGAGATGGGAATACCAGGCCACCTTAGCTACCTCTTGAGAAACCTGTATGCAGATTATGTAGCAATAGTAAGAACTGGACATGGAACAACAGACTGATTCCAAATGAGAAAAGGAATATGTCAAGGCTATATATTGTCTCCCTGATCATTTAGCTTATATGCAGATTATATCATGAGAAATGCTGGGCTGGAAGAATCACAAGCTGGAATAAAGAATGCTGAGAGAAAAATCAATAACCTCAGATATGGAGATGACACCATCCTTATGGCAGAAATTGAAGAAGAACTAAAGAGCCTCTTGATGAAAATGAAAGAGGAGAGAGAGAAGTTGGCCTAAGGCTCAACATTCAGAAAACTAAGATCATGGCATCTGGTCCCATCACCTCATGGCAAATAGATGGGGAAACACTGGAAATGGTGGCTGACTATATTTCCCTGGGTCCCAAGATTGCTGCAGATGGTGACTGCACCCATGAAATTAAAAGACGCTTACTCCTTGGAAGGAAAGTTATGACCAACCTAGACAGCATATTAAAAAGCAGAAACATTACTTTGCCAAGAAAGGTCCAACTAGTCAAGACTATGGTTTTTCCAGTGGTCATGTATGGATGTGAGAGTTGGACATTAAAGAAAGCTGAGTGCTGAGGAATTGATGCTTTTGAACTGTGGTGTTGGAGAAGACTCCTGAGAGTCCCTGGGACTGCAAGGAGACCAACCAGTCCATCCTAGAGGAGATCAATCCTGGGTGTTATTGGAAGGACTGATGTTGAAGCTGAAACTCCAATACTTTGACCATCTCATGCGAAGAGCTGACTCATTTGAAAAGACCATGATGCAGGAAAGTTGAAGGCAGGAGAAGAAGGGGACGACAGAGGATGACATGGTTGGATGGCTTCTCCGACTCAATGGATATCATTTTGGGTAGACTCTGGGAGTTGGTGATAGACAGGGAGGCCTGGCTTGCTGTAGTTCTTTGGGTCGCAGAGAGTTGGACACAACTGAGTGACTGAACTGAACTGAAGCATATTTTTTTTTCCATTTATTTTTATTAGTTGGAGGCTAATTACAATATTGTAGTGGTTTTTGCCATACATTGACATGAATCAACCATGGATTTACATGTGTTCCCCATCCTGAACCCCCCTCCCTCCTCCCTCCCCATCCCATCCCTCTGGGTCTTCCCAGTGCACCAGCCTC
>CM035296.1:32281470-32379801 GCA_020226075.1 Hydropotes inermis
AAAAATAGTTTTGACCTCTGACAGACATATCAACTAAGTTTTTCTTAATATGAGCACCAAATAAATTCTGACATGGGGGTTACTGACCTCATGTCTACCAACTGGGATTGATCCATGGTTGCCATCACAATTTAGAAAAGTACATATGAAAATATCACATGATGTGAGGTTCAGTTGCAAATTTTGGGAATCTTCAATCCATCTGTTGTCATAACTGAGAAATTTAGAAAATGTCTGAAACTCTATATATGCAAATTTATATACTCTTTTACACTAGATATAGTTTATATATATATATATAAACTTAAATATATGTGTATATATATATAGCAAAGGTTATTTGTATTAAATACTTTTTACCTTTATCAAGAAAGGGCAAAACAAATTCAGACTTTCATGTTATTGTGTTTGATCTTTCCTCTTAACCTTCTCAATGAAGTAATTTTCACTCTAAATTGAGTGGAATCCACACCAACTTTGTTTTCTCCTCAAGCTTATTACATACTTCATCAAGGGTTCTTTTTTATGTATTTTCTCACCTCTAAATTTCACCAGAGAAAACCCACAGTTTGTCTCAAAACCTCATGAGAGTCTCCCAGCCTTCGCCTCTTGATCATTTGTTTGAGATTTTTATACTAATAACGCATTTCTGGGTATGTAGGCGTACATATCCATGCTTTTCTGCAATATTATGGCAAAAGCCTTGGCCATGGTTTTCACAGGGAGTGGGGAAGGTATATTTTTATTATTAGAGTTATCCTGGGGCCTGGGTAAATTGCAGATTGCAGAAAAGAAGACATGAGCTTTCCAAAAACTTTGGCCTTTGACCCAGAAATATATCCTAATGGGTCTCTGGCTGAATTTCCACAGTGATTCCTAGCATAGTAAAATGGACAACCATGAGTTTTTCCGAAATGCTTACACTCTAGTTTCTTAACCACATATGAACACCATTACTCCCCATCTTTTCTGCACATTTAGTATCCCAGTTCATTGAAAGCATGACTTAATTAGGCCAATGGTGTTTTACTGTTTCATGTGACAGGCAAATGAGTTAGGTAATTTACTAGTTAAATAAGAAAATAAATTCATTCAAATTATTCTTGAAAGTTGCTTTTAAAAATTAGAATAGGAGTTTGAGTACTGATTTTCAATAGAGATTTAGAAAAGTGCTTTCTTTTGTATGCAGTAGAGTTGAATAGCTTTAACTTACTCATCTAATATGTGCTTTAAAAAAATCAGAAAATTAAACTTACAGATATGTAGAACAAACTAGTGGTTAGTAGTGGGTGGGGGGTTATTTAGTGATGATGAGTGTACTAACTATTGGATATAAGTTAGGCTGAAGGATGTTTTGTACAACATGGGTAATGTAGCCAAAGTTTTGTAGTAATTATAAATAGAAAGCAACCTTTAAACATTGTGTATATTTTTAAATAAAATAGAAGATAGACAAGCATTTGTTTTAAAAAACTAACCACTAAGCGGAGGCCGAGTGTTTCATCTGATTTCTCCTCTAAGGAGGTAGGAATTTGTCTAAATGCTTGAGAAACCCTGACCATGTTAGGCTTATTGCAAGACAAAGGAGGTATAAAACCACATATACCATGATGGTGAAGAAAGCTGAGTGCCAAAGAATTGATGCTTTTGAACTGTGGTGTTGGAGAAGACTCTTGAGAGTCCCTTAGACTTCAAGGAAATCCAACCAGTCCATCCTAAAGGAGATCAGTCCTGGGTGTTCATTAGAAGGACTGAACTGAAGCTGAAACTCCAATACTTTGGCCACCTCATGCGACAGTTGTCTCATTAGAAAAGAACCTTATGCTGGGAAGGATTGGGGGCAGAAGAAGGGGATGATAGAGGATGAGATGGCTGGATGGCATCACCGACTCAATGGACAAAGGTTTGTGTAGAATCCGGGAGCTGTTGATGGACAGGGAGGCCTGGTGTGCTGTAATTCATGGGGTTGCAAAGATTCAGACACTACTGAGTGACTGAACTGAACTGAACCATTCTTGTGGGTGATTTAAAGAATGTTCAAGAGTAAGTTTTCTCCATACAAATTTCCCCCACTTATTTAATTCCTAAGTGAGATATAGCTGCATTGTAATGGCACAATAGAATATTTAGACTTGCTGTTGTTCAGTCCTAAGTCATGTCCAACTATTTGCATCTCTACAAACTGCAGCACACAGAATCCCCTGTCTTTCAGAATATTCAGAAATAATAATTCTGCATAAAGATATGGAAGTCTTACAAATTTAGAAAAAAGCCTGTTCAATTACTGTTCTATGTTAGAACTGTGTCCTGTAGTTACAAATTCTAAATGTACGCATTTTAACATACAATACAGAAACACTGCCCTCCTCCTTGGTGCTAGTGACAGTCTGTGTCTATAGTTCAGTTCACTTAGTTCAGTTCAGTCGCTCAATCATGTCCAACTCTTTTCAAGCCATTAATTGCTGCAGGCCAGGTCTCCCTGTCCAACAGCAACCCCTGGAGATTACTCAAACTCAAGTCCATCGAGTCGGTGATGCCATAGAGCCGCCTCATCCTCTGTCGTTTCCTTCTTCTCCTGCCCCCAATCCCTCCCAGCATCAGGGTCTTTTCCAATGAGTCAACTCATCCCATAAGGTGACCAAAAATTGGAATTTCAGCTTCAGCATCAGTCCTTCCAATGAACACCCAGGACTCATCTCCTTTAGGTTAGACTGGTTGGATCTCCTTGCAGTCCAAGGGACACTCAAGAGTCCTCTCCAACACCACAGTTGAGAGTCATCAATTCTTTGGTGCTCAGCTTTCTTCACCGTCCAACTCTCACATCCACACATGGTCACTGAAAAACCATAGCCTTGATAGGACAGACCTTTGTTGGCAAAGTAATGTCTCTACTTTTTAACATGCTATCTAAGTTGGTAATAACTTTCCTTCCAAGGAATCAGCATCTTTTAATTTCATGGCTGCAGTGTCTATAGTTAGGGAAGTAAAACAGGCTTCTTCTGTTGTGGGACGGGTCTCCTGTGCCCTGCCCACCAGAGAGGTCTATGTGTGGCCATCTCCATCTATGTGTACCTTGTGTGTGTGTCAACCACAGTTCTATAGCACCCCTGCCAAGAACTTTGTCTTGGGCTCTGGAGGTGCAAACTACATAGTCACAAGATTTTATTCCATCCCAAAAGGTTCATCAGAAAGGCATAATGCATAGGAGTGAAAACAGGCAGCCTGGAAAAGAACACAAACCATGATCAAGATCATGGTCTTGAACATCTACATAAATTTAAGTGAAAAATCTCACCAAACTGTTTGATATATATTCTCAAATAACACTTTTTACTGGCTGCCAGCATGTCAAGGTGGAGCATTCATAATCGGGAGGTCACAGTGTAGACTCTTTCCTCGTACAGTCTCCTCTCACATTCCTTTCCATTTGCATTGGTGAACTGCAGTCTTTGCACCCAGTGGTAGAGTGCAGATGAGGGATTTGACCCAGAAAAAAAATTCAACCTCACATCACTTGTAAGAAGTGTGAATTGTTATTTCATTCTAAAGATAGCCATTTTACTTTTTTTTTTTTTAGTTTATTCTATGCACTATGCAGTTTAAGGGATGCTTAATGTAGTCTACATTGTCACATTCATATTTTTATTCACACGATGATACATGGCAGGGGTGATTCTCTAGTTATTTTATAGCTAGCAACTTCTTTCTCTCCTGCTTTGCTTATCCCACCTACATATTAGAATTTGTTGTAAGTTTTAAACATTCTTTTCCTTAAATCTTTTAAAGATTTATTTTCTTTCCAGACTTTCTACCACAAATTGCTCCATCAATCTCCTGGGTGGTCCCCAGTCCCTGAATTAATTTCCCTGGAATCCCCTTCTGCTCCCTCTACTACTGGCCCTGTTCTTCAGCAGGACTTTGCTTTGAAAATACAAGGATAATAGTGTCTCTGCTACCTAAACCCTTGCATAGCTACCCCTTTTCCCTAGAAGAAAGTGTACATTTCTTCTCCCTGTCCTGGGTCTCTCCTAGATCTGGCCCTTCCCTGGGCTTCAGCTTCACTCCTTCCCTGTCCTCCCCTCTCTCCAGTCCAGCTACACCAGATCTGATCAGTTCCCTGAACATACCATGATCCTGCACTATCTTCCTTGTTTTGCTTTGCCTAGAACGTTTTTTACTTAGTTTGTTAAGCTTCCTCCCATATATCTTTTAGATTTTTAGCTTCTGCACCAGTTCCTTTGACTGTGACTCCTCACCCTTTTGACTAGGAGCAGACTTCCCTTGCTCTCTGCCCCCACAGTGTGAGTCCTTCCTGTTTCCACAGTTCTTCATGTTTGTGATTACTTGTTCAAATACCTGTCTTTTCCACTAGAATAAATCTTAATGAAACCAGTGACTTCACCTGTCCCATTTATCAAAGGATTTTGTTTCTGTAATGTGGAATCTGGTGCTCGGGAGGCATTCAGTAAACCATTGTCAAATACATAAAGATTTTTAAGACAAGAGAGAACTGGAGAGGTTGAATCACCTGCCCTGAGTCATACAAGTTATACCTCTGGCCACACCTGGATTAGAACCCACCTGTGTTTATCAAGAGTGTCCAGGTTTCCTCCATTTGACTACTACCTTCAGGAAGGTTGGTGTGACTGGAAAGGATCATTTATATTTTTACTGTTTTCTGCCCTTGGAACAATATTTTGGATCTGGTTTTATATAATGGTCAGTTCTAAGATCTTTGTGATAATAGAATATATGCTTTAAAAGAGTATTTTGAAAGATATAGATACCTGCTTAGTGATATTTCTACATGTTTCAGAAAGTTATATAATCCAGAATGTTCTTGTGAAAACTATCATCAACTACTTTTAATTTTCATCTTGAATTTTATGTTAAAATTTAAAGTAAGTATTTTTTGCTTTGTTTTTATTTATTTATTTATTTTTATCAACTTCTAAGGGCTTCCCTGGTGGCTCAGATGTTAAAGAATCCACTTGCAATGAAGGAGACCCGAGTTTGATCCCTGGGTTTGGAAGATATCTTGCAGGAGGGCATGGCAACCCACTTCGGTATTCTTGCCTGGATAATTCCATGGATGGAGGAGCCCGATGGCCGACAGACCATGAAGTCACAAGGAGTCGCACACGACTGAGTGAATAAGACACATATACCACTACCAAATACTTCTTTACTGTAAGATTGTGTAGGGTGTGGAGGTACCCCACATTTATACATCAGGATTATACATTATACATACATTAAGTATCTGCATAGATACTTAATGTTTTGGTGTTGGACTAACCATATGGAAATCTTGCTATTTGCGATAACATGAATGAATCTTGAGCTCATTCAGTTCAGTTCAGTTCAGTCACCTCAGTCATGTCCGACTCTTTGAGACCCCATGAATCGCAGCACACCAGGCCTCCCTGTCCATCACCATTTCCTGCTGTTTATTCAAACTCATGTTCATCGAGTTGGTGATGCCATCCAGCCATCTCATCCTCTTCTGTCCCCTTCTCCTCCTGCCTCCAATCCTTCCCAGCATCAGGGTCTTTTCCAATGAGTCAACTTTTTGCATGAGGTAGCCAAAGTATTGGAGTTTCATCCTCAGCATCAGTGCTTCCAATGAGCACCCAGGACTGAGCTCCTTTAAGATGGAAAGGTTGGATTGTATCTCCTTGGAGTCCAAGAGACTCTCAGGAGTCTTCTCCAACACCACAGTTCAAAAGTATCAATTTTTCGGCGCTCAGCTTTCTTCACAGCCCAAATCTCACATCCATACATGACCACTGGAAAAACCATAGCCTTGACTAGATGGACCTTTGTTGGCAAAGTAATGTCTCTGTTTTTTAATATGTTATCTAGGTTGGTCATAACTTCCTTCCCAAAGAGTAAGGGTCTTTTAATTTCATGGCTGCAGTCACCATCTGCAGTGATTTTGGAGCCTAAAAATTAAAGTCAGCTACTGTTTCCACTGTTTCCCACCTATTTCCCATCAAGTGATGGGACCAGATGCCATGATCTTAGTTTTCTGAATGTTTAGCTTTAAGCCAACTTTTTCACCCTCTTTTACTTTTATCAAGATACTTTTTAGTTCCTTTTCACTTTCTGCCATAAAGGTGGTGTAATCTGCATATCTCAGGTTAGTGATATTTTTTGAGCTCATTATGCTATATGAAATAAGTCCAAGAAAGACAAATGCTATATGATCACACTTAAATGTGGATTCAAAGAACAACCATGAGGAACAAAATATAAATATAGAGAACAGATTGGTTGTTTGGGTGGGCAGCCAACATAGATGAAGTGGGTTAAAAGCTACAAATTTACAGTTATATATAAGTCATGGGGATATAACACAGAGCATGGTGAGTCTAGTTAATAATAGTATATCACACAGTTGAAAGTTGCAAAGAGAGTAGATCTTAAAAGTTCTCACCACTAGAAAGAAATCATAGTGATGTGTGATGATGGGTGTTAACTAGATTTACTATGGTGATTATTTTCCATCTGAACCACCAGGGAAGCCCCTATTTGTAGTATATACAAATAGCAAATCATTGTGTTGTACATCTAAAACTTGTATGATGCTATATGTCAATTATACTAATATCTCAATCAAAAACATACACCATGAAAAAACAGGAGAGACTTTGATCATATGCATTTCTATGTTCCTTATGGTCTAATTTCACCTATATTAATTGACCTAAGAATCTATGCCCACATAGCCCTGAATAACATGATGACTTGAGAAATTTTACTGACAAGAAGAGAGAAAAGAAAGAGACTCTAAATTTTAATATTCATGCAACAGACATTTGACCTTAGAAAGCAGAAAATAAGACTTCCCATATTTTACTGATAAATCCTCTGCCTTTGGTCCCAGTGGTGAAAAGTGAAAGCGAAAGCTAATCAGTCATCTCTGACTCTTTTTGACTCCATGAGCTGTATTCTCCAGAACAGAATACTGGAGTGGATAGCTGTTCCCGTCTCCAGGGAATCTTCCCTACCCAGGGATCTAACCCAGGGCCCCGCATTGCTGGCGGATACTTTACCAGCTGAGCCACAAGGGAATATGCCAAGAAATGAGGAAATGCTTAGTTTTCCACTCTTATTTAGCAAGGGTAAAGCAACCTAGGAATATGCTTGTGTATTCTGTGATGTGTTTCCTTACTTATATTATTTATTAATATTTTTGCATTTTAATATATGTGGTATAATATGAGATGTGGTTACCTTATAGATGTGTACAAATCCATGTAGTAATATGGTAATATGTTACATTTTTACCAAAGAAGGTAATTATTTCAGAATTCTGCCTTTCATACAAAGTAAAATTCTTATGTCTCACTGTAAGAAATAATTTCTGAAGGATATTGAAGACATATATATCTATATAGTAGTTTGTGAGTAATGTTAAAAATGGAGTTTTTAAATATCCATTATCTCATCTATGTTGTATTTGACTATCATTCTAAATTGGACAGTATTAGTATACATTATTAGTGAAATGAAATGAAACATGTGAAATGAATGAGCTATATTTAAAGATGCAACCACTTTACAAGTGATGCATTTGTAGCCCTATTTTATTATGTGTTTTCTGATATGAGCAAAATATAAATAGAGATGGAGTGTTCTGACGTGATTTAAATTTGCGAGGGATAAAGGAAATGGAATTTTTGACTGATAGGAATACATTAAATATATTAAATTTACTTCTGAATTTTCTTTATGTATAGACTTCATAATAGGGTTTCAACTACATAAAAGGGAACCATTAAACAAGCTAGAGTCAGAAATTCATTTCAAATATTGAATGATTTAATTATGTTTTATTAGGGTCTCATCCTTTTTTTTTTCCATATTGGATAGCATCTTGGATAGATTTACATTGTATTTTTATAAACAGTGGTATATATTCATTTGTTAAAATAATTTTTTTCACATCAACTGAAACGGAAAAGAAAAATAACAATTTTGAGGCATTAAAATCCACAAAATTTAGTCACTACATTGTTTTTTTTATTTAAAATCTGATATATTATACAGTTTCTCCAATAAAAAGTATATTTGCTTTACTCCAGTTCTATTTTTATATAATCATAATGGTTTTTGCCAAAGTATAGCAACTGTTCCGTGTCCCACCTCTGAGGCCAGGTTCAAATGATGCTTGCTGTTGCACTGCACTGGACATTGGGACTCAGGTCCAGGGGGGCAGGTAGCAAAATGGTGTCAAGCAAACAGACAGGGAACAATTAAAGAGTAAATTATATGAATTATACCACTATCAACCGTTTGTTCACCATGAGGGGTGAGTAGGGTGTGGAGCTAACCAGCATTATCCTCAGGATTATGCAAGTACTCTTAATGTATTAGTTACGGACTTATCATGAAGAAATCTTGCTCTCTGTGATAGCATGGATGAATCTTGAGGGCATCATGCTATGCAAAATAAGTCAGATAGAGACAAATGCTATATGAGCTCCCTTAAATGAGGAATCAAAAACCAATAACCACAAAGAACAAAATATAAATCCAGAGAACAGTTTGGTGGTTTCCAGAGGCAGGGTTTGGGTGGGGGAGCCTGAATGGGTGAAGTGGATACAGATTTCCCGTTATAAACAAGTCACAGGGATATAATACAGAGTGTGGTGACTGTAGTTAACGATAGTGTATTGTATACTTGAAAGCTGCTAAGAGAGTTGATCTCAAAGTACTCATCACAAGAAAAATTTGAAGCAGTGTGTGATGATGGATCACACTAGTAAATCAACACTAGAATTACTGTGGTCATAGTTTTGCCATATATACAAATATCAAGCCATTGTGCTGCATATCTAAAATGTGTATGGTGTTATATGTCAACTAAAAAATAACCTTCATCTTGGGGAAGAAGTAGAGGTAGCCTCTGACCATGTGTTTCTCTACGGTCCTCCATATTCCTATTTCTCCTTCATTAACTGACAAAAGCATCTAGGAGGATATGGCCCTGAATAACTCGATGACTCGTGAAATTGTCCTGACACAGGAGGGGAAAGAAAGAGGGTCTAGGTTGTAATACTTATTCAACAGGCATCTGACCCTGGATAACAGAAAATAAGATTCCCCAGACTTTCCTGATAAACCTTCTGTCTTTTGCCACACTGGGGATCAAGAGTAAAAAGTTACCTTGAATGTTGAGTATAAAAACTCAAAATTTTTCAAGGATCCCTTTCTCTGAATAATTTGTATTTATAGGTGTGTTTTTTAAATTATTCACATTTGCAAAATATTTAACTGATTTTAAGTTTACTACTTTACTCCTTTATATTAATAAAAATTTAATATTATTCTGAAACATAGCCTAATGCATTTTGGCACGAGAAATGAATATACCAATTCATAAATAACCAATTTACAAATACATAATATATTTGAGATCTAGTTCAAACTACACTTATTAAATATTATGAAGGGCTATTGTTTGAATTTAATCTTGCCCGTCCCAAATTCTTCATGAGAAAGAGATAAATATGTGAATAAATAATTAGTCCAGTTGTATTCATTTCTTTGGTGAATGTAAATAAAACTTAACATAGTAACCCAAAGGAGAGAAGAGCTGATTTGTCTGGAAAAGTTACAAGAGTTTTCAAAAAGGAAGTGAAATAGCATATGTCAGAGCTCCCCAGGAGTATATGGGGATGGGACTCCAGGTTGGAGAAGAGCTTATAAAAAGAAAGACATTTAAAACCCGAAGAGCACCACAAGTGTGGAGAAAGTTGATGAATTCTATCGACTCTCTCCTATCTTTGTTGGGGGCGGGGGTGGGAAGACAGAAACAGCAAAAGATCCCTGCCTGTGACTCACATGCCTCATTGCTCCCTGCAGTTGTGTCCTTCCTATGAGTGGACTTCTGGGCAGGCAGACACATGGACACATGAGCCTAGGAGTGAACCCTCCACTCCTGTCTGTCCTGGAGACACGCCTCCTCACATGACCTCAGGAAAGAGCACTGGGTTCTATAGGTAAGATCCCCTGCAGAAGCAAATGGCAACCTAATACAATACTTTTTTCTGGAAAATCCCATGGACAGAGGAGCCTGGTGGGCTACATCCCAGGAGGCCCTAAAAGTTTCAGATATGCTTAGCAACTAAACAGCCACAGCAATTAGAAACTGGTGATAAGAACAAATCAAAGAATTGTGATGACATTGGGCCTTTTATTTGTGCTGTGATTAGCCTTATTACAACTCATATTACTGAAGTTATTCTATATATGTAATGTAAGACTGCTTATATTTCATAAATATTAAACTTCATAACCATACGTGACGCTTTGTTCTTCTTGTTATTGACCCCATGGACTGCAGCACACCAGGCTTTCCTGTCCTTCATTATCTCCTGGAGTTTGCTCAAACACATGTCCATCGTGTCGGTGATAACATCCAACCATTTCATCCTCTGTCACCCCTTCTCCTCCTGCCCTCAATCTTTCCTAGCGTTAGGGTCTTTTACAATGAGTCAGCTCTTCGAATCGGGTGACCAAAATATTAGACCTTTGACATTAGTACTTTGAATATTCAAGATTAATTTCCTTTAGAATTGACTGGTTTCATCTCCTTTAATCCAAGGACTCTCAAGAGTACTTCCAGCACTCCTGTTCGAAAACATCAGTTCTTCAGTGCTCAGACTTCTTTATGGTACAACACTCATATCCTTACATGACAACTGGAAAAACCATACTTTGAATATATAGTCATTGTCTGAGAAAGTGATTACTCTGCTTTTTAGTATGCTTCTTAGTTTTTTCATAGCTTTTCCTCCAAGGAGAAAGCATCTTTTAAGTCCATGGCTACAGTCATCATCTACACTGATTATGGAGCCCAAGAAAATAAAATATGTGAGGCCTATCAAATACCTAACTCAAACTTTTCATCAAGATAAATTTGGTTATAGAATTATACAGCCTTAAGATAACCACATTTTGACTTTTTTTAACCAATTACCATGTTTCTCTGTGATTGCCTTTCTTTGGAATTGGAATAAAAAAAATTCGAATTTTTTTCCAATCAGAAAGAAATGCAGTCCCAAAGAATGTTCAAACTACCGCACAAATGCATTGATCTCACATGCTAGTAAAGTAACGCTCAAAATTCTTCAAGTAAGGCTTCAGCAATACGTGAACCGTGAACTTAAAGATATTCAAGCTAGTTTTAGAAAAGCGAGAGGAACCAGAGATCAAATTGTCAACTTACGCTGGATCATTGAAAAAGCAAGAGAGTTCCAGAGAAACATCTATTTCTGCTTTATTGACTGTGCCAAAGCCTTTGACAGTGTGGATCACAAAAAACTGTGGAAAATTCTAAAAGAGATGGGAATACCAGACCACCTTACCTGCCTCTTGAGAAACCTGTATGCGATCAGGAAGCAACAGTTACAACTGGACATGGAAAAACAGACTGGTTCCAAGTAGGAAAAGGGATACATCAAGGCTGTATATTGTCACCCTGCTTATTTAATTTTTATGCAGAGTACATCATGAGAAATGCTGGGCTGGAAGAAGCATAAGCTAGAATCAAGTTTGCCAGGGGAAATATCAATAACCTCAGATATACAGATGACAACACCCTTATGGCAGAAAGTGAAGAGGAACTAAAAAGCCTCTTAGTAAAAGTGAAAGAGGAGAGTGAAAAAGTTGGCTTAAAGCTCAGCATTCACAAAACTAAGATCATGGCATCTTGTCCCATCATTTCATAGGAAATAGATGGGGAAGCATTGGAAGCAGTGTCAGACTTTATTTCTTGGGCTCCAAAGTCAGTGCAGATGGTGATTGCAGCCATGAAATTAAAAGACCCTTACTCCTTGGAAGGAAAGTTATGGCCACCCTAGATAGCATAATAAAAAGCAGAGACATTGCTTTGCCAACAAAGGTCCGTCTAGTCAACGCTATGGTTTTTCCTGTGGTCATGTACGAATGTGAGAGTTGGACTGTAAAGGAACCTGAGCACTGAAGAATTGATGCCTTTGAACTGTGGTATAGGACAAGACTTTTTTTTTTTTTTTTTTTTTGTGGTTGAACTATTTCACATTCTTTTTTTTTTTTTTGTAGTGAATTTTGTCATACATTGGAATGAAACAGCCATGGGACAAGACTCTTGAGAGTCCCTTGGACTGCAAGGAGATCCAACCAGTCCATCTTAGAGGAGATCAGTCCTGGATGTTCAATAGAAGGACTGAGGTTGAAGCTGAAACTCCAGTACTTTGGCTGCCTCATGTGAAGAGTTGACTCATTGGAAAAGATTCTGATGCTGGGAGGGATTGGGGGCAGGAGGAAGGGGACGACAGAGGATGAGATGGATGGCATCAATGACTCTATGGACTTGAGTTTGAGTAAACTCTGGGAGTTCGTGATACACAAGGAGGCTTGAAATGCTGTGATTCATGGGGTCACAAAGAGTTGGACACAACTGAGTGACTGAACTTAACTGAACTCTACCATGTTTCTTTAACGATTCTGATTTATATCTCAAAGTTGTATTCTTCATCACAGAGCATGACTCAAATTTACACTGAATCTACTATTTTCAGTCAGAAATCCTGTGGCTATTGACACAATAGGGGAATAAAATTAAAACAAAAATTATATGCTTAAAGTTGAAATCAGAGAAAAAGAAGAGAACCACAAATAAATGTAACAATGTTTACTGAATAAAGTTCTGGGTGGTAGGAAAGAGTGGCGATCTGGGTCTTTAAGAACAGTAGCCATATGGGGACACTTTATATTAAGACAGGGTACTCATTCGTCTATAAAGCTTCTACGTCCTGTGGACAGTGGGTATTCAGTTCAGTTCAGTCACTTAGTCATGTCCATCTCTTTGGGATGCTTCCTGGGGACAGTCGGTATTAATGAATTAAAAATTAGAACTTACATTGCTACATGAATTTTAGTGAAGATGACACATTGGGTGTAGTAAGAAAAAGTCACTTTTCTCAGCAAAAGGAATTTTAACCCTAGGGCATATTCTACAGTAATCAAGGTAGTTAAAAATCAGGCAGCTGTCCCATCTTTGAAAAACAATTTCATAATTTAAAAATAAAGTTTTCAGGCAGTACAAGAGAAGAATATCTGTATTTAATATTTCTTTAAAATCATGATTGTAACTGCTGTTTGCAAGGCTACCCACTTGAGGCGTGGGAGACACAGTATTGTTATAAAAGTGACTCTAGATGCAAACGGTAATTCCATGGCTTAGAGTCCCCAGTTGGCTTCCTGGAAGGAGTGTGAACTATCCTTCTTGGAGGAACTTTTCTCTCAGACAAAAGTAGAACTAAGAAGTAAGGGGTCAGGAGACCATTAATATTTTCACACTAAGAACAACTTGGGTTGATTAGAACAGGTCTGTGTTGCTCCTCCATTGCTTGGTCATTTGTATTGCTGTTGCTGGTATCCTATTTTGGTTACTGTTGCCTACAGAGAGCTCACTCTGTCTATAATGAAGGTCTGTGGGTTGAAACACTTCTGTCTTGCCACCAGAGCTTAGACTCCATCCTTTCCCCTGTCCTCAGTTGATGCAGGGAGTGGGCTCTTTCACATATAACCTTTAGGACCACATCTCACCAACCACCATTCCTCAGAAAAGTTAAAATTCCTTTCTCCCTCTGTGTATCGAACTCCCTTCACTTAGACTACAGATTACAATTCTCATCTGTCCACTCCATTTTCAGGAATGCCATTCCAATTAATTTATCAGTTATCAAAGTCATTCATCACATGGGAATTTAATGAAAGCTTCACCCCAAATTAAGAAAATCATTAAAATACTGGATTAGTCAGACTGTGTTAACAAACCAGGGTATTCTGTGGTACACAAAGCTTTCCATATCGTATGCTCATGGGGAGAGTTTTAAGGGAAACAATTTTCAGACTGTTAACATTCATATGAATTCTTTTCTAAATTTTTCTCTCTGAGAAAGCATTTGTATCTGAAGGTTTAAATACTGGTCTTCTGTCCCACCTTCCATTTCAGAATTGCCCTGGCCCTTTTTGATAAAGAAATAAATGCCTTTCACTCTCTGGAATCTTATTATTGTGTGATGCCCCAAGGTGTACAGATTTCTGGGATGCCAGACAGAAAGACCATATGAAACGCTCTTGTCACCTAAACTTTCTTTGATCATGGCATCATGAGCTTATGGTAAGTCTTCATGGCCTTCTGTCTTTTGTTAATTTCTGTTAAATGGATAGCAAGAAGAGTTAATGTTGCAACTTTCTTAATTCATATATACTTTGGAACAGAGTGACCACACAATATTGATTCAACAATCTTCTTTGGATGTGCAGATGTATGTGAACATTTACTCCAAATGGAAATGGTGTTGGAACTTTCCTGATTTTCTAGTGCTTAACGATCCATGTTCCTAATGCAGGGGTCCAGGTTCAATCCCTGCTCTAGATCCACCAGGCCACAAGAGAGCTGGAAGATCCAGATGTGCAAAAACTAAGACACAATGAAACCACATAAATAAAAATGCTAAAAAAAAAAGAAAGGTTGGTATCTTTTCAACATAGTGGCTTTAAGAATGAACCTTAGTCCTGTAGCTCTTGTACATACTCCCACTCCACCATTCACTAGCTCTGAATCTTTAGGCAAGCCTTGTTTTACTTCTCTCCATAATGCCATTCAAACTAGTGTCCACCTCATGGAGTTGCATAAGTATTAATGAAGATAATAGAAGCAAAACATTTCAGAGAAAGACCAGAAGAAGAAAAATGCTTGACCAATGTTTGTCATTTCATTTTCTTGTTGTGAAGTCAACAATGAGGGAGGCTTGTCAAGCAACATCAGCCAACTGGCTGTGTAATGAATGGTTCAGCCTCATCCAAAGGGAAGTCTGGACTTTGTCCTTGTTTCCTGGGAGTTCCTCTCTAAACCTTTAGGTTGCTTCATCTGAGAAAGAGTGACTAAAGGTGTCAAAGGTTGACACTAAGAAAAGTGCTTTTGTTTTTGTGAGGCTCTTGGGCCAGCCTGATATAAATGTGAACAGTGTGATTTAGAGTAAAAAATTTGGGCTACAAGAATGATATGATTCAGGATAGGGGTTTTGGTCATGCAGTATCACCTGCACCTCTAGAGAGGATTGAGCCTGAGATCAGTTGTATGGACCGTCAATCATGCCTAGGCAATGGAGCCCCAGTAAAATCTCTGGACACAGAGCCTGGAGTGAGTTCCCTCATCTGCAAGTGCTCACTGCCAGCATTTTGGCACTGGGAACACAAAGCTGCCCATGACACCCTGGGAAGAGGAAACCAAAATTTCATTTCACATTTCCTTTGACTCTGCCCTTTATACCTTTTTCCTGGGCAGTTTTTTTATCTGTATTTTTTAAAAAGCTGCAATCCCCTGGATATATACCAAGAGAAAACCATACTTTGTAAAGATAAATGCACCTCAGTATTCATCAGGGCTTCCCTGGGGGCTCAGGCAGTAAAGAATCTGCCTGCGGTGTGGGAGACCTGGGTTCAATATCTGGGTTGGAAAGATCCCCTGGAGGAGAGGATGGCAACCCACTCCAATATTCTTGCTATTATTGTCCACGGGGACAATCCCCACGAACAGAGGAACAAGGCAGGCTACAATCCAAGTAGTTGCAAAGAGTCAGGCAGAATTAAATAACTAAGAATAGCAGTGTTCATTGAAGCACCATTTAGGATAGCCATTTACAACATGGAAGTAACCTAAATTCCATCAACAGAGAAATGGGCAAAGAAGATGTAGTGCAGATATACATTGTAATGTTACTCAGCCATAGGAAGGAACAAAATAATGCTATCAGAAGCAATATGAATGGACTTGGATATTTTCATACCAAGGGAAGTATGTCACACAGAGAAAGACAAATGCATATGATATCACCGATATGTGGAATAGTAAAAAAAATGGTATAAATGAACTTATTTACAAACAGGAAGAGAGTCACAATGTGGAAAATAATCTTATGGTTCCAGGGGGAAGAAGGGAGGGATGAATTGTGACATTGGGATTGACGTGTACACACTAATATATATGATAGATAACTAATAAGGACCTACTGTATAGAACAGGAAACTCTACTCAACTCTCTGTAATGACCTACTTGAGTTCAGTTCAGTTCAGTTTATTTCAGTCACTCAGTCGTGTCCAACTCTTTGTGACCCCACTAACAGGAGCACACCAGGCCTCCCTGTCCATCACCAGCTCCCGGAGTCTCACCAAACTCATGTCCATTGAGACGGTGATGCCACCTAACCATCATCTCATCCTCTGTCTTCCCCTTATTCTCCTGCCCCCAATCCTTCCCAGAATTAGGGTCTCTTCCAATGAGTCAACTCTTCGCATGAGGTGGCCAAAGTATTGGAGTTTCAGCTTCAACATCAGTCCATCCAATGCACACCCAGGACTGAGCTCCTTTAGGATTGACTGTATGGATCTCCTTGAAGTCCAAGGGACTCTCAAGAGTCTTCTCCAACACCACAGTTTAAAAGCATCAATTTTTTGGTGCTCAGCTTTCTTCACAGTCCAACTCTCACATCCGTATATGACCACTTGAAAAACCATAGCCTTGACTAGATGGACTTTTGTTGACAAAGTAATGTCTCTGCTTTTTAATATGCTCTCTAGGTTGGTCATAACTTTCTTTCCAAGGAGTAAGTGTCTTTTAATTTCACGGCTGCAATCACCATTTTCAGTGATTTTGGAGCCCAAAACAATAAAGTCAGCCACTGTTTCCAGTTACCCATCTATTTGCCATAAAGTGATGGGACCAGATGCCGTTATCTTGGTTTTCTAAATGTTGAGATGTAAGCCAAGTTTTTCACTCTCCTCTTTCACTTTCAACGAGAGGCTCTTTAGTTCTTCTTCACTTTTTGCCGTAAGGGTGGTGTCATCTACATATCTGAGGTTATTGATATTTCTCCTGGCAATCTTGATTCCAGCTTGAGCTTCATCCAACCCAGTGTTTCTCCTGATGTACTCTGCATATAAGTTACATAAGCAGGTTACAATATACAACCTTGCTCAGTTCATTCAGTTCAGTCACTCAGTCATGTCCGACAGTTTGCGACCCCATGAATTGCAGCACGCCAGGCCTCCCTGTCCATCACCAACTCCCAGAGTTTACTCAAACTCATGTCCATTGTGTTGATCATGCCGTCCAGCCATCTCATCCTCTGTCATCCTCTTCTCCTCCTGCCCCCAATCCCTCCCAGCCTCAGGGTCTTTCCCAACGAGTCAACTCTTTGCATGAGGTGGCCAAAGTACTGGAGTTTCAGCTTCAGCATCAGTCCTTCCAATGAACACCCAGGACTGATCTCCTTTAGGATGGACTGGTTGGATCTCCTTGCAGTCCAAGAGACTCTAATGAGTCTTAGCCAACACCATAGTTCACAAGCATCAATTTTCCAGCACTCAGCACTCTCACATCTGTACATGACCACTGGGAAATCCATAGCCTTGACCAGATTGACCCTGGCTGGCATAGTAATATCTCTGCTCTTTAATATGCCATCTAGGTTGGTCATAACTTTCCTTCCAAGGAGTAAGAGTCTTTTAATTTCATGGCTGCAATGACCATCTGCAGTGATTTTGGAGCCCCCCAAAATAAAGTCTGACACTGTTTCCACTGTTTCCCCATCTATTTCCCATGAAGTGATGGAACCAGATGCCATGATCTTAGTTTTGTGAATGTTGAGCTTTAAGCCAGTTTTTTCACTCTCCTCTTTCACTTTCATCAAGAGGCTTTTTACTTCCTCTTCACATTCTGCCATAAGGGTGGTGTCATCTGCATATCTGAGGTTATTGATATTTCTCCTGGCAATCCTGATTCCAGCTTGTGCTTCATCCAGCCCCATGTTTCTCATGATGTCCTCTGCATATAAGTTAAATAAGCAGGGTGATAATATACAGCCTTGACATACTCCTTTTCCTATTTGGAACCAGTCTGTTTTTCCATGTCCAGTTCTAACTGTTGCTTCCTGTCCTGCATACAGGTTTCTCAAGAGGCAAGCCAGGTGGTCTGGCATTCCCATCTCTTTTAGAATTTTCCAGTTTATTTAGATCCACACAGTTGAAGGTTTTGGCATAGTCAATAAAGCAGAAATAGATGTTTTTCTGGAACTCTCTTAACATACTCCTTTTCCTATTTGGAACCCATGTGTTGCACCATGAGAAAAGAATCTAAATAAAAGTGGATATACATATATGTATAATTTATTCACTGTTTGATAAAAACTGACATTTACATCATTGTAATTCAATTATGCTGCACTAAAAATAAGAAATGAATTAAAAATAAATCAAAGATCTGGAATAAACCATAACCACATGTATAACAGCTTTCAGTGAGCTCTTGGAGTTCTAGCTGATTATGGAACCCAAGAATTGTCTTGGGAGATCCCCAAACTTGTAATTTCTACCTGAAGTAAATAAAGTCTTAAGGACTTTTCACTCTGAAATTTGTAACTTCAAAGGCCCTTTTCTTCTTAAGATGCATAGTCATGATGTTTCCATGTTGGTCAACTGGTATTTTGTCTAAGAACTCAGTAATTAACTCATATTTCAAATAGGAACATGTATGGCAGCGGGGGGATCGCTCAATGACCGTTAACCAAGGAAGACCCTGGACACTCATATATTATTGTGAAGTCCATCAAGAAGTTTACCATCTCAGACCCTCCACCTGGAGATACTGGTCGTTATTAAGCTTCCTTAGTCCTTGGCTTCCTGTCAGGACCACAGAGCATTCAGTATGACTGAGGCATTTGTTTACCTTAGACAAGTCAGTCTCCTTATTGGGTGCCATGGTCTAAATGCTTGTGTTCCCCCAGAACTCATATGTTGAAAATGTAATCCCCAAAGAGATGATTTTAGGAGGTGGGACCAATGGAAAATGATTAGGTCATGAGGGCAGAGCCCACATGAATGGGATTAGGGCTCTTGTGAAAGAGGCCTGAAATACTTGCTCATCCCTTCTATTTAGGGATATGTCCTAGAAGAGGCCCTCACTCACTCATTCATGCTGGCACCCTGATCTTGGACTTCTAACCTCCGGCACTGTAAATAGTTTGTAAACCACCCAGCCTGTGGCCTGCATGCACTAAAACACTGGACATGATTAAATGGGGGGAAAATTGTCAATCTTGGTTTCCCTTCCTAGGTCATGAATGTGGAACAGGTAGTATAGATATTCAATTCCCGTGGCACATGGTAACATATTCCATAGAATTGCACATTTCTTTAAAATTGTAATTCTTTGTCATACTCACCTGGGAACAAATTTTCTTAACGGTAATTAACATTTAAACCAATAGATTGTGGATTTTATGTGATCATTTGAGGTCCTTAGGAGCAAAGATAGAGGTTTCTCAAAACAAAAGCATTTCAGCCTGAAGACAAGACCACCAGTGGTACCTCAATCTCCAGGCTATCAGCCTAAATGTGAAACAACTGGTCCCTAAGGCCTGTCACTGGGCTCTCATCAGAATCCTATCATAAATGCTCTTTGACTTGGAAAACTTATCTTCACTTCTCTAGGGCTTGGTTTTCTCAACTTGAAAAAGAAAATTAGAGTAAAAAATCCTTTACTTTTCCAAAGATTATGCAAATTTCTGTATAAAACATGATTCCACATTGAGGGTTTATTCTTTTTCCCAAAAGGAAAAATATTGATTGTTTGTGCAGCTCCCTGTTTGGATCTCTCATACTTCTCATTACCTGCTCTATCTCACAGTGTATCTCTCTAGATGAGCTTTAAGAAAAAATCCTTGATAGAAATAATGACTTGATTGTTAAAGAATATTACTTTTGTCTTTGATCTTCCATTGAAAAGCAGGAGTTGTAGTTAAGCACACTAGTGAGAGAAACTGTTTCTAAATGTCAGTATGTCACCTTGAGAAGTTTGCTCTGTGTACTTGCTCAGTCATGTTCAACACTTTACAACCCCATGGACTAATGACCCCTTGGACTGATGCCCAGCAGGATCCTCTGTCCATGGGGATTCTCTAGGCAAGAATACTAGCGTGGTTTGACATGCCCCCTTCCAGGAATCTTCCTCACCAGGGATGGAACCCAGGTCTCTTGTACTGCAGGTGGACTCTTGAAGTACCAACTCCCAATCAAATGGGTCTTGAAGTATACAGAAAATGCGTGATTTGTCTGCTTTTGTTTCCTGCAACAGTAGGCTTTTTTTTTCCAGCTAACTTATCAGTCCCATTTCTATTTACCTGAAAGCTATCTAGAATGCAAGTTCTCTCAAAAAGAAAAAAAAAAATTAACACAAAAGAAACTTTTATCTGGAATAGCAGTAAGATTTTGTCCAGTTGTCAGTTTATCCAAAACACCAGAGGCTTGGTATTTGCTTTGAATTATAATATTTACCTCAGAAAGAGCAAATGGCTGCCCAGTTTCGGCCATGTTTGATATTCAATAAATAGAAACTTCAGGGCAGTTGGCATACACTTGTAGCCTCGAGGGAACTGAATTAAAGGAGTGGGATTGGTGTTGTTCAGATAATTAACTATAATGTATGTCAGAATGAGATAAGGGAGACAAAAATGGTGAGAATGAAATTAGGAAGCTATAAAGAGGAAGATGGTACTTTCAACTAGGAAAACTAGGTAACAATTCATCAAGGAGGTGAATTTCTTTTGTACCTTCGAAGAGAGATTAGGCATTTGTGTACAATGTAAGAATATTTGATTTGTAGGCTCTCTGTAACGTATTTTCATCTGTCATGATCAGAATACAGGTAAGAAACTGAACTCCTCTAGTGAAGTTAAGAATCCTATGGTAAAAAGTAGACTCAAGTGGCAGGTTCAGAACACTGTCTCTAGTTCTGTCCTATTCAGCCTTTTTGTCAGTGACTCGATTATCTCATTATCTTCAGACAGGAAACTGTGAGGGCTACTGTACATAAAAGATCAAACATCCTGTTCTTTCCTACTAATAGAGTAACAGTTAAAAGCAAATGCATCCACAGTTCTGTGAAAACAAAAGTCATTCAGTTGTTTCCGACTTTTTGTGACCCCATGGACTATACAGTACATGGAATTCTCCAGGCCAGAATACTGGAGTGGGTAGCCTTTCCCTTCTCCAGGGACTCTTCCCAACCCAGGGATCAAACACAGGCCTCCCACATTGCAGTGGATTTTTTACCAGCTGAGCCACAAGGGAAGCCCCCACAGTTCTAGTTCTGTAATTATGACCAAATAATCAGGGTATGAGGGTTTGGGTGGGGAGAAAAGACCTCATTGGTTTTAGTTCACTGTATGCTGTGAGAGCAGCATCAACATTCATTGGAATTTAACTCTGCGTGAATAAAAGTGTTTCTTTGAACAAACACCTACTGGATGCAAAGAATGGACAGTAGTGAAGAGCACACATGTGGACTTTCTAAATTAGGACTTAAATTTTAATAGAAAGACAGAAATGAGGTACATTTCAAAGTTAAATGTTGCACCAAAATTGGGACACGTGTCGAGAGGGAGAAGCACAGAATGCCATATGTCCACATTACAAGGAGACCTGAGCTGTGTCAGAGTCACGAGAGGCTGCATTGTTGAAGTGGTTTTTACTGATTTGTGAAAGATGTCGGGGAAGTCATGAGGTAAAAGAGCGAGGGTCTTCCAGGGAGAAGAAATGGCATTTCTAAAGGATTAGCCATATGTGAGAATATAGAGTGAGAACAACAGACATGCCAAGACTGAACCTTCAAGGAATTTAATTTACTTGGTAAACTTATGCTAACTGGGCAATGAATACAAGGCAGAATATGGTCACTTTCGTGAAAGAGATAAGAATCAAGTTTTGCAGAGCATAGGAGATATTTCCATTTGCTGGGTAATTTGGTAAAGATTCACTTAAACATAGGAAATGTTTCCATTGCTACTTTTCCATCACGTTTTATAAGTTTAGATAAGTGACTTAATCATTCTTGGATTTACTTATATATCCTTAATATGGGAGGATTGTCTAGACAACTTCCAAGGTTTCCTCCTTTTATGAATATCCAGAAAATCCCACTGTTTATGATCTGGAATTAAAAAAAAAAACACCCTTTTACATACCAAGAGTAATGACTGAAATATCTATAATATTATATAAAAAAACATTGAAATTCTGTTTTTTTTTTATTTTTTCATTCTTTTAAATATAATTTCCAGATAAAATTGCAAGATACTTAAAGTATACATGACAATTTATATAAGTTTACATGATTAATGGATTCACTCATTGATTTAATTAACATATCTATTAATATCACCTCACATATTTAAATTTAAAGATCTTTTTGGTGAGAACTTTTAAGTTTTCCTCTCTTACATGTGTGATAAGTCACTTCAGTCATGTCCAACTCTTTGTGACCCCATGGACTTTATAGCCTGCCAGGGTCCTCTGTCAATGGGGATTCTCCAAGAAAGAATACTAGAGTGGGTTGTCATGCCCTCCTCCAGGGCATCTTCCTGACCCAGGGATTCAACCCATGTCTCATGCATCCTGCACTGACAGGAGGGTTCTTTACCACTAACATCACCTGGGAAGGCCCCAAAATTTCAATAACACTTTACAAACCATAGTCATCATGTTACACATTAGATCCTCAGACCTTATTCAACATCTAAAAACTTAAAGTTTGTGCACTTTTACCAAATTCATTCTTAACTCACTGAATTCTCAGCACTTATTTTTAAATGGCCTGTGACATGTTTTTTTATTTATAATTTTGGAGTCAGGAAAAAAGATGTCCCCCTCCTGTTGTAAGGAGTTTAGTATTATATCTTTGAGGGACCATCTTTATGTAGCAGCTCCATAGCCACCACTATCATTGTTAGAAATCAAGATGACTTACACAGATAAGGAAAATAAAGAAAACTCACTTTCCTGTTGGCTCAAATGGTAGAGAATCTGCCTGCAATGTTGGAGACCTGGGTTGGAGCAACCATCTTCCCTGGGTCAGGGAAGATACATGCAGAAGGGAATGTTTACCCACTCCAGCATTCTTGTCTGAAAAATTCTTTGGACAGAGACGCCTAGTAGGCTACATTCCATGGGGATCAGAAAAAGTCAGACATGCCTGAGCGACAAACACACAATGAACTTTAAGGATTTGCAAGTTGTATCAGACGTAAGGATAGTTTAAAAGGAAAAGCAAAACTCTTTGAGACAGGCAAGAACATGGATGCATGAACACTTTTAGGCCCACAGGGCAAAGGAAGAGTTTGGATATTGCAGTCTTGTACATAGCTGCAGCTAAAAGAAAGGGCCTCTGACCAGAGCTCTGGGCTTCAGTGGAGAAACTTGGCCACTTCCCAGCAAGAAAGGTGTCAGAGGAAAGAATCAACCCACGAATCTTTTTCTCCACTGACACACCAATCTCTTTTGTCCACCACTGGCCAAACTCAAGTAGAAATCAGAGTCCAGGAGAGCTAGAGGGATAAAGTCTGGTCTTCTCAGCTTCCAAAGGTTCATAAAATAATAGAAAATGATCAACAGGGTTCCAGACGGGCAAATAAAGAATAGCAAACACACCCACCATTTCTATGTAGTAGATATGCCTCTTTATCTTATGAATCTAGTTGTAGTTATTTTTGCTAGATATTTAAAATGACTGGGCATGATTAACTTTAATGGGAGAAGTCAGTTTCTGATTTGATTTAGACTTGAGTATTTGTAACTGTATTTCTGGTATATATTATTACTGGGACCCTAGCTGTCTGTATACTTGATTCAATTAAACCCTTTGAAGAGATATGTAATGTGACCACACTTAGGAAGGGACCAGAAACTATCAAGATATATTTTTATATATTTTTGAATTCATTTGGTTGATTTGTATGTGTGAGAGTGAAAAATCTAATTCCAAATTTGAATTTTCTTTTTGTACTCCCTTTGCCTGATTTTGATATAGAACAATACTGGCCCCATCTAATTAGTTTGGTATAGTTTCCTACTCTTTCTTTTTCTTGAAGAGATTATGTCAAATTGATCTTAATTTTTAAAATATTTGTTAGAATTCTCTGGTCAAACTATCTTGCACTGAAGATTTCATTTTCTTTTTTTTTTTCCATTTATTTTTATTAGTTGGAGGCTAATTACTTTACAATATTGTAGTGGCTTTGTCATACATTCACAGGAATCACCCATGGACTTACATGTAGTCCCCATCCCGATCCCCCCTCCCATTTCCCTCCCCACCCCATCCCTCTGGGTTCTCCCAGGCTCCATTCCTGAGCACTTGTCTCATACATCCAACCTGTGCTGGTGATCTGTTTCACCCTTGATAATATATATGTTTGGATGCTATTCTCTCAAAACATCCCACCCTCACATCTGTGTCTCTTTTTCTGTCTTGCATATAGGGTTATCGTTACCATCTTTCTAAATTCAATATATATGCGTTAGTATACTGTGTTGGTCTTTATCTTTGTGGCTTACTCAATCTGTATAATGGGCTCCAGTTTCATCCATCTCATTAGAACTGATTCACATTAATTCTTTTTAATGGCCTAGTAATATTCCATTGTGTATATGTACCATAGCTTCCTTATCCATTCATCTGCTGATGGGCATCTAGATTGCTTCCATGTCTGTCTATTATAAACAGTGCTGCGATGAACATTAGGGTGCACGTGTCTCTTTCAGATCTGGGTTCTCTTTTCTCCATACCTTCTCCAGCATTTATTGCTTGTAGACTGTTGGGTAGCAGCCATGTGACTGGTGTGTAATGGTACCTCATTGTGGTTTTGATTTGCATTACTCTGATAATGAATGATGTTGAGCATCTTTTAATGTGTTTGTTAGCCATCTGTATGTCGTCTTTGGAGAAATGTCTGTTTAGTTCTTTGGCCCATTTTTTGATTGGGTCATTTAATTTTCTGGAGGTGAGCTGGAGGTGTTGCCTGTATATTTTTGAGATTAATCCTTTGTTTGTTGCTTTGTTTGCTATTATTTTTTCCCATTCTGAAGGCTGTTTTTTTCACCTTGCTTATGGTTTCCTTTGTTGTGCAAGGGCTCTTAAGTTTAATTATATCCCAGTTGTTTATTTTCACTTTTATTTCCAATATTCTGGGAGGTGGGTCATAGAGGATCCTGCTGTGATTTATGTCGGAGAGTGTTTTCCCTATGTTCTCCTCTAGGAGTTTTATAGTTTCAGGTCTTACGTTTAGATTTTTAATCCATTTTGAGTTTATTTTTGTGTATGGTGTTAGAAAGTGTTCTAGTTTCATTCTTTTACAAGTGGTTGACCAGTTTTCCCAACACCACTTGTTAAAGAGGTTGTCTTTTTTCCATTGTATATCCTTGCCTCCTTTGTCAAGATAAGGTGTTCATAGGTTCGTGGATTTACCTCTGGGCTTTCTATTCTGTTCCATTGATCTATATTTCTGTCTTTGTGCCAGTAGCATACTGTCTTGATGACTGTGGCTTTGTAGTAGAGTCTGAAGTCAGGCAGGTTGATTCCTCCAGTTCCACACTTCTTTCTCAAAGTTACTTTAGCTATTCAAGTTTTTTTGTATTTCCATACAAATTTTGAAATTATTTGTTTTAGTTCTGTAAATAATATCGTTGGTAGCTTGATAGGGATTGCATTGAATCTATAGATTGCTTTGGGTAGCATATTCATTTGACAATATTGATTCTTCCAATCCATGAACATGGTATGTTTCTCCATGTGTTTGTGTCCTCTTTGATTTCTTTCATCAGTGTTTTTTAGTTTTCTATGTATAGGTCTTTTGTTTCTTTAGGTAGATATACTCCTAAGTATTCTATTCTTTTTGTTGCAATGGTGAATGTTATTGTTTAATACTCGAGGAGATAATAGCTCAAAACTTCCCTAAAATGGGGAAGGAAATAGTTACACAGGTCCAAGAAACCCAGAGAGTCCCAAACAGGATAAACCCAATACAAAACACTCCAAGACATATATTAATCAAATTAACAAAGATCAAACACAAAGAACAAATATTAAAAGCAGCAAGGGAGAAACAACAAATAACATACAATGGGATTCCCATAAGGATAACAGTTGATCTATCAATAGAAATTCTTCAGGCCAGAAGGGATTGGCTGGACATACTTAAAGTAATGAAAGAGAATAACATACAACCTAGATTACTGTGTCCAGCAAGGATCTCATTCAGATATGAAGGAGAATTCAAAAGCTTTACAGACAAGCAAAAGCTGAGAGAATTCAGCACCACCAAACCAGCTCTTCATCAAATGCTAAAGGATCTACTCTAGACAGGAAACACAGAAAGTTTGTATAAACGCGAACCCAAAACAACAAAGTTAAGTGGCAACGAGACCATACCTATCCATAATTACCTTAAATGTAAATTGGTTGAATGTCCCAACCAAAAGACAAAGACTGGCTGAATGGATACAAAAACAAGGCCCCTATATATGCTGTCTACAACAGACCCGTCTCAAAACAAGGGACACGTATAGACTAGAATTGAAGGGCTGGAAAAATATTTCATGCAATTGGAGACAAAAGAAAGCAGGAGTTGCAATACTCATATCAGATAAAATACACTTTAAAATAAAGGCTGTGAAAAGAGACAAAGGGCACTACATAATGATCAAAGGATCAATCCAAGAAGAAGATATAACAATTATAAATATATATGTACCCAGCATAGGAGCACCACAATATGTAAGGCAAATGCTAACGAGTATGAAAGGGGAAATTAACAGTAACACAATAATAGTGGCAGAATTTAATACCCCACTTACAACTATGGGCAGATCAACTAAACAGAATATTAACAAGGAAACACAAACTATAAATGACACAATGGACCAGTTAGACCTAATTGGTATCTATAGAACATTTCACCCCAAAACAATCAATTTCACCTTTTTCTCAAGTGCACACGGAACCTTCTCCAGAATAGATCACATCCTGGCCAAAAATCTAGCCTTGGGAAATTAAAAAATTTGAAATCATTCCCAGTCATGTTTTCTGACCACAGTGCAGTAAGATTAGATTTCAATCACAGGGAAAAAAAAATATTAAAAATGCAAACATATGGAAGGTAAATAATACGCTTCTGAATAACCAACAAATCATAGAAGAAACCAAAAAAGAAATCAAAATGTGCATAGAAATGAATGAAAATGAAAACACAACCACCCAAAACCTATGGGACACTGTAAAAGCAGTGCTAAGGGGAAGGTTCATAGCATTACAGGCTTGCCTCAAGAAACAAGAAAAAAGTCAAATAAATAACCTATCTATACACATAAAGCAACTAGAGAAGGAAGAAATGAAGGACCCCAGGATTAGTAGAAGGAAAGAAATCTTAAAATGCAGGGCAGAAATAAATGGAAAGGAAACAAAAGAGACCATAGCAAAAATCAACAAAGCTAAAAGTTGTTTTTTTGAAAAGGTAAACATAATTGACACACCGTTAGCCAGACTCATCAAGAAACAAAGGGAGAAGAACCAAATCAACAAAATTCGAAATGAAAATGGAGAGATCACAACAGACAACACTGAAATACAAAGGATCATAAGAGACTACTACCAGCAGCCCTATGCCAATAAAATGGACAACTTGGAAGAAATGGACAAGTTCTTAGAAAAGTATAACTTTCCAAAACTGAACCAGGAAGAAATAGAAGATCTTAACAGACCCATCACAAGCATGGAAATCAAAACTGTAATCAGAAATCTTCCAGCAAACAAAAGCCCAGGACCAGATGGCTTTCACAGCTGAATTCTACCAAAAATTTAGTGAAGAGCTAACACCTATCTTACTCAAACTCTTCCTGAAAATTGCAGAAGGTAAACTTCCAAACTCATTCTATGAGGCCACCATCACCCTAAACCAAAACCAGACAAGGATGCCACAAAAAAAAGAAAACTACAGGTCAATATCACTGATGAACATAGATGTAGAAATCCTTAACAATTTTCTAGCAAACAGAATCCACCAACGTATTAAAAAATCATACATCATGACCTTGTGGGCTTTATCCAAGGAATGCAAGGATTTTTTAATAGCCATAAATCGATGTAATATGCCACATTAACAATCTGAAAGATAAAAACCATATGATTATCTCAATAGATGCAGAAAAGCCTTTGACAAAATTCAACATCCATTTATGATTAAAAAAAAAAAACTCTTCAGAAAACAGGAATAGAAGGAACATACTTCAACATGATAAAAGCTATGTATGACAAATCCACAGCGAGCATTAACCTCAATGGTGAAAATTTGAAAGCATTTCCCCTAAAATCAGGAACAAGACAAGGGTGCCCACTCTCACCACTTCTATTCAACCTAGTTTTGGAAGTGTTGGCCACAGCAATCAGGGCAGAAAAAGAAGTAAAAGGAATCCAGATAGGAAAAGAAGAAGTGAAACTTTCACTGTTTGCAGATAACATGATCCTCTACATAGAAAACCCTAAAGACTCTACCAGAAAATTACTAGAGCTAATCAATGAGTATAGTAAAGTTGCAGGATATAAAATTAACACATAGAAATCCCTTGTATTCCTATACACTAACAATGAGAAGACAGAAAGAGAAATTAAGATGATTTCTTTTTCAAATATTATGCCACATTTTCAGTCTCATTAAAGTTTATAGGAGTATTCAGATGATGTATCTTTTTTACTTCAAGTGTTTTGAGATTATGTTGTTTGGTGTATACATATTTAGGATTATTATGTGTTCCTGCTGGATTGACTCTTTTTTCCTTATATAATGTCCTTAGATATTTTCTTTGCTCTAAAGTCTACTTTATCTAATATTAACATACATTTTTATCCTTTTATTTTCCAAATATACCATTATTGAGTTTCTTGGACTTTCCTGGTGGCGTAGACAGTAAGGAATCTATTTGCCTTGTGAAGACTTGCATTCAATCCCTGGATTGGGATGATCCTCTGGAAGAGGATGAGGGAATCCATATTCTTGCCTGGAGAATTCCATGACAGAGGATCTTGGTGGGCTACAGTCCATGGGGTCACAAAGTGTCAGACACAACTTAGCAACTAAACCACCACCTGGTGTTCCATCACATTTATTCTTTGGGAGGAACAGCCCTACTCAGGCTGCCTTCTGATATTACGTTGGAGGTCAGGAATGCTGGGCCTGGGTTGTCTTCTGTTATGTGATGCTGTGTTTCTCTCCCATTCTTCAGGCCCTAAACTAGTTCCACTTCTTCTTGCCAGCTATAAAAGGTCCCTTTAGTGGTCTCTTCTTACTTCCAGAATAAACAGAGGAGTGGGCACAAAGAAATCAAGGGTCATCATGTCTGAACCAGAAGCCGAAAGTGTGTTTTACAACCTAGGGAAGAGATTTCATGGAGGGAAGTTGAGTAGGAAAGTGGAACGGATTCCTCAGCAGGCTGGAGATGAAAGTCATGGAGTCCCTTTCTTTAGAAGTCATAAGAAGCTGAGAAAGTGTTTTTTCTAAGTTATACACACACACACACACACACACACATATATATATATATATATATATTCAGCTCTGAGTGAATACACTGTCTTTTTTGGCAAACTGTAAGTCTTCTGTATTTTTTCATTAATTTTCTTTACAAATGTATATATATATTATGGTATCCATATGACATTTTATTTATTCTTCTAGGCCATTTCTGTTCAGTTCAGTTCAGTCACTCAGTCATATCCGACTCTTTGAGATCCCATGAACTGCAGCATACCAGGATTCCCTGTCCATCACCATCATCCTGGAGTCCACTGAAACCATTGTCCATTGAGTTGGTGATGCCATCCAACCGTCTCATCCTCTGTCCTCCCCTTTTCCTCCTGGCCTCCATCTTTCCCAGCATCAGGGTCTTTTCGAATGAATCAGGTCTTCGCATCAGTTGGCCAAAATATTGGAGTTTCAGCTTTAACATTAGTCCTTCCAATGAACACCCAGGACTGATCTCCTTTAGGATGGATTGGTTGGATCTCCTTGCAGTCCAAGGGACTCTCAAGAGTCTTCTCCAGCACCACAATTTAAAAGCACCAATTCTTTGGCACTTTCTTTGTCCCCCAACTCTCACATCCACACATGACCACTGGAAAAACCATAGCCTTGACTAGATGGACCTTTCTTGACAAAGTAATGTCTGTGCTTTTTAACATGCTGTCTAGGTTGCTGATAACTTTCCTTCCAAGGAGTAAGTGTCTTTTAACTTCATGGCTGCAATCACCATTGGCAGTGATTTTGGAGCCCATAAAAATATAGTCAGGCACTGTTTCCACTGTTTCTTCATCTAATTGCCATGAAGTGATGGGACTGGATGGGATGCCATGATCTTAGTTTTTTGAATGTTGAGCTTTAAGCCACGTTTTTCATTAGGCCATTTTTTTCTAGGCCATTGCTCTGCTTTTCTTTTGATTGAGATTTAAGCTATGAAAAACAGAAATCTAATGTAGAGTTTGGATTATTTACCAGCACATGAATTGATGGAATAATATAAGAATTAAAGATGATTACTTAATTGAGCTCAAAAAATTTTATATGTGCATATAAAGAGAGTTACTCACGTATAGTATTATTCTTGGTCCCTTGTGTTACTTAGAGAACTTTGACTGAAGCTATATATAAAACAAATTACTTTATTATGATAGTTAAATAACTGGCATAATTATGTGTGTACATTCAGAATCCATTAGTCCAGTGGCCATAAAAATGAGTATACTCATCTCTTGGGGAAGAAAATGTTAGCATTTCCATTTCTATTTATTTTTATCTCCCTGTCATTTAATTTACATTTTCTGTATATTTTTAAAATGTCATAATATATTAGAATAGCAATGCATATATAATTAGGTCACTGACAGTGTGTTATAAAATGGAAAATAATTTGGAGATTAGTTCTTCAGGAAACAGAAAATTATCAAAATTTGCTGCATAAAATGTTACTTAATTTGGGGTAGCTTACAAAAACTTTTTTATGAAACCAGTTCAACTGAAGAGAGGCAGAATATTCAGAACATCCATGTTTTCATGAGTTTGCATAGAGCCTCACAGATGGAAACATTTTTGAAGTTGGGTAAAAGACCAAGAGACCTGACTGGACAGGGGAAAATTTGAATCTTGAATGCAAAAAAAGCATGTTTTCAGCCCTCAGTTTATTCTAAGCTGTTTTTCTTTAAATCACCTCTGTTTTTTCCCTTTATTCCCTAAACCCCATCCTCTGCTTTACTATTTCTTTTCCCATAGTACAGATCACCTGTTAACATATCATATAATGTACTTGGATTCATTTTTAATGCAGATTATCTGTCTGCCCCTAGCTGGAATATCAGTTCCATGAGGATAAGTGTCTGCCTGCTTTGTTTATTGATGTAAAATAAGCACCTGTAAGAGTTTCTGATTCAAGGAGGAATTAAGTCAATGATCAGTTGGTTAAATGACCAACAGCGGAGTACTGGGCAGGCCTATAGATTTCAAAATTTTGGGACTTTGATTTGCTATTGTAAATAAGCTGTTCTGTAGTTAATGTTACAAGGTTAAGACACATTTCTGTTTCTTTAATCAGCATAAACATAAACTACCTTTGAAGATAAGGTTTTATACTCAACATGATCACTAAAATGCACATTTGAAAAAATAATATATTAGTTGATTTGTTTTCTTTATCCAAAATAATATCTTCCTTTTCAAAACTTTTCCTTACATAGGTGTGTGTACATATATGTTTATATATATAAAACAATTCCATCTAGCCAAAGAATGGTTTTCCCAATAGTCATGTATGGATGTGGGAGCTGGACCAAAAGTGAGCACCGAGGAATATATGCTTTTGAACTGAGGTGTTGGAGAAGTCTCTTGAGAGTCCCTCGCAATCTCTTGGACTGCAAGCAGATCAAACTGGTCAATACTAAAGGAAATCAGCCCTGAATATTTGTTGAAAATACTGATAATGAAGCTGAAGCACCAATAATTTTTCAACCTGATGCAATGAAGTGAATCATTGGAAAAGACCCTAATGATGGGAAAGATGGATGGAAGGAGGTGAAGGAGATGACAGAAGATGAGATGGTTGGATGGCATCACCTTGTCGATGGACATGAGTTTGAACAAGCTCCAGGAGATGGTGGAGGACAGGGGAGCCTGATGTGCTACAGTCCATGGGGTCTCAAAGAGTTAGATATGACTGAGTGACTGAGCTTAACTGAAGGTATGCATATGTGTTATGTACATAACATAATGATTATATGATCATTATACATAGGTCACATTGAAAAATAATGCTATTTTAGTTTCAGGTATCATTATAATAGATAATATTGACATATAATGTTATATTGGTTTCAGGTGTACAACATAATTATTTGATATATATTGCAAAATGATCACTGCAATAAGTCTAGTGAACATCCATCACTAGAAAGTTACCATTTTCTTCTTGTGATGAGAACTTCTAAGATCTCTTAGCAGTGTTCAAATAGGTAATAAGTATATTCCCGTTTTGATTTAGTGCCATTAAATGAGACAAGTGGCTTTGAGTTTTAGAATCAAAGAATCATCTTTAAACAGTTGAGTTGAATCAAACTACTCAGTGTCAACTGATATCGAGCTATCTTGAAAAATCCATCCCTAGTTAGGCCCACCTGGTTCCCATCACACACGGTATGGTGTGCAGGCATAGATGGTGTTTAAGGCTTAAGCCAGCTTTTCCACTTGTCCATGCATTTATTTTTTGACATCTTTCAGTGTCTTATCCATCTCTTGTCTTTACTATCCAAACAGGTTATAATTATGGCAGAAGATGTCTAAGTAGCTAAATTCACAGTTGCTGCCCACTGGGCATTTTGGAAAGAGGCTGAGAAGTAGTCCTTCCAGTATTAGAGTTTTACTCTCAGGGGTTTAGAAAGCTTTTCAGTTTGAAGGGTCCATCAATATAAATATATCTCAGGAGTGAACACTGTTTATTTACTTGATTAGTGATTAGCAGACCATCTACTAAGAATAAGGCAATGAAGGGTTATTAAACAAGGGAGGATTCAGGCAAAAGGAATGAGGAACTCTTGGAGAAAGTGGACACATGATTAAGGAGACCATTATTTCTATTTTGTTTAGGTTTTAGGTTTTGATTAGGCTGGCTCTGTAAAGGTATGGGTTATTTCCATTATTTCCATTCATCCTCTATGCTTTACAATATATGTCTTATTTAAGTGTTGAAAGTGACTAGTGACTTACTTACTGCTTATTATCACTGGGTAGTTGTGCTTTGGTTCTGGTATTCCATAGGGTCTAGCACAGGCTCCGTAGAGTAGTTATTTCTATGATTTGCTGCAGAACCTTAACATTTTTTTTTTTGCTGATTTCTGGCACTAAGTTGATGAAATACAGGAAAATAGAGCTCAGATGCTTTTGGATAAAATCTTAATTTATCTCCTCCCTTCTCTCTGACTTTTCATGTATTGACTCAACTAGTCCCATATTGTTGGATGCCTTTTCTGACTCTTAGGTTTGCCTCATCCCTTGGATGTGGCAAGGTCTATTTCATTTCCTGTATCTCTCACATTCTTTGCATCTTATAACTTGGCAGAGTACTCTCTGATTTTTCATGTCATAATATTCCCAGCTCTTTCTGGTCTCTTTCTTTTTCTCTACCAGCCCCAATAGCTACAACTCCTCAGTCAACATTAAAGTTTTACTTTTCAAATTCTGGACATTCTGCTCTCCTGGACCTAATGTTCTTGGTTTCCTGTTGCTTTGTAGAATAAAGACAAACTCTCCAAATTGGCAGATATGATTCTCCCTAGTGTATAAAAATCCATACAAGCATTTTTCCATTCTAACCCTACAATAATATACACAGTATATCATAGGAGTATAATCAGGAGAGATGCAACATGAATGGTAAAAAATGAACATTTGTTGTGTTTTTGTCAGACTTGATTATTCATTGATACCTTATAATGCTATATGTATTAATATCTCAGTTGCCTTGATCTAGGATGTTGAGATCCTAACTTCATAAGATGATCCTAAATGAATTGACAGATATACTGTTTTCCTATTTTGGCACATTAATATCCCATTAAACTTTCAGAACTCCATCATAAAGAAATCCCATTTGCATCACTCCTATGACACACTCAGACGGCCCCTAGCTTTACTTCAATCTAGTGTAGCACCGTGTTGGCATCACAACTTATTCTTCTTCACTCTACCATGTAATATAGCAATTTGATTGTTATATCACCCTCTCTTTCTCCATAACTTGAGGGCCTACTTCTGGATAATGGAGACTTCTTTAAGCCTCAGTTTAAGTCCTCAGTGTATCTATGACATGTTACTTACTAATCTATAAGTTCAGTGAATTTCAAAGTTTCTTCATTTGTTTGTTTCCATTCAGTAATCACTGCTACTATTCTTGATATATCTGGGCCATTTCTTCATGTAATCTTACATTGAAATATGTAAAAGAGGGAAAAATCAACTCTTTCTGGATGGCAAGGGAGTGATTGTTAAATCCTGCCCAAATATCCCCTCTTTGGCTATTCCTGACTGACTCTACAAATATCTATGGCTCTGTTCAACATTGTTAAAATCTACAGTATTCACGTTATATGTCACTGTCAAGCAAGGAGAGCATTCTCAATGTCACCAACTCTGTTCTTGATGTGAAGTCCTAAATTTATGCTTGAAATAAATTTTATAAGAGACAAATACATGAAGATGCGTGTGGTCTGTTGGTGAGTGTGTGTTTCCTCCAATTGCATTGTCCCGCTTATTGCCAATTTTTCCCTCTAATAAATGCCATCCTCTCTGCTGGAAATATCTAGACATTGAAGGAAAGAAACGTAAGCAAGTAACAGCATAGAATTAGACGTTTTGGGCAGTAAATGACTTAGAAAGTGCTTACAGGGTTTTTTCATGGTCTTTTCCCTTTTGGAAGAAGAAAGTGAAAATACAAGAAAGCTGACACTTTACATGCATGAAAGAGCCAAAGGAGGTATTCATAGATTGCTTTGGGCCAGAGTATTCTGTCATGTTCTGAAAGGTTTGGGTCATACCTGTTAGAGGCAGGGGCAGGACTCAGATGAGGGTAAGCCTGGCTATGAGGGAAGAGGTTGATTTTTGTGCAGTGTTCCTATATGTGGGTGAATGTTGTCTTTGCCTAAAAGAAGATAACTTGGCTGTTATTCTGCCCTGAAGAGTTGCCAAGCTTTGTTCAATTCTATAACTATGGCATTTAATAACAACAAAAGAACACTCTAATATAAAGGACAATGTCAGAAAAAAGAGAAGAGAAAATGGAAATAGAAAGGAATATGAGATATTTGCTCTTCAGTTCAGTTTAGTCACTCAGTCGTGTCCGACTCTTTGTGACCCCATGAATTACAGCACGCCAGGCCTCCCTGTCTGTCACAAACTCCCAGAGTTTACTCAAACACATGTCCATTGAGTCGGTGATGCCATCCAGACATCTCATCCTCTGTTGTCCCCTTCTCCTCAAACCCCAAATCCCTCCCAGCATCAGGGTCTTTTCCAATGAGTCAACTCTTTGCATGAGGTGGCCAAAGTACTGGAGTTTCAGCTGCAGCATCTGTCCTTCCAATGAACACCCAGGACTGATCTCCTTCAGGATGTACTGGCTGGATCTCCTTGCAGTACAAGGGATACTCTAGAGTCTTCACCAACACCACAGTTCCAAAGCATCAATTCTTCAGTGCTCAGCTTTCTTCACAGTCCAACTCTCACATTCATACATGACCACTGGAAAAACCATTGTCTTGACTTGATGGACATTTGTTGGCAAAGTAATGTCTCTGCTTTTTAATATGCTGTCTAGGTTGGTCATAAATTTCCTTCCAAGGAGTAAGGGCCTTTTAGTTTCATGGCTGCAATCGCAAACTGCAGTGTTTTTGGAGCCCCAAAAAATAAAGTCTGACACTGTTTCCACTGTTTCCCCATCTATTTCCCATGAAGTGATGGGACCAGATGCCATGATCTTAGTTTTCTGAACGTTGAGCTTTAAGCCAACTTTTTTACTCTCCTCTTTCACTTTCATCACGAGGCTTTTTAGTTCCTCTTCACTTTCTGCCATAAGGGTGGTATCATCTGCATATCTGAGGTTATTGATATTTCTCCCCGCAATCTTGATTCCAGCTTGTGTATCATCTAGCCCAGCATTTCTCATGATGTACTCTGCATATAAGTTAAATAAGCAGGTGACAGTATACAGCCTTGATATACTCCTTTTCCTATTTGGAACCAGTCTGTTTTTCCATGTCCAGTTCTAACTGTTGCTTCCTGACCTGCATGTAGGTTTCTCAAGAGGCAGATCAGATGGCCTGGTATGACCATCCCTTTCAGAATTTTCCACAGTTTATTGTGATCCACACAGTCAAAAACTTTGGCATAGTCAATAAAGGAGAAATATATATTTTTCTGGAACTCTCTTGCTTTTTTGATGATCCAGCAGATATTGGCAATTTGATCTCTGGTTCCTCTGCCTTTTCTAAATCCAACTTGAACATCTAGAAGTTCATGGTTAGGGTGTTTAAAAAAGCATATATATTTGGGTCCTTAAAAATAAAGTATTCTAACAGTATTTCATCATTCATTGCCCAAGTCCTTGACTCACTTTCTCTTTGCTGCCTTTTCTTCCTTCTGTCTTTCTCTTCCTTCTCTTTTGTTTATCCCCCTTTCCCTTCTACCTTTACATTTCCCATTTTCTGTTTACCAGGAGTTACTGCTAAAGCCCTAAAGATACTGCAAAAGCAGCCCAACAGCATCACTGACTCCTTAGGAGAGCCAGTCAAAAGATTGGCCCTCATCCCAGGTGTTTAGAGGCTGTTGAACAAGCTGAGCAACCCTAATCCAGTAACATCATTCCAGTCTCAGTAGAGACACAGTCTATTTGGAAGATTGTATAATTCAGGGACCTACTAGGGCATGTTTGTAAGGCTGAATACTTACTGACAATGATAGTCACTCTAAAAGGAAGAGAGAGTGGTATCTCACTTCTCAGATAAATATGTTTTTGAATCTAGCTTTCTGATATCCTTGGTATGTATGTGACCAGTTGGACAATTGTCCAGAGGCCCCAGGCAGGGGACAGATGCACACCAGTATTTCTGCCATTCAATGGTTCAGAGTGTGTATGATACATGGGTTTCCTGTGGGTCAGCTAGTAGGCAGCTGACTGTGGGCCTCTTAATTTTCTCCAGATGGTGCTTGCAGAGTGAGGGAAACAGAGAGGCTGCGGTGACGACTGCAGGTGGTGAGCTGTGGGTACCAGAATATTTCCCCTGATTAAAAAGGAAACTAAGAATTTGGTGATACCCAACTTGAAAGTCCTGGAAAAATCACAAGGATATCCCACAAGAGAAACACTTGTCAGTCAGGGAGAATTTCAGATCAGTCTGTCTGGACCAAGAGAAGGCTACAAGAGCACCATGTAAGTCAGTGATGTCAGAACTTCCCCATCTCCTTACCATCTACCCTTTTCCAACATAGTCCAAGGAATGAAGATCCTGAGAGGGAGAGAGAAGAAACCTTGCAGAAATGGACACATTGATGTTTCCTGGTAGGTCCCCTGAGCCTCAGCAGGGGGAGAGTGAAACATTGAATAGGCTGAATATGAGATGGAGTTTAAACTTGACTGACCTGGACTTGTGAAACCCAGAGTGATAGAATGTATTGAATGGTTGCAAGGTGATGCAGAAAATGAGGATGCAGTGTAGTGTGGGTGAAGACAGCCACTGGAGGATGGAGCCAATTCATGTCTCAAATTCTATGTCCCCCAGAAATCTCATGTGATGAAATCCTGATTCCCATGGTTGTGGTATCCATAGGTGGGGCCTTTGTGAGGTGATGGAGTTATAAGTATTTAGCCTCTTCAATGAGATGAGTGCTTTTATATATAAGAGACACACAGAACTCCCGAGCCCTTCCCCACGCTGTGGAAATCCATTGCCATTGTTTTTAAGTCTGTGATATTTTGTTATAGCAACACAGAAGGATTAAGACAGCATCCTAACAATCTTTAAACTGTTCAGTAAACCTCATGCTATTTGTACAAAGGTGCAAAGCACTGATCATGTCTGGTGTCACACTGTGACAGTGGGCTGACAATCCATGGCTGGCTTTCATAAAGAATCCTGAGGATTCAGTCTTCTTGGTAGCATGACCAGAACCATGAACAATTATATAATTATTTGATTCTAATAACTTGACCCAGAATAATTGGCTCTGATTGTTCTGTAATCTCTTAATGGTCTTCTTAGCAATGCCAGCTTCTGTTATTTGTGACTAATCCTATTGGACCTTCATTCTCTCAAATGTATGGGTGGATTTTCTTTTGATTTTCTATTAAATGAAGATAAGAAATGTTAAATAATTGCCCTCTTAGATTTTGACATCTCTACAGAGTGCACATTTATTTTTTTAAGAGGAGACCCATTTCACAGAGCATGCATTAAACAGCTGTACATTTCAAAGAAGCTTCCTATGGGATAGATCAATAGGACCATCTCATAGCTGGATGGGACGGATGTGGATTTAGCACATGTTGCGGATTCGACATGCCAGGATCTTGGTGTACATGTCAACTTTATATGAATCCCTGCTTAGGCACCGGAACAGGTTATAAAATGCAGAATGACGCAAATCTTCATTGCTGGACACCAGGGATGGGAGTCCTGACCAGGTAATCTGAGCCTCTTTCATCTTCTGCCGCACTGGAAAAATAATCTGAATACCCAAAATATATTGACTTCTTATGTATTTTATTAGTAATTGCTTATCTTTGTCCCTTGTAATTATCAAATTAAGATTTGGGGAACATTTAGGAATATAAAACTCTCTAGATATGGATTTTGGAGCCAGCCTATGAGGAAACAATTAGGAATCTAAAAAGTAGAAACATAACTCAAGTTTAGTTTTAACTTTCTCTTTTCTTCCTTCCCACTCTCATCCTTTGATTTGAAGAGAACAGAGAAAGAAGAAAAGTGGAACTTCAAGAGCAAATGTCCTGGGATACTTTGAAGAAAATGCTGATCTTGAAGATTCTGTTCTCTAGTTCTCTTACTCTTAAAAATATTTCAACCACCTGTGTCCTGGAAGAGGCAAGCTTTTGGTGGAATTGTGTGCAATGCAAGGAAGGCTGCACATGTCAAAAATTGCAGTGAAATTCTGATTCCTTTACAATAGACTCTATCACTATGAATGACTAGGCTCCTGCTTTATGTAGTAGCAGTCTAGCATAAAGAAGTCATGAATCTTTTTCTTACAAAATGAGATATTTCAAACTCCTTATGCATTACAGGGGTCACCTCTTTAATTCATGAACAAAGGAAGAAAGCCCTCTGCAGGATGCTCACCTGGCTGAATTGCCTCTCTATGAGTTCTTGAATTTCTTGTACTTTTTTCTCATTCTCTCTGGCATTTGATTGGATAGCATCTGAGACTTCTTTCATACTCCGCAGGTCCGTGAATAGATGATACAGAGGTCTTTTCCAGGAGTACAGCAATATGAGTATGCACTTACTAAGGTCTTCATTCTAAACAGCCATACGAAACAGTATCATTAAAATAATCATAATTCAGTGGTTTTGGTAGCATGTGATCTTTGCTCAGAGCAACTGACCTCAGGAACTTTTGGTTATTGCTAGGTGTATGCAGAGATTTTTGAAGGTAGTAAAAGTTGCAAAAGTATAAAATTAAGCTATTAGTTCACACTTCACTGAAATATTAAAAATCTAGATTATTTTAGAAACTAATTCTTCTGATGTGTTCTAATTTATAACATGAAGAATTTTCTTTTTGCCTCTGAAATTCTACCACCACTCAGTGAGTTATTTTATGTTTGTATATTTGCATAAAAGAAAGGTAGATGCGATTGCTCAGGTGGAGGAGCATAGGACTCCCACATAGGAGTCACTAGTAACAGGGGGTACTCAAAACTGGGGTGTGTTTCCTACATATTCAGGAATTTTGCAATCTTATGTTTTGCACATGGAAGTTCCCATTCATTTCCTGTTTGCATACAGTATAATAGCTGCAATCCTGGTCAGATGCATTGGTCGAACTAAAGATGTCTGCATGGACAATTTATAGATTTGTTATTCATTTTGCTACTACAGATCTTTAGTCATCGCTTGATTTTGCTCATGCTTCATCAACTGCATAATATAATTTATCGTCAATTGCTTATGGTTCCTTCACCTTTTTATCCGTGTACTGTTACCATTAGCTCTAATAATTTGAATGCTGGTAACCTACATACTGTCTCACTGATCTGATGAAAAACCCAGGTGAAAGACTCACGTTCATCTGTAGGGCTTTTTCTCTTTCTTCGGGAGCATGGAGGTAATTGGTATGGCAGCTCTTGGTGAGACTGATATAGGACCGTTTGCCCTGGACATATTTTTCATCCTGAAAGTGATGAGGCAATTAGTTAAGGTTGTTGGGCATTCAGTAGATGAACCCATTACCAGAACATTAACATGTTTGATATACATCATTTTTTTTAACTGGGGGGCATCACAAAATTTATAATTCATTCTTTTCCTACTTTTTCTATACACTGTCTCTATAAAAATGATTTTACATATAACTTTTCTAAGTTAAACTTTTTCCCTTCTCTGTTTTATTACCTTTTTTTTTATTTTCTACAATTTGAACCAAATATAGTATATATGTATCAATAGTTGGTGCTTCCCAGGTGATGGTAGTGGTAAAGAACATTCCCGCCAATGCAGGAGATAAAAGAAGACTCAGGTTTGATCCCTAGGTGAGGAGCATCCCTTGCATGAGGGTGCAGCAGCACACTCCTATACTCTTGCCTGGCAAATCTATGGACAGAGGAGCCTGTTGGGCTACAGTCAGTAGGGTTGCAAAGAGTTGGACACAACTAAAGTGACTTAGCATGCATTCATGCACCTATATTTAACCATTTAATCTCTTGTTTACTGTGGGTTAGAGCTAATATATTCCTTTATAAGGAGTAATACAGTAATGACTCTGACTTATCTCTGAACCAGCTCACCAAAAAGCTTAGTGTTCATCCCAGGTGCAGAATACAATGCTGTTTATGGTGAAAAAACGGTACATCAGAAAAACATGGCATAAAGTTGTAGGAAATACTAAGCAATGGACTGAGAATAATAAGATTAGAAAAATCTAGCTAACACTTTGATAGAGAAAAACTAATCTTTAGTGGAAGTTATGAAAATTTAAAGAGATTACTTGGAAGAGGTGGAAAAAACATGGACAGTCAAAAATGGAGGATGAAACAAACACTAGTGAGTACACAGAAGTATGAGAATTTAACAGAAACCTGTAGCAGCGCCTTTTATTAGCTGTATGCTCTGCTGTGTGCTCCTTGAGTGACCTAAAAGAATTAACATTCAACTTTCAAATACCTTCATCAGAAAAAGAATAATTGCTTCCAATTGTAAACTCCCCTTCTATTGTGGCTCCAAACCTATTCACTGCAAATCTTAAAACAATAATTTGTAGCATTAAAAAAACTACCAGTATTCATTTTTGTGACCAGGATTCAGCTTTGTTTTACATGTTCCATCCACCCAGTTCACTGCAGAGCAGTTCTCATTTATTGGCTGTTTACTCTGAGCCTGGAGAAGCAACCCCAGAGAGGCTGTGAAGGACCAGAAAATCAACATGCTTCCTTTTTCCCAGTCCCACCTAAAAGTGCTTTATGTCAGGTAGTATTATGGACTGAATGTGTGTTCTTCAGATTCATGTGTTAGAGCCTGAACTGCCAAAGTACTGTGTTTTGAAAAGTGTTCCGACTTTTTGGCACGCCATGGTCTATTGATATACATCAATAGCCCACCAGACTCCTCTGTCCATGGGATTTCTCAGGCAAGAATACTGGAGGGGCTTGCTGTTCCCTTCTTCAGGGAATCTTCCAGACCCAGGGATAGAACCCAGGTCTTTGCCATTGCGCGCAGATTCTTTACCATCTGAGCCACCATCAAAGCCCATTAAGGTTGAATGAGCTCTTAGGATACAACACTCATCCAATAGGTTTAGTGTCTCCACGAAGTGAAACACCAGAGAATTTTCTCTTCTGTCTCTGTGTCTGTGTGTCCTTTCCTCTGTCTTGCATCCCCACCCCCCACCCTGTGTGAGGACGCATGGAGAAACCATCCTGGGAAGAAAGAGTTCTTACCAGAATCTTCCCTTGCTGGTGCCCTGATCTGGAAATAAATTCCTGATCTGAGGAAATAAATTTCTTGTGTTTATTCCACTGAGTTTATGGTATTCTTTTATGGCATTCCTAGCTGACAAATACAAAATCATTCATTTTTGAAAATTAAAAAAGAAACACAATGAAAGGAAATTGAAAAAGTTATTGCATTTCTTAGGAACCTTTGAGATTTCACAAAACTGATCCTTTCTTGACTTCTACATCTTATGAGCTGACAGCATGTTTGACTTAGACAATGTGTTACTTGAAGTTTGGCTGATGCAGCCTTCTTCTTGAAAGGATAATATGGCCCAGTCATTTACCCAAAGGTACCTTCTGGGAGCCTGGCGGGCTACAGTCCATGGGGTCTCAAGAGTCGGACATGACTTAGCAACTAAACCACCACCACCATAGTACTTACAAACTCATTGAACATCATTGTGGAAAGGTTACGCATGTCGTGGGACAGCCTAGAGGCATTGACAAACAGGTCTGTAAGGAACTTCAGGGGGATGTCAAACACGTCAGAATGGCAGGACAGGCATACGTTGCCTTGGCACAGGAGGAGATTTGACAGGACCAGCAGCAGGAGCAGGCAGGACCCTGCTAAAATAAAAACATGAGCCATTCTGAGATGATATAATCCCCTGAGGGTATCAAATCCATCCTGTGGAGGGAAGCCTTCTCTTTCCCTGTTGCTGTGAGCAGGAATTGGTGCTGTAGTAGCTGGGGTGGGGAAGAAGGAGCGCCTTCTGTGTGAATTTAGATGGATGATGATATTTGCACAGATAGATATCTGAAGTAGGATACTCCCTGCTTTTTTGTATTGCTCCCAGAAGTACTTCTGTGCTCTGCAAACGTTTGGAACTTAATTCTGAGCCAGAGTATTTAGGCCATTCTTTTAAGACAGTTTAATGTTGGGACTCTGCAGACTCTGAGCAGCGAGGCCATCTAGGAATTTGTAATTTTTTCACTCTACATTGACTAGTGCTTGGATTTTAGACACTGAAATGACAAGAAGTGTACAGTTTTACTGTGCAGCTTACCATCAAGCTGGGGTAAGAGTAAACACTTGACTAACTGATCGCTACTATTGAGTACAGAGAGAATACTAAGGGAGAAAGGATACTGTACCTTGGATCTGCTAACTCAACTTCATAACCACATGAACATCTTTTACACTTTCCCAAAAGCTTAAAACATGTTAAAATCTGTGTTTCACAGTAACTCTGTGAGATAACATTCATCTTCACTATGATCATCAATCTATGTTGATGAAGATGCAATGCCTTGGAGAGGGCAAATAATTTTCCCCAGGTCCCATTATTAGCAGATGGATGTGACTGGGCACCAATGCAGTCATCTGTTCACTTCCTAATGTCACACCACACATGCCTGTGGGCTTTCTGTCTGCATGTGTGTAACCAGGGCCATATCAGGAGCTGTGATGACTCTGCTTGTAGAGAAAAATATTTTCTCTTTGACTGCAAAACAGAAGTGACCCTAGGACGTTGGTTTTACCCACTTGTTCTGCTCTGTCTACAAAACACTCACTGTTAAAGTCTTTGACAATTATCAATTTGGGGGCCTGGTTCTCCTTCCTAGCCTTTCTTCTAGTCACCTTGACAGGTCTTCTACTTTTATGGATCTTTAATCTTCTTGTTACATTGTTTCTTTGAGAAAATAGCAAATAAATCTCCAAATGGTAATTCAATAATATTACCTGGTCAGCACCCAAGACAACGTCATTGGCTCTGCAAACAAGGCCTGCTCTATCATGACTTTGACTTTTTAGGGAGAAAATTTATCTATCTGGTCAGGAGTACATCCTAACTACCCATGGGGCTTAGTTTTTGAACCATCTCCAAACATTTCCTCTTTCATAGGAGAACTAGACCTTCATGCTTCCATGATGTATTGTAATATTTCAGAAATTATTCCTGGCCCTACCTTTGGCCAACAGAAGCACAAAATCATAGACTCTTGCAAGCATGATTTTAATATTACTTTTCCTGTCCATCCATTATAAGTAAGCAGAATTTAAGACTGACGTGAACAAGAATTGAGTTTGGACAAGAGAACTGATAAAATAGAGATTTTATCCTCCTGAATGAGATCTGAACATGATTCTTTTTCCAATTTACCAGAAGAGTGATAATTTAATTAAGGATAAGATATCAGCATTTACTAGGTTTTCTCTGCTCTTAGTTACTTTAAAGGGGCATGGTACCTAAGACTAAAATGGTTATTTAAAATTAGGTGATGAAAATAAAAGAAGTGGTTCTCAGAAGGAAACCATATAAGTTGGAGAATTTTGTGACTATATCTCTCATCAACTAAAGAGTTTATTGTGACAAGCAAGGAGAATAATAGCTTGCATTACATAGATGTATTTTTGTGCATATATTTCTGTGTATGTATACATGTTTCATGCATAAATATGTGTTTAATTCCCACATGGAACTTTGGACCTTATAAAAATTGATTTTATAAAGGGCAGTAAATATAGCAGAATACCCTAATTCATAATGTAACTGATCATTTATTGGTGGATGACTAATTATGTTTCTTTTTTCTGTTAAATATTATCTGTGTGTTTGCTTTGGTAGCACATACATTAAAAACTTGGAATAATGTTGAGAAGATTAGCATGGCCCCTGCCCAAGGATGACATGCTAATTTGTTAAGCTTTCCATATTTTTCTGTAATAATTTCGGGGGTGGGATGGGAAGGAAGATGGGAAAGAGGTACAAGAGCGAGGGGACATAGGTAAACCTATGGCTGATTCATGCTGATGTTTGGCCAAAAGCAGTACCGCATTGTAAATCAATTACCCTTCAATTAAAGATCAATAAATTTAATTATGAAAACTTATTGGGGATCATATAACAGGTTCAGATATTCATTGTATGACTGAAGAGGATCTGACTGCAAACTGATGGTGTCAATTGTCATTGGTTAGTGATTCATTAACTTTATAGTTGAATGAGAAAAGTAAGCTAACGAACACTATTGTCTGTGACTCAGTGTCACAGCAAGCTACAGTCCTTGTCTGCATTCACTTTCAGGTGGTACAGTGCCCAAACTTTGAAACTGATGCCATTCCCAGAAGCACACAGTCATGAGTTCTGGTCAGGGTTTTTGTTCCTGATGCCGGAGGCTTCTTTCACTGGTCCACTAGGTCTGAAACTTTCTCTCCTGAGCATTCTCTGGTTCTATCATGTGCACAAGTCTTTCTATTTTGGTTGTCTAATTTGATTCTCTTATTCTTTTGATCAGACTTCCAAATCTATTTATGATGTATTTTTCAGACCCTTTTGTGCTTTGATTTTTCTGATGCTCATTAGTGTATTTGCTTCCATGTCTGCCTCCCTGAGTAGTTTTCAGTATCTACATATACAATAGCTATTCTCTTATTGTCTGGATTTTGGCATGTAGCATCAGCATATTTTTATGAACTTCATTTTCCTTCTGGTGCAGTTTCTGGTACACAGCTTAAGCTGGTTGTCTCCCATCTGGCTTGTTCCTGTTGTCTCCAAACAACTAGAGAACTCTGTTTTCTTTCTAGACAATACTGCCTTCTTTTGATATCATGTTAATTTTCTGTGATTTCACTTCCTGCTTCATAAGGTTTGTCTTTCTCAAACTACTGTAACTTGAGTGCTATGTGTCTCTATGTTGGTATTACTATTTTAATTAAATATCAACCTAGTATAGCAGAGAATTAAAGGGAATAAAATGACAATAGCATTAGTAATAAAACATTCTCCCAAATTATAATCCAGTGATGCTCCCAGTTTTAAATGACTTACTACCCATATATTATTGAGGTCCACTACTCATTTGTCCTTACTACGTGTTTCAATTTTGAAATAGGATGTAGGAAACAATGGAGTGGTAAATTGTGAAAATCACCTTAGATTTTAGATGCCTCAAGTGTAAGTACGTAATTACTAGTTTTTATGGTTAGTAGGGCTATTCTTAGCACATATAGCTCAGTGTAGGGTGATCACTATTGAGTGAAGGATGTATATTGTGAACTGCAATCACCAAACAGGTGATTTGAAATAAAGAAAGCAATGTCAGGAAGACACAGGCTTCTGTTTTAGAAGGAAAAATTTTAAAGTGTTGGACATCTACTGTCTAATCTTCAGATTTTTCAAAACTGTTATTCTTCCTTTGCTCATTAAAATTTTAGGTTGCTGATTTATTTTCCTGCTGAGTTGCATGAGTGTCTTATATGTACTTGGATACGAAGCCCTTACCATATATGTGATTTTCAAATTTTTTTTTCATTCCACATGTTGTCATTCATTTTATTGATGGCTTCTTTTACTATGCAGAAGGTTTTGAGTTTGATGTGGTCTCAAGAGTTTATTTTTGCAGCTCTTGCCTTTGCTTTTGATGACTGACTTGTTCGAGCTGCTTATATTTTGGAAAGCAATCCTTTATCAGTTGTTTTATTTGCTATTACCTTCTCCCACTCTTACCAAAAGACACAGACTGGCTGAATGGATACAAAAACAAGACCCACATATATTCTGTCTACAAGAGACCCACTTCAGACGTAGAGACACATACAGCCTGAAAGTGAGAGGATGGAAAAAGATATTCCATGTAAATGGAAATCAAAAGAAAGCCAGATTGGCAATTCTCATATCAGAACAAATAGACCTTAAAATAAAAACTATTGTAAGAGTTAAAGAAGGACACTACCAAATGCTCAAGTGATAAGTCCAAGAAAAAGACAAAATAATCTTAAATATTTATGTAGCCAACATAGGAGCACCTCAATATGTAAGGTGAACAATAACTGACACAAAAGCAGAAATTGACAGTAACACAATAATAGTAGGGCATGTTAACACCCCACCTCTATCAATGAACAGATCAACAAAACAGAAAATTAATAAGGTAACATTAGTCTAAAAGGATATATTAGAGCAAACAGACCTAATTGATATCTTCAGCATGTTCCATCCAAATGCAGAAGAATACTCTTTCTACTCAAGTGCACATGAAACATTTTCCTCCTCTTGGGTCGCAAATCAAACCTCAGTAAATTTAAGGAAATTGAAATTATATTAAACATTGTCTCTGACTACAACAATATGACACTAGATATTGAATGTAGGAAAAAAAAACTTTAAATTACACAATTACAGGGAGAATAAACAACACATTTCTAAATAATGAACAGGTTACTGAAGAAATAAAGGAAATCAAAACATTCCTAGAAAGAAAGAGCAATGAAAACATGATGATCTAAAACCTATAGGATACAACAAAAGCAGTTCTAAGAGGGAAGTTTATAGTAATAAAAATCCTACCACAAGAAACTAGTTGAATAGACAACCTAACTTTACATATCTTTACCTCTTTTTAAATTTTTCTTATCAATCTCTTAAAGGTTTTGTATAAAATCTTTCAACACCTTGCTTAAGTTTATTTCTAAGTGTTTGATCTTTTTGTGATGCAATAAATGGGATTGTTTCCTTTATTCCACTTTCTGACAGTTTGTTGTTGATATATAGGTAGGCAACTGAGTTTTGTATATTGGAATATAGTAAACATAATGTATGCTAAATCTTTAGGAATAGACATTTTCCCACATATAAGACATATACATGATCAAGAAGTATATGACAACATGCTCAGCATCACTAATAATCAAAGGAAATACAGATCAAAAGCACAAGAGATATCACCTCATACCTGTTTGAGCGGCTAGTACCAAAAATGTAAGAAATGACAAATGTTATTGAGGATGTGAAGAAGAAGGTGTGCTTATGCACTGTTGGTAGGGTTATATACTGGTGCAACTCCTATGGAAAAATATTGTGGAGGTTCCTCGAGAAATTTAAAAGAGAACAATTATGTGAATCATTATCCCACTTCTGGATATATAGTCAAAGGAAATGAAATCATCGTCTCAAAGAGAGGTCTGTATTCCCATGTTCATTGCAGCATTATTCACAGTAGGCTTGGTATAGAAACAACAATCTTTCAACAGGTGAATGGATTAAAACAATTTGATATGACATATATAGGTAAATATTATTTAGCCATTAGAAAATGAAAATAATCTTTCCATTTGTGGCAACATAGGTTAAACTGGAGGGCATTATGCTAAATAAACTAAGTCTGAGAGAGAAAAATAAAATATGATCTGAATTATAAGGACTTTCAAAAAAAAGATGGAACTCAGAGTAGAAAAATGATTGCCAAAGACTGGATGATAGGACAAATAGGGAGATATTTTTAAAGTTTACAGATTTTCATATATAAAAAATTAATAAGGTCTGAGCATCTAAGTTTGAGCTTCACAATCTTATCATGCGATCTAATCATGAGATTGGACGAGCTCTAGGAGTTGGTTATGGTAGGGAAACCTGTGTTGCCACAGTCCATGGGGTCACAAAAAGTCAGACGAGACTGAATGACTGACTGAAGTGAAGACAGTGGAATTTACCTGTGTTCTCCTCAAAAAGCAAAAGTTAAACATGTGTGGTAATGGCAATGTTACTTAGTAGAAATGGAAACTTCTTTCTAATACATGCACAAGTGGGGGTGGACAAGATGGTGGAGGGGTAGGTGGAAGTGGGATACACCTCTCCCACCGATGCATCAAGAATGTCTAAAGATGCAGCAGTTCTAACAGAAGACCAGGTGAATACTGGCAGGACCCCCTGACTACTGAGAAGGAATGTCCAGATCCACACAGAACTTGGTAAGACAAAGGAAAGAAGGGACAAGGAGGAAGGGGAAAGAAGGAGGGGAGCACGTGGGACCAGCCTGCACCTGGGGCTGAGGGAGCTGAAGCGCAGGGGAGAGCTCCCCCTTCCATGGCCGTCCACTGGAATGGGGGAGTCATTTGAAGCTGTTGGGAGTGAGCTAACCAACCTGTGACCGTCTGAACGGAGTGAGAACCACACAGACAAGCCAGGCTGCAGGCTTTCATACCTCGGACAGGGCTGTGAGTCCACTGGTGTCCACGGAAGCTGGGAGCTGGGGCCATGGGGACTGAGGAATGATCCCAGGGTGAGGACTCCTGTTGCCTGTGGGGAGTCAGCAAGATGGGATGGGATGGAGGAAATCCGCTGCATCAAATGCTTCTTAAGGAAAGCCACGAGGCCATAAAAGTAGGGTCAACTGCCTGTGGAGTAGAGCTATCTCTTTCTCCATGGTGGTACCTGTACATTGAGCAATAGTGAGAGACTTCAGTGAGGGTGGTCCTTGAGTGCATGATGCACTAAGCAATGGAGAATTTTGAATGTCTATATACCCTACCCTACTCTATTCTCTGTCTAAATTGTGGGTTTTAGCATCGAAATATTTTTATCAACTTAACTTTATTCTGGTAGTCTCTGGTTTACAAATTAAGCTAATTCCTCACATCTGACTCATTCTTGGTGTTTGAAGAAATGTTGAGAAACTTCCTTCCTCTGAAGGCAATAATGTCCTTTACTACCATTGCTGACTTCCCATACTTTCACTTCTTGCCTTATATATTCTATGTCTTTCTCTATTCACTATCACTTTAGTAGTATGTGTGCCTATGTTGGTATTAATATTTATAATAAAGTATTAACCTGATGCAGTAGAGAATCAAAAGGACTACAGATATAGCAGTGGTAATAAATAACCCCCAAATTAAAATCTATTAATACTCCCATTTAAAACAAATTTTCTATCAATATATTAGTGAGGTCTCTTAACTTATTTTCCTTACTAGGTGGCTCAATTGTGAAATGAAATATAGCAAACAATGGAGTGGTCAACTCTGGAAACTACCTTCCTTTTGATACGCCTCTTTAGTAAGTATGCAAATATTAGGGTTTTTTTCTTTCCCCCAATGGTGGCTCTTCTTAGTACATACTATAGCTCACTGTGGGTGATTTCTATTGACTGAAGAATGTACACCGTCAACTGTAATTGTCAAACAAGTGAGTGGAAATGAAGAAAGTAATGCCAGGAAGGCACAGGCTTTTGTTGTTCCAGAAGGAAAACCTTGCAGCGTCTCTCATCTACAGTCTAATCTGCAGATTTATTGAAACTCTTAATTTTCTTAAGCTCCATTAAAAATTTGTATTATTTGGTGTTTTTTGCCCTTGAGTTGTATGTCTCATGCATTTTTGGATATTAAGCCCTTATGAAATATATGATTTAGAAATATCTTCTGTCAATCTGTAAATTGCCATTTGATTTTGTTGACGTTCCTTTCTTTGGAGTTTGATGTGGTCCCACTGGTTTGTCTTTGCAGTTGTTGTTTTTGTTTTGGTGTGAAACCCAATGTGGGATGGGGTGCATGTTGGGGGGATTCAAGAGGAAGGGGATATATGTATACTTATGGCTGATTCACATCATTGTACCACATATTTTAAAGAAATTATACTCCAATTAAAAGTAAATTTAAAAAATAATATATACATCTATCAAATTCTCATGTTATATACTTTAAATATCTTACAGCTTTATTTTCCAATTCTGTCTCAAACAATACTCTGCTTGCTAGTCACTATTCATGAGATTTGATTTATATATGTTGGTGTCTACAAAGGAAAAAGAACTTTGCAGTATCTACTGAGAAAGGCAAAATGTAGATGTTTTTGATCCTTAAACATCACTTAAGCAAAAGGATTAATAATTAAGTAGTTATCAGTGGATGCATAGCCCCTCAGCCTCTGGCCTCACTTTTAACTGGACCCTGCTTCTCCTCTTTCTAGTGCTTTGGTAGGTTCCTCATCTTTGAGGGCAAATTTAACAAGTCAGTTTCCATACAAATGTTATAACTGGGTGCTTAGTCTCCAGAGGTGACAAAGTCTCTTATCACTTGAAACTGCTTCTGTGAAATAAAAGCCTCCCCCTGTATCGTTGGTGTTTTTAAGGAGATCCTAAAGACTGAGGGTAGCACTGAGGGAGAGGTTTTGTTTTCCAAGCTGGACTCCTCTTGTCAGGACTAGAACGGTGCTATATGAAATTTAACAGCCTGCCTGAGCAGCCGTGGCTGTCTTATGCTTGCATATATATGCCCATCACACACATACACACACACACACAGAGACACACACACACACACCCCACATAATACATGATTGGCATGCAAAGGAAATACAGGTTCCCATTTTCCAGTGACTGAAAATAAAAATTTTAGATGTACCTCGTTGCCTTAATTCTCTTTTTTTCAGAGTAAAATGTGAATGAAAAAAGTGAAAATCCTACATAAAACCTTCAAATCAGAAGGGAATTTTAACATTCCTCCTTCATTTTCTTAAAAATATTCAAGAAATATAAATACATAGACCTCAATATACTCATACAGATATCCATAAAGGGTAGCTGAAGGATCTTCTAACAAGGATGTCATTAACTTTGGTGTGGAAGGTCTGTGACAGTGTTTATGATGACCAGTCACTGAAATGTTTGACATTTTTCATGTGGCCGAAATATATTTTTTTTTTCCTGGACACATCCGATCATAAAGCCTTTGTGGGGCTACATGCAAAAACCGTGAATCTTTCTCTTGTTTTGCTGTTACCACCTCTGAGTTTTGAAACTCTGGAAGGGTCTTATAAACAGAAGTCTCATCTGAAAAGGCTGCTGTTAAAGTGTCCATGTGTTGCATTTGAAATGATATTTTTATTATTTGTTACCATAATAGCTGGAATTTTCGACTACTTTCCCATTCTGTAGGAAATTTTACGTTTTAAAATGTGAGTGTTTGTATTAAAGTTATACGGACTTTGCATAACTGTTTTAAAAACTTAATGCTTTGATCAAATTTTGGAACTAGAAAATAGATTCGGCATGACTTGATTTCTCTTAGTCTTTTTGCTTGGTTACAGAATGGGAACCACATCAGACCATCAGAATGGTGACCATTCTGCTCCGTATACAATTCCTGCGGAGTCAGTCCACAGTCTCCTTTAATGATCCACCCAAGGACTCAACAACCTAGACTGTTGAAATTTTTTATTATATATGCCTTGAAGCTTGAATTCATTCCATGTTTTGTTTTCAATTTTCCATGGGATTTGAAACCTCTCTAGTCTAATAATTACTAATACACTTTGATGTGATTATTAAATGATCCTGAACATAATTTTTCAAAGGTAAGCCATCTTAAGCATTTAGCATTTCTCATGTCCTCCTTTGTACTCTATCTTTTGTATATTTCGGCATATGAATACATAATCATGATTGAAATTGTTTCAAATCTTCATAATTTACAAAACAATCTTTATATCATCTTAAACTCATTGTGATAAACAAGGAGACGAAGGTTTCATGCACTTAAGGAAGAAAGAAATCTGGGAAGCAACGAATGAAGTTAAGGTGATGTATAATGAAGGGTTTAATAGAGCAGGAAATGGATGTAAGAACATGAAATAATGGGATGCTTACATATTTCATTGGCCAAACTATGTAAGATAGATGTGTCTGCCAAGAACAGTTGCCCTTTTCTGATTCACTAATTTTTGAAGCAAAATCAAAGCCTCATATTTTTTGCAGACTCTTGCCTGATTGAATCCTATCTTGACAAAGTTGCACAGATGCTCTGCACACAGGTGTGTACACAGACCTTGACAAGTGAAATGAGCCAATTTGCATTGTGGCTACCAATTTCTCTTTGGTCTGCCCCTTGTTCCCTCCAATTTTCTGTACTCTTCCTGCATGTTCTACCGTGTAGGATGTGGGAAATGGGTAGCTCAAACACACACATTAAAAGTTGTAGGAATAAAGTTGACTCCATTACAAATTGAAGTTACACTGCTGGTTCAGCAGTAAAGAACCCACCTGCCAATGCAGGAGACCTGGGGTCGATTTCCTGGGTGGTGAAGATCCCCTGGACAAGGAAATGGCAACAACTCCAGCATTCAAGCCAGGGAAATCCCCAGACCGAGGAACCAGGTTGGTTACAGTCCATAGGGTTGCAAAAGAATCAGGCACAAATTAGTGACTAAATAACAAAATCAGGGAAGTCTTTCCCCCATCATTCCCTCTTTCTGGCCACTGCTGAATATGATTTAAAAACTAGAGATTTGGAGTTGTATTGAAAATCAGAAATATATATTACTTTTCCAATTGAAGAAGGTATCCGCTAACTGAGTCCATGAATGTTTAAAATCTTAGAACTTCATTAAGTTGTGATGACTACAGTGAGACAGTCAAGGTTGAGAAATAGAAGCTCAGCCTTCTCTCCCCAGCAAGAAAGCTGCCAGATGACGCTATACTCTGAGCTTGTCCTCTTGGCCTCTGTCCTGCTTGTCTCCTGCATGCAGAGCAGGAAAACTTAAAAAGCTATTAGGGTTTGTGCAGGGTCAGATACCCAATGGCACAAAGAAAACACCCCCCCCCCTTTTTTGGGGGGGGATATTTAAGGAAAGATTTATGGCCCTTCAGGTTTATAAAACCATCTGGCACTTCATAGTTTGCAGGCTGGTTGCTTTGAGAGTTCAAAGTTTGGACTGACCACACCACTACTGCTACCACTCCCTCCTCTTTCTTGAATAGTTCAGCTTAGTTTCTACATTGGTACCTAAGAGCTAGTCTTTTAAACTTATTGGAAAACTTGTAAAAATCAGTAGGATTTAGGAGAATGTACCTGTTGTTTTTTAAGGGAATATTTACTGTTTGACCCTTGCTGCATTCAGAAGTTCAGTTGGTGACTTCTGAGTTTCCACTTAGCTTTTTTGTGGAAGCGCTGGGTAATTTGGGTTTTGTTTTAGCAGTTGTTGACTTTTGACCCTTCTTAGTAATGTGTTTAGGTTGAGGAGGACTGAAAGGAGCTCTGAGATGGGATATTTCCAACCTCTTCCAAGCAAGAGTAGTCTTCCTCTCAGCATAGCAAACCCTTATATAGAAATGGTTTCCAGCCTCTATAGAGTGTTCTGGTGGAGCAACTCAGATCAAAGTCTTGATATTTGAAAAATGCACATTCACATTGGAGAACAACAAAAAAAATGTTATGCAAGTCAATAATATCACTTCAAAGTGACTCAAGTGTGTTCTCAATTTCAAAAGAAAATGGAGAACATGAGAACAGGGTGTATAAGTTTTCTCTGCCTAATTCTGTTTGTAACTGAGATGAAATCTCAACCATCCCTTTACCGCTAGTGATGAGTTTCCAAGGACTCTGGGTGTAGGGCAATCTGCTTATTATTTGCCTGTACCTGTAATAAACTTGTACATTTATATTACAAGGGTGACACACTTTTGTCCACTTCACACTTTTGGAATGCAAATTAGTTACACTTTATTAAAGGAATAGCATTTTAGGGAAGAATTTAAGGTGAGAAACAGAGATAATGTGGATTAGCCCCTTAGATACCTTTAGTGCCAGAAAATTAGTTGTATTTATAGGATTTGTTTCTTTTGTTGTTATAGTATTTGTTGAGTACCCATTTTATGGGTGTCTGTCATTCTCCCAGGCAAAGTATATCTTTAGATTACACAACATTTTAGGGATAGGGTTATTTATTTTTTTCTTTGCAGGATCAACATGCTTTATGATAACATTAGAAAAAGTCTTCTGTGTGCATCTATGCATGCAAAAGTTTTAGCATATTATATCAGTACTTACTTGACATATATATTGCATACATTATCTGATTTTCTAGAAACTAAATATTAACCATATTGTGATGAAAATTAACTCTTTTGACAACTCTTTCTCTTTTTTTTTTTTCCTGACAACTCTCTCTTACCCTATAATCTTTCCTAAAATGATGATGGTGAACTATAATATTGTGGAAGTCTATGATCAGAATGTAAAGCTCAAAACATGTGAATCAGAGATTGAATCTTGAGATCTGATCTGTTCTTAACTTTGGCTTAACCCATTAGACATTATATCAGCAGTTAGGCAAGGCAATATTTTTTCCTTCCAGAACAGTAGCTCTTATTTTGCTTCTCAACTTTTGATGAATCTACTTGTTTACTTCCTCTTTCCAATACAGTGCTAACATGTCAAAGTTCATATGTAGACTGAGATGAAAATTAAATTGTGAATCTTAAATGATACTACACAGTAATTTGTTTGGAAAATGGGGAGACTCCAGATTGAGCAGATACAAGCTATAGATATTTGTCTAAACTGGTTCTGGATCTGACTCATCTGTGACTGAATCTTGGTTACCAGACCTGCGTTTCATTTCTACTTAAACTCCGAAAGTGCTTCAGAGATTTTGATCAGGTTCTTTTGAATTTACTTTTAGTTAATCCCCTTAGACACAGTTTATAGACTAAGGGGAACTTCCCAGCAGTTTGTAGAATGAAATTGCATCCCCTAAAATGGCTACTTCTTTTATTGGCCCATGACTGATTGGTGTAAGAAAGCAGGCTGACTTAGGCTAGTTTCTTTTTTACTGTGTTGTCAATATTTGAACTGAGAACTCCAGATGTTCAAGCTGGTTTTAGAAAAGGTGGAGGAACAAGAGATCAAATTGCCAATATCCACTGGATCATCGAAAAAGCAAAAAAGTTCCAGAAAAAACATCTATTTCTGCTTTATTGACGATGCCAAAGCCTTCAACTAGGTGGATCACAATAAACTGAGGAAAATTTGAAGGAGATGGGAATACAAGACCACATGACTTGCCTCTTGAGAAACCTGTATGCAGGTCAGGAAGCAACAGTGAGAACTGGACATGGAACAACAGACTGGTTCCAAATAGGAAAAGGAGTACGTCAAGGCTGTATATTGTCACCCTGCTTATGTAAATTATATGCAGAGTACATCATGAGAATTGCTGGGCTAGAAGAATCACAAGCTGGAATCAAGATTGCCGGGAGAAATATCAATAACCTCAGATATGCAGATGACACCACCCTTATGGCAGAAAGTGTAGAGGAACTAAAAACCTCTTGATGAAAGTGAAAGAGGAGAGTGAAAAAGCTGGCTTAAATCTCAACATTCAGAAAACTAAGATCATGGCATCTGGTCCCATCACTTCATGGGAAATAGATGGGGAAACAGTGGAAACAGTGTCAGACTTTATTTTGGGGGCTCCAAAGTCACTGCATATGGTGACTGCAGTCATGAAATTAAAGACCCTTACTCCTTGGAAGGAAAATTATGACCAACCTAGATAGCATATTAAAAAGCAGAGACTTTACTTTGCCAACAAAGTCCTTTTGGTCAAGGCAATGGTTGTTCCAGTGGTCATGTATGGATGTGAGAGTTGGACTGTGAAGAAAGCTGAGCACTGAAAAATTAATGCTTTTGAACTGTGGTGTTGGAGAAGACTCTTGAGAGTCCCTTGGACTGCAAGGAGATCCAGCCAGTTCATCCTGAAGGAGATCAGTCCTGTGTGTTCATTGGAAGGACTAATGTTGAAGATGAAACTCCAGAACTTTGGCCACCTCCTGAGAAGAGTTGACTCACTGGAAAAGACCCTGATGCTTGGAGGGATTTGGGGGCAGGAGGAGAAGGGCACGACATATGATGAGATGGCTGGATGGCATCACTGACTCGATGGGCATGAGTTTGAGTAAACTCCGGAAGTTTGTGATGGACAGGGAGGCCTCGCATGCTGCAATTCGTGGGGTCGAAAATAGTTGGACATGACTGAGTGACTGAACTGAACTGGACTGAGTCAGTGGAAAAGAAAAGAACTCAGTAAGCACAGCTGACTGAATACACAGCTAGAGGCTCAAGATTTTAGAGTCACCTTTTGCTTACTCACTTCTCCTTTCCTAACCCATATCACATCTCTCACCAGTTTTCTCAGACAGTTACTCCAGAGAGTGGGCATTTCCACATGCCTCTGATGTGAAATCCACTGAAAATAGCTTTGAGCTTTGACAGACATATCAACTTCAGTTTTTCTAACTAGGAGTAACAAATAAATTCTGATCTGGATATTACTAAACTAATGTTTGTCAACTGGGGTTGTTCCAAGGTTGGCATCACCATTTAGGAAAGTACATTTGAAAATATCACATTATGTGAGTTTCAGTTGCAAATTCTGGGAGCGGGTGGAGAGGGAGGTGGAAGGGGGGATCGGGATGGGGAACACGTGTAAACCCATGGCTGTTTCATTTCAGTGTATGACAAAATCCACTACAAATCAAAATAAATAAATAAAAATAAATAAATGTATTTAAACATAAAAAAATAAATTTATTCATAAAGATTTAAAAAAAAAGAAATGAACATATTTCAGGAGTGTTATCAAGTTATGGGAGACAGGTGATATTAAATGAGTTGTTATCAGCCTAGATCCAAGGAACTGGGAGAAGGGGTCATCTATGGAACTTAAACAGAGTTTTGCAGGGGAGGACACCTTGAAGACACTGTGATTGTACCTGGGAAATTTTAAGAGGAGGGAGCCAGGGGAATAAGTTCACTGATCTCATTCTGCTTCCTTCCATCCATCTCCTGCCATGGCTTCCCAATTGTTGATCCCAACAGGAAGACAGAAAGTAAGGCAGCCTGTTGATGTGGTCCCTAGGCCATCCCACAGAGGCCATAAACATGGTGGAGAAGGAAGAAAGTATATCCAGAAGGGCAAAGAGAAGGTATCTGGCATGGCAGATAATCTTGGACTTGTCTTTCAGTTCTAAGATTAAATGAGCATGAATAAAAAGCTAGAATGATGTGACACTGGGATTCATTTGGATTAATGTACACATATGAGTAAGAAAGAGAAGGGAAATCTTACATTACTCCCCCTCTTTTCTGCACATTTAATATCCCAGTTCATTAAAAGCATGACTAATTAGGGCAATTATATTTTACTGTTTCAAATGACATGGCAAAAGAGTTAGGTAATTTACTAGTTAAATTAGATAATAAACTGATTCAAATTTTTCTTGAAAGTTGGTTTTAAAAATTAGAATAGGACTTTGAGTGTTGATTTTGAAAATAGATTTAGAAAGTACTTTTCTTTTCTATGCAGTAGAGTTGAATAGCTTTAACTTACTCAACTAACCTGTACTTGAAAAAAAAAAAATCAGAGAAGGAGACTCACAGACATGTAGAACAAACTAGTGGTTAGTAGTGGGTGGGGGGTTATTTAGTGATGGCGAGTGTGCAAACTATTGGATATAAGATAGGCTGAAGGATGTTTTGTACAACATGGGTAATGTAGCCAATGTTTTGTAGTAAATATATGTAGAAAGCAACCTTTAAACATTGTATGTATTTTTTTTTTTTAAAGCAGAAGACAATCATTTATTTTTAAAAACTAACCAGTGTTTTATCTGGTTTCTCCACTAAAGAGGTAGGAATTTTTCTAAATGCTTGAGAAAGCCTGACCATGTTAGGCTTATTGCAAGACCACAAAGTAAGTATAAAACCACCTATACCGTTTTTTGGAGAGGGAGGTGGGAGGGGGGATCGGGATGGGGAATAGTTGTAACTCCATGGCTGATTCATGTCAATGCATGACAAAACCCACTACAATATTGTAAAGTAATTAGCCTCCAACTAATAAAAATAAATGAAAAAAAAAAAACACATATACCATTTTTTGTGGGTGATTTAAAGCATGTTCAAGAGTAAGTTTTTCTCCATACAAAATTTCCCCATTTATCTAATTCCTGAGTAAGATACAGCTCCAGTGTAATGGCACAACAGAATATTTAGAGGTGTTTTTCAGTCCTAAATCATGTCCAACTATTTGCGACTCTACAGACTGTAGCGCACAGAATTCCCTGTCTTTCAGAATATTCAGAGAGAATAATTCTGTTTAAATATGGAGGTCTTACGAAGAAAAAAAGCCTGTTAACTCCCATTTTTTGTTAGAACTGCATCCTTGTCTATACAAAGTCTAAATGTATGTGTGTTAACCTATAATACAGAAACACCACCCTCCTCCTTGGTAACAGTGATGGTCTGTGTCTCTAGTTAGGGAAGTAAAACAGGCTTCTTCTGTTGTGGGATGGCTCTCATGTGCCCCGCCCACCAGAGAGGTCTGTGTGTGGCCATCTCCATCTATGCGTACCTTGTGTGTGGGTCAACCGCAGTTCTATAGCACCCCCATCAAGAACTTTGTCTTGGCCAATGGAGGTGCAAACTAGAGTCTCAAGATTTTATTCCATCCCAAAGGGTTTCATCAGAAAGGTATAATCCATAGGAGTAAAAACAGAGTCCCTGGAAAAGAACGCAAGTAATGCTCTTGATCATCTTCATAAATTTAAGAGAAAAAATCTCAACAAACTGACTGATATATATTCTCAAATAACATTTTTTATTGGCTGCCTGCATATAAAGGTGGAGCATTCATAATTTGGAGGACACAGTGCAGACTCTTTCCACATACAGCCAGCCTCCTGCCACATTCCTTTTCATTTGCATTGGTGAACTGCAGTCTTTGCACCCAGTGGTAGAGTGCAAAGATAAGGGATTTGACCCAGAAAAAAAATTCAACCTCACATCACTTGTAAGAAGTGTGAATTGTCATTTCACTCTAAAGATAGCTGTTTTCTTTTTTTTTTTTTTGTTTCTCCTTTGCACTAGGCAGTATAAGAGATGCTTAATATAGTCTACATTGTCACATTTATATTTTTATATATGGCAGGGATGATTCTCTAGTTATTTTATAGCTAGAGAACTTCTTTCTTTCCTGCTTTGCTTATCCCTCCTACATATTAGAATTTGTTGTAAGTTTTAAACATTCCTTTACTTAAATCTTTTAAAGATTTCTTTTCTTTCCAGACCTTTTACCACAAACTGCTCCATCAGTCTCCTGGGTGATCCCCAGTCCCCAAATTAATATCCCTGGAATCCCCTTCTGCTCCCTCTAATACTGGTTCCTTTCTTCAGCCGGACTTTGTTATAAACATAAAACTATAATTGTGTCTCTGCTCCTTAAACCCTTGCATGGCTACCCCTTTTCCCTAGAAGAAAGCCCACTTTTCTTCCAACTGTCCTGGGTCTCTCCTAGATCTGGCCCTTGCCTGGGCTTCAGCTTCCCACCTGCCCTGTCTTCTCCTCTCTCCAGTCCAGCTACATCGGAGCTGAACAGTTCCCGGAACATACCATGATCCTACACTATCTTCCTTGCCTTGTTTTGCTTTGCCTAGAACATTTTTTCCTTAGTTTGTTCAGCTTCCTCCCATATATCTTTTAGATTTTTATCTTCTTCGTCAGTTCCTTGGACTGTGACTCCTCACCCTTTTGACTAGGAGCTGAGTTCCCTTGCTCTCTGCCCCCACAGTGTGAGTCCTTCCTGTTTCCACAGTTCTTCATGTTTGTGATTACTTGTTCAATACCTGTCTTTTCCGCTAGTATATAATCTTAATGAAATCAGTGACCTCACCTGTCCCATTTATCAAAGGATTTTCTTCCTGTGATGTAGAATCTGGTGCTGGGGAGGCATTCAGTAAACCATTGTCATTTAGACAAAGATTTTTAAGAAAATAGAAAACTGGAGAGGTTGAATCTCCTGCCCTGAATCATACAAGTTATACCTCTGGCCACACCTGGATTAGAACCCACGTGTGTTTAACAAAAGAGTCCAGCTTTCCTCCATTTGACTGCTATCTTCGGGAAGGTTGGTGTGACTGGAAAGGTTCATTTATACTTTTGCTGTTTTCTGCTCTTGGAACAGTATCTTGGATCCAGTTTTATATAATGGACGGTTCTAAAATCTTTGTGATAATAGGACATATACTTTAAAAGAGTATTTTGAAAATTATAGATGCCTGCTTAGTGATATTTCTACATGTTTCAGAAAGTTATACAACTAGAACACTCTTGTGAAATCTATCATTAACCACTTTTCATTTTCATCTTGAATTTTATGTTAAAATTTAAAGTAAGTATTTGTGGGTTTTTTTTTTGTTGTTGTTTATTTTTTGTCATTTTCTAAGGGCTTCCTTGGTGTCTCAGATGTTAAAGAATCCACTTGCAATGAAGGAGAGCTGAGTTCGATCCCTGGATTGGGAAGATATCCTGCAGGAGGACGTGGCAACCCATTTCCATATTCTTGCCTGGAGAATTCCTTGTCTGAAGGAGCCTGATGGGCTACAGGTCATGGAGTCACAAGGAGTTGCACACAACTAAGCCAATAAGACACACACACCACTACCAAATACTCATTTCACTATAAGTGTGTGTAGGGTGTGTAGGTAGCCCAAGTTTATACATCAGGATTATGCAGATACTTTTAATGTATTGGTTATGGACTAACCATAAAGAAATCTTGCTATTTGTGATAACATGAATGAATCTTGAGCACATTACACTACATGAAATAAGTCAGAGAAAGACAAATGCTGTATGATCACACTCAAATGTGGAATCAAACAACAGCAATGAGGAACAAAACATAAATACAGAGAACAGATTGGTGGTTTCCAGACTCGGGGTTTGGGTGGGCAGCCAACATGGGTGAAGTGGGTTAAAAGGTACAATTTTAAGTCATGGGGATATAACACAGAACATGGTGACTCTAGTTAATAATAGTGTATTGCACACTTGAAAGTTGCAAAGAGTATATCTTAAAAGTTCTCACCACTAGAAAGAAATCGTAATGATGTGTGATGATGGATATTAACTAGATTTACTGTGGTGATTATTTTTCATCTGAACCACCAGGGAAGACCCTATTTGCAGTATATACAAACACCAAATCACTGTGTTGTACATCTAAAACTTGTATGATGCTATATGTCAATTATATTAATATCTCAATCTGAAAAAAACACCATTTAAAAACAGGAGAGAGAGACTTTTATCATACACATTTCTATGTTCCTTATGGTCTTATTTCACCTACATTAATTGACCTAAGAATCTATGCCCACATAGCCCTGAATAACATGATGACTTTAGAAAATTTACTGACAAGAAGAGAGAAAAGGAAGAGAGTCTAAGTTTTAACATTCATGCAACAGGCATTTGACCTTAGAAAGCAGAAAATAAGACTCCCCAGATTTTACTGATAAATGCTCTGCTTTTTGTCCCATTGATGAAAAATGAAAGTGAAAGCTGCTCAGTCATCTCTGACTCGTTTTGACTCAATGGGCTGTATTCTCAAGGCCAGAATACTGCAGTGGGTAGTTTTCCCTTCTCCAAGGAATCTTCCCCACCCAGGGATTGAACCCAGGTCCCCCACATTGCTGGCAGATTCTTTACCAGCTGAACCACAGAGAATATGCCAAGAAATGAGGAAATGCTTAGTTTTCTACTTTTATTTCATTAGGATAGAGCAACCCAAGAATATGCTTGTGTATTCTGTGGTTGTTTCATTAGTTATGATACTTATTAATTTTTTTACATTTTAATATATGTGGTGTAATATGAGATGTGTTTATCTTATAGATACGTACAAATCCATGTAGCAATATGGTAATATATTGTATTTTTACCAAAGACTATAATTATGTTCTACTTCTTTTATTCAAAGTAAAATTCCTATGTCTCACTGTAAGAAATAATTTCTGGAGGATATTGAAGACATATATATATCTACATAGTTGGTTGTGAGTGATGTTAAAAATGCAGTTCGTAAATATCCATTATCTCATCTACCACATATTTGACATTCATTCTAATTTAGACAATATTATTAGACAATAATATACATTATTAGTGAAATGAAGTGAAACGTGAAATGAATGAGTTATATTTAAGATGCAACTACTCTACAAGTGATGCATTTGTAGCCTTATTTTATTATGTGTTTTCTGACATGAGCAAAATATAAATAGAGATGTAGTGTTCTGAGGTTATTTAAATTTAGGAAGGGTAAAGGAAATGGAATTTTTGATTGAGAGGAATACATTGAATAGATTGATTTTACTTCTGAATTTTCTTTATGTATAGACTTCCTAATAGGGCTTCAACTACATAAAAGGGAACCAGTAAATAAACTAGAGTTAGAAATTCATTTTAAATGTTGAATGATTTAATTAAGTTTTATTAGTGTCTCATCTTTTTTTTTATCCATGTTGGGTAGCATCATGGATAGATTTGCATTGTATTTTTATAAGCAGTGATAAATGTTCATTTCTTAAATTAATTTTTTTTCACATAACCTGAAATGGCAAAGGAAAGAAATAGTAAGCAATTGCGAAGCATTAAAATCCACAAAATTTAGTCACTGCATTGCTTTTTTGATTTAAAAACTGATATGTTATACAGTTTCTCCAGTAAAAATTGCATTTGCATTACTCCAGTTCTATTTTTATAGAATCATAATGGTTTTTGTCAAAGAATGGCAACTGTTCTGTGTCCCACCTCTCAGGCCAGGTGCAAATGATGCTTGCTATTGCACTGGACATTGGAACTCAGGTCCAGGGGGGCAGGTAGCAAAATGGTCTCAAGCAAACAGACAGGGAACAATTAAAGAGTAAATTATATGAATTATACCACTATCAACAATTTGTTCACCATGAGGGGTGAGTAGGGTGTGGAAATAACCAACATTATCCTCAGGATTATGCAAGTACTCTTAATGTATCAGTTATGGACTTACCATGAAGAAATCTTGCTCTCTGTGATAGCATGAATGAACCTTGAGGGTATTATGCTATGAGAAGTAAGTCAGGTAAAGACAAATGCTATATGAGCTCCCTTAAATGAGGAATCAAAAACCAATAACCACAAAGAACAAAATATAAATCCAGGGAACAGTTTGATGGTTTCCAGAGGCAGGGTTTGGGTGGGGAGCCTGAATGGGTGAAATGGATACAGGTTTCTCGTTATAAACAAGTCATGGGGATATAATACAGAGTGTGGTGACTCTAGTTAATAATAGTGTTTTGTATACTTGAAAGTTGGTAAGAGAGTAGATCTCGAAGTACTCACCACAAGAAACATTTGAAGCAGTGTGTGATGATGGATCACACTAGTAAATTAACACTAGAATAACTATAGTGATAATTTTGCAATATATACAAATATCAAACCATTGTGTTGCATATCTAAAATGTGTATGGTGTTACATGTCAACTAAAAAATAACCTGCATCTTGGGGAAGAAGTAGAGGTAGCCTCTGGCCATGTGTTTCTCTACGGTCCTCCATATTCCTATTTCTCCTTTATTAACAGACATAAGAATCTAGGAGGATATGGCCCTGAATAACTCGATGACTCGTGAAATTGTCCTGACACAGGAGGGGAAAGAAAGAGGGTCTAGGTTGTAATACTTATTCAACAGGCATCTGACCCTGGATAACAGAAAATAAGATTCCCCAGACTTTCCTGATAAACCCTCTGCCTTTTGCCACACTGGGGATCAAGAGTAGAAAGTTATCTTGAATGTTGAGTATAAAAACTCAATATTTTTCAAGGATCCCTTTATGTTAAGAATTTGTATCTATAGATGAGTTTTTTAAATTATTCACATTTGCAAAATATTTAACTGATTTTGAGTTTACCTCTTTGCTACTTTATATTAATAAAAATTTAATACTATCCTGAAACATAGCCTAAGGCATCTTGGCATGAGAAATGACCATGCCAATTTATCAATAACCAATTTATAAATAAATGATGTATTTTGTTCAAATACATTTATTAAATATTATGAAGGGTTAGTGTTTGAATTTAATCTTGCTGGTCCCAAATTTTTCATGAGAAAGAGATAAATATGCGACTAAATAATTAGTCCAGTTGTATACATTTATTTGGTGAAAGTAAGTAAAACTTTACATAGCAACCCAAAGGAGAGAAGAGCTGATTTGTCTGGAAAAGTTACAAGGGTTTTTAAAAAAGAAGTGAAATAGGATCTGGAGGAGCTCCCTAGGAGTAGATGGGGCTGGGACTCCAGGTTCGAGAAGAGCTTATAAAAACAAAGACATTTAAAATCCAAAGAGCACTGCAGGTGTGGGAAAAGATGATGAATTCTATTGACTCTCTCCTATCTTTGGGAGGGCCAGACAGAAACAGCAAAAGATCCCTGCCTGTGACTCACATGCCTCATTGCTCCTTGCGGTTGTGTCCTTCCTATGAGTGGACTTCTGGGCAGACACATGGACACATGAGCCTAGGAGCGAACCCTCCACTCCTGTCTGTCCTGGAGACACACCTCCTCACATGACCTCAGGAGAGAGCACTGGGTTCTATAGGTAAGATCCCCTGCAGAAGCAAATGGCAACCTAATCCAATATTTTTTTTCTGGAAAATCTCACAGACAGAGGAATATGGTGGGCTACAGCCCAGGAGGTCCCAAAAGTTTCAGACATGGACTTAGCAACTAAACAGCAACAACAATTAGAAACTAGGTGTAACAACAAATCAAAGAATTGTTATTACATTGGGCCTTTTAATTATGCTGTGATTACCTTTTATTACAACACGTATTAGTGAAGTTATTCTATATGTGTAATGTAAGACTGCTTATATTTCATAAATATTAAACTTCATATCCACACATGAGGCCTTGTTCTTCTTCTTGTTCAGTCACTAAGTCATATCTGACATTTGTGACCCCATGGACTACAGCACACCAAGTTTTCCTGTCCTTCATATTTCCTGGAGTTTGCTAAAACTCATGTCCATCAGGTCAGTGATACCATCCAATCATCTCATCCTCTGTCACCCCCTGCTCCTCCTGCCCTGAATCGTTTACAGCAGTAGGGTCTTTTACAATGAGTCAGCTCTTTGAATCAGGTGGCCAAAGTGTTGGAGCTTCAGTATTAGTATTTCCTTTTAATATTCACGGTTGATTTCCTTTAGGATTGACTGATTTCATCTCCTTTAATCCAAGGACTCTCAAGATTACTTCCAGCACCACTGTTTGAAAACATCAGTTCACATGCTCATTTTATGGTACACACTCATATCCATCCATGACTACTGGAAAAACCAAACCTTTGAATATACTTTTGAATACACTTTGAATATTCTTTTGGCAAATTGATGTCTCTGCTTTTTAATATGCTGTCTAGTTTGTTCATAGCTTTTCTTACAAGGAGCAAGCATTTTTTAATTTCATGGCTGCAGTCATCATCTGCAATGATTATGGAGCAAAAGAAAATAAAACATGTGAGGCCTATCAAATACCTAACTCAAACTTTCCATCAAGATAAATGTGGTTAAAGAATTATATAACCTTAGAATATAGGGTGAAACAGATCACCAGCCCAGGTTGGATGCATGAGACAAGTGCTTGGACCTGGTGCACTGGGAAGACCTAGAGGGATCGGGTGGAGAGGGAGGTGGGAGGGGGAATCGGGATGGAGAACGCATGTAAATCCATGGCTGATTCATTTCAATGTATGACAAAACCCACTACAATAAATAATAATAATAAAGAATTATATAACCTTAGAATAAACACATTTTGATGTTTTTTTAACTAATCACCATGTATCTTTAATGATTCTGATTTATATCTCAAAGTTGTATTCTTTATCTTAGAGCATGACTCAAATTTACACTGAATCTACTATGTTCACTAAGATATCCTGTGGCTAATGAAACAATAGGGGAACAAAATTAAAAAAAAAAATTAGGTGATTAAAGCTGACACTGGAGAAAAAGAAGAGAACCACTGATAAATGTAAAATGTGCACTGAATTACGTTCTGGATGGTAGGAAAGAATGGCCATTTGCGTCTTTAAGAACAGTAGCCATACGGGGGTACTTTATATTAAGACAGGGTACTCATTTTTCCATAAAGCTTCTGCTTCCTGGGTACATTGGTATTCAGTTCAGTTCAGTCGCTTCGTCATGTCCAACTCTTCGTGACGCTTCCTGGAGACAGTGGGTATTAAGAAATTAAAATAGAACTTACATTGCTACAAGAAATTTAGTAAAGAAGATGAGATATTGGGTGTCCTAGGGAAAAAGTCCCTTTTCTCAGCAAAAGACATTTTAACCCCAGGGCATATTCTACAGTAATCAAGATAATTAAAAAGCAGGCAGCTACCCCATCTTTGAGAAAGATTTTCACAATTATCTGTTTCTAAAGTTTACAGGCAGTACAAGAGAAGAACATCTGTACTTAGTATTTCTTTAAAATTATGATTGTAACTGCTGTTTCCAACGTCACCCAACTGAGGATTGGGAGACACAGTATTGTTATAAAAGTGACTCTAGATGCAATGGTGATTCCATGGCTTAGACTCCCCGGTTGGCTTCCTGGAAGGAGTGTGAACTCCTATCCTTCTTGGAGGAAATTTTCTCTTAGACAAAAGTGGAACTAAGAAGTAAGGGGTCAGGAGGCAATCATTCTTTTCACACTAAGAACACATTGGGTTGATTAGAATAGGTCTGTATTGCTCTTCCATTGCTTGATAGAAATAATTACTTGATAATACAGAATATTACTTTTATCTTTGATCTTCCATTGAAAAGCAGGAGTTGTAGTTAAGCACACTAGTGAGAGAAAGTGTTTCTAAATTTCAGTATGTCAACTTGAGAAGTTTGCTGTGCATAGTTGCTCAGTCGTGTCCACCACTTTACCACCCCATGGATTGATGACCCCTCGGACTACAGCCTGCCAGGCCCCTCCATTCATGGGGATTCTCTAAGCATGAATACTGGAGTGGCTTGACACGCCCTCTTCTAGGGATCTTCCTGATCAGGGATGGAACCCAGGTCTCCTGTACTGCAGGCCAACTCTTTACTGTCTGAGCTGCTACCTCCTAATAAAATCAGTCTTGAAGTATATAGAATAAGCTTGATTTGTCTACTTTTGTTTACTGCAACAGTGTTTTTTTTTTCCAGCTAAAGTATCAGTCACGTTTCTATTTACCTGAGCTCTATCTATAATGCAAGTTCTCCCTAAAAAAAAAAATTAACACAAAAGGAACTTTTATCTGGAATAGCAGTAAGATTTTGTCCAGTTGTCAGTTAATCCAAAATACCAGAGCCGGGGTAGTTGCTTTTAATTATATTTACTTCAGAAAGTAAAAATAGCTGGCCAGTTTCTGCCATGTTTGATACTAAATAAAAAGTAACTTCAGGGCAGATGCTGCACCCTTGTAGCCCCAGGGGACTGAATTAAAGGAATGGGAATTGGTGTTTCTCAGATAATTAACTATAATATAAGTCAGAATGTAGTCAGTGAGATAAAAATGGTGAGAATGACATTAGAAAGCCATAAGGAGGAAGATGGTACTTTCATCTAGGAAAAGTAGGTAACAATTCATAAAGGAGGTGAATTTCTTTTGTACCTATGAATAAGGATGAGGTGCTTGTGTACAATGTAAGAATATTTGATTTGTATGCTCTCCTTAAAGTATTTTCACCTATTATGATTAGAGAGTACAGCTAAGAAACTGAACACCTCTAGTGATGTTAAGAATCCTGAGGTAAAAAGTAGACTCAAGTGGCAGGTTCAGAGCACTGTCTCTAGTTCTGTCCTATTCAGACTTTTAGTCAGTGACTCAATTATCACATTATCTTAGGACAGGAAATTGTGGTGTGTAGTGTATGTGGAATAAAAGACCGAACATCCAGTGCTTTCCTTCTAATAGGGTAACAATTAAAAGCAAATGCATCCACAGTTCTGTGAAAATGAAAGTCACTCAGTCATGTCTGACTCTTTGTGACCCTATGGACTCTACAGTCCATGGAATTCTGAAGGCTAAAATACTGGAGAGTGTAGCCTTTCCCTTCTCCAAGGAATCTTCCCAACCCAGGGATCAAACCCAGGCCTCCCACATTGCAGGCAGATTTTTTACCAGCTGAGCCTCAAGGGAAGCCCCCACAGTTCTAGTTCTGTAATTATGTCCAAATAATCAGGGTATGAGGGTTTAGGTGGGAAGAAAAGACCTCAGTGGTTTTAGTTCACTGTATGCTCTGAGAGCAGCATCAAAAATTCATTGGAATTTAACTCTGCACCAATAAAAGTGTTTCAATGAACAAACAACTAATGAAGACCTGTTGGGTGCAAAGAATGCCAGTAGTGAAGAGCACCAATATGGACTTTGTAAAGGAGGACTTAAATTTTAATAAATAAACAGAAATGAGGTAAATTTCAAAGTTAAATGTTGCACCACAATTGGGACATGTGTATAGAGGGAAAAGCACAGAATGCCATATGTCCACATAACAAGGAAACCTGAGCTGTGTCAGAATCAGGAAAGACTGCTTTGTGGAAGTGGTTTTTACTGAGATCTGAGAGATGTCGGGGAACTAATGAGGTAAAAGAGTGAGGGTCTTCCAGGGAGAATAAATGGCATTGATAAAGAGCTTTAGCCATAAGTGAGTATATAGAGTGAGTAAAGCAGACCTGTCAGGATTGAACCTTCAAGGAATTTAATTTATTGTTAAACTTATGCTAACTGGACAATGAATACAAGGGAGAATATGGTCACTTTTGTGAAAGAGATAAGAATAAAGTTTTGCAGAGCATAGGAGATATTCCCATTTGCTGGGTAATTTGGTAAAAATTCACTTAAACCTAGGAAATGTGGTTTCTATTGCTACTTTTGCATAGAGTTTTATAAGTTTAGATAAGTGACTTAATCATTCTTGGATTTACTTATATATCCTTACTATGGGAGGATTGTCTAGATAATTTCCAAGGTTTCTTCCTTTTCTGAATACCCAGTGAATTCCACTGTTTATTATCTGGAATAAAAAAAAAAAAAAAAACCCTTTCACATACCAAGATTAATGGTTGAAATATCAATAATGTTATATAAAAAGCATTAAAATTCTTGGTTTTATTCTTTTTCAGTTTTTGTAATTACAATTTCCAGATAAAATGGCAAGATATTTAAAGTATACATGACCATTTAAATAGGTATACATGACCATTTAAATAGGTATAAATGATTAATAGATTCCCTCATTGATTTAATTAACATATTTATTAGTGCCACCTCACATATTTACCTTTAAAGATCTTTTTGGTGAGAACTTTTGAGTTTTCCTCTCTTACATGTGTGATAAGTGACTTCAGTCATGTCCAACTCTTTGTGACCCCATGGACTTTATAACCTGCCAGGGTCCTCCGTCAATGGGGATTCTCCAGGAAAGATACTAGAGTGGGTTGTCATGCCTTCCTCCAGAGGATCTTCCTGACCCAAGGATTCAAACCTACATCTCTTATGCATCCTGCACTCGCAGGAGGGTTCTTTACCACTAACATCACCTGGGAAGGCCCACAAATGTCCATAACACATTACACAACATAGTCATCATGTTACACATTAGATCCACACACCTTATTCATCATCTTATAGCTTAAAGTTTGTGCACTTTTAAAAATTCCTTCTTAAATTATTGATTTCTCAGCACTTATTTTTACATGACCTGTGACATGTTCTTGTATCTATGCTTTTGGAGTCAGGAAAAAAGATGTCCCCCTTCTGTTGTGAGCAGTTTAGCATTAGATCTTTGAGGAACCATCCTTATCTATCAGCTCCATAGCCATCCCTATCATTGTCAGAAATCAAGATGATTTTCATAGATAAGGAAAATAAAGAAAACTGGCTTCCCTGGTGGCTCAGATGGTACAGAATCTGCCTGCAAAGTGGGAGACCTTGGTTGCAGCCTTGGGTCTGGGAAGTCCCATGCAGAAGGGAATGGTTACCCACTCCGGTATTCTTGTCTAAAGAATTCTTTGGACAGAGAAGTCTGGTAGGCTACAGTCCATGGGGATCACAAAAAGTCAGACATGCCTGATTGACTAACACACAGTGAGGTTTAAAGAATTTGGAAGCTGTATAAGAGCTAAGGATATCTTAAAAGGAATAACAAAACTCTTTGACACAGCCACAAACAGGGACACTTTTAGGGCCACAGTGCAAAGAAGAGAATGGATATTGCAGTCTCTAAAGAGATTTGTACATAGCTGCAGCTCAAAGGGATGGCCTCTGACCAGAGTTCTGGGCTTCAGTGGAGAAAGTTGGCCACTTCCCAGCAAGAAAGGCATCAGAGGAAAGAATCAATCCACTAATCTTTTTCTCCACTGACTCACCAATCTCTTCTGTTCACCACTGACCAAACTCAAATAAAAGTCAGAGGGCAGGAGAGGTAGGGGAATAAAGTCTGGTCTTCTCAGCCTCCGAAGGTTCATAACATAATAGAAAATAATCATTAGGGTTTCTGAGGGTCATATAAACAATATCAAACACACTCACCATTTCTATGCAGTAGAAATGTTTTCTTTATCTTATGAATCTAGTTGTAGGGGTTTTTGTTTTTTGTAGACTTTAAGGATGACTAGGTAGGATTAAACTTTAGTGGGAGAGGTCAGTTTCTGATTTGACCTAGACTCGAGTATTTGTCACTGTGTTTATGATATCATAATATTATTATTGGGATCCTAACTGTCTGTATACTTGATTCACTGAAACCCTTTGAAGAGATGGGTAATGTGATTGGACTTAGGAAGGGACCAAAAACTACAAGAGATGTTTTTATGCATTGTTGAATTCATTTGGTTGATTTGTATGTGTGAGAGTGAAAACTTTTATTTCCAAATTTGTGACAGACATTAGTCTGAAAATTCCTTTTGTACTGCCTTTCTCTGATTTTGATATAGAGCAATACTGGCCCCATATAATTAGTTTGGAATGGTTTCCTACTCTTTCATTTTCTTGAAGAGATTTTGTCAAATTGATCTTAATTTTTAAAATATTTGAGAGAATTCTCTGGTCAAACTATCTTGGATTGAAGATTTCTTTTTCAAAAGTTTTATGGCACAGTTGCAATCACATTAAAGTTTATAGATTATTCAGATGATGTATCTATTTTTGCTTCAAATATTTGAGATTATGTTGCTTGATGTATACATATTTAGGATTATTATGTATTCCTGCTGGATGACTCTTTTATCCTTATGTATGTCCTTTTATTCCTTTGTCATTCAAAATTATCTTGCTCTAAAGTCTACTTTATCTAATATTCACGTATGTTTTTATCCCTTAAATTTGAAAATATCCATGCCATTATTAAATTTCTCAGGCTTTCCTGGTAGTTCAGACAGTAAGGAAACCACTTGCCTTGTGAAGACCTGGGTCCAATCCCTGGGTTGGGAAGATCCTCTGGAGGAGGACATGGGAATATGTATTCTTGCCTGGAGAATTCCATGGACAGAGGAAGCTGGTGGGCTACAGTCCATGGGGTCACAAAGAGTCAGACACAACTTAGCAACTAAACCACCACCTGGTGTTCCTTCACATTCATTCCTTGGGAGGAACAGCCCTACTCAGGCTGCCTTCTGATGCTAGGTTGGAGGTCAGGAATGCTGGGCCTGGGTTGTCTTCTGTTATGTGTTGCTGTGTTTCTCTTCCATTCTTCAGGCCCTAAAGTGTTCACCTTCTTCTTGCCAACTATAAAAGGTCCCTTTAGTGGTCTCTTCTTATTTCCAGAATAAACAGAGGAGTGGACACAAAGAGATCAAGTCATCTTGTCTGAACCAGAAGCCTAGAGTGTATTTTATAACCTGGGGAAGAGATTTCATGGAGGGAAGTTGAGGAGGGAAGTGGAAAGGAGTCCACAGTAGGCTGGAGATGAAAGCCATGGAGTCCCTTTCTTTAGAAGTCATCAGAAGCTGAGAAAGTATTTTTTTCTAGATGACATGTATATTCAGCTCTGAGTAACTTTCTGTTTCAGCAACTATAAGTCTTCTGTATTTTTTTCATTAATTTTCTTTACAAATGCATATATATATATATATATATATATATATATATATATATAATGAAATACATACAACTTTTTATTTATTCTTCTAGGCCATTTCAGTTCAGTCTGGTTCAGTCACTCAGTTGTGTCCTACTCTTTGCGACCCCATGAACTGTAACACGCCAGGCCTCCCTGTCCATCACCAACTCTCAGAGGCCACCAAAACACACGTCCATTGAGTCAGCAATGCCATCAAACCATCTTGTCCTCTGTCGTCCATTTCTTCTCCTGTCCTCAATCTTTCCCAACATCAGGGTCTTTTCAAAGAGTCAGCTCTTCACATTAGGTGGCCAAAATACTGGAGTTTCAACCAAAACATCAGTCCTTCCAATGAACACCCAGGACTGATCTCCTTTAGGATGGACTGGTTGGATCTCCTTGCAGTCCAAGGGACTCTCAAGAGTCTTCAACACCACAGTTCAAAAGCATTAATTCTTCGGCACTCAGATTTCTCTTTAAAGCCCAACTCTCACTTCCATACATGACCACTGGAAAAACCAGAGCCTTGAATAAATGGACATTTTTGACAAAGTACTGTCTCTGCTTTTTAATATGCTGTCTAAGTTGGTCATAACTTTGCTTCCAAAGAGTAGGTGTCTTTTAATTTCATGACTGCAATCACCATCTTCAGTGATTTTGGAGACCAGAAAAATAAAGTCAGCCACTGTTTCCACTGTTTCCCCATCAATTTACCATGAGGTAATAGGACCAGATGCCGTGATTTTAGTTTTCTGAATGTTGAGCTTTAAGCTAACTTTTTCACTAGGCCATTTCTTTAAAGGCCATTGCTCTGCTTTTATTATGATTTGAGATTTAAACCCTGAAAAAAAGAAATCTACTGTACAGCTGGATTATTTACCAGTAGATGAATTTATTGAACAACAAAAGAACTAAAGATGATTACTTAATTGAGCTCAAAATTTTATATATGCATATGAAAAGAGTTACTCAGATATAATTTTATTCTTGGCCCCTTGTGGTATTCTGAGAACTTGGATTGAAGCTACATATAAAAGAAATCACTTTATTATTACAGTTAAACAACTGATATAATTATGCATGTACATTCAGAATCCATTAGTCCAGTGGCCATAAAAATGAGTGTCCTCATCCCCTGGGGAATAAAATGTTAGCATTTCCACTTCCATTTATTTTTTATCTCACTGTCATTCAATATACATTTTGTGTACATTTTTTAGATGTCATAATATATTAGAATAGCAATGCATATATGATAATTTTACATAATATAATTAGGTCACTAAAAGTGTGTTGTAAAATGGAAAATAATTTGGAGATTAGAACTACAGGAAAAAGAAAATTATCAAAATTTGCTGCATAAAATGTTACTTAATTTGGGGGTTTACCAAAAAATTTTTCTGAAACCCGTTCAACTGAAGAGCGGCAGAATGTTCAGAACATCCATGTTTGCATGAGTTTGCATAGAGCCTCAGAGACAGAAACATTTTTGAAGTTGGGTAGAAGACCAAGAGACCTGACTGGACAGGGGAAAACTTGAATGCAAGAAAGCATGTTTGCTCCCCTCAGTGTGGTCTACATTGTTTTTCTTTAAATCAGCTCCCTTTCTTCACATTCATTTCCTAAACCCCATCCTCTGCTTTACTATTTCTTTTCCCACAGTACAGATCACCTGTTAACATACCATATAATGTACTTGGATTCATGTTTATGGCAGATTATCTGTCTTCCCCCAGCTGGAATATCAGTTCCATGAGGCTAAGTGTCTGCCTGCTTTGTTCACTGATGTAAACTGAGCACCCATAAGAGTTTCTGAGTCAAGGAGGAATTAAGTCAATCATCAGCTGGTTAAATGACCAACAGCAGATACTGGGCAGGCCGATGGGTTTCAGACTTTTGGTGGTTTCAATTCGCTATTGTAAATAAGCTGTTTTGTAGTTAATGTTACAAGCTTAAGACAGGTTTCTGACTCTTCTATCAGCATAAACATAAGCTACACTTGAATACCAGGTTTTAGACCCAACATGACAGCTAAAATGCACATTTGAAAAAATATATATATATACTAGTTGATTTGTTTTCTTCATTCAAAATAGAATTATATTCCTTTTCAAAACTTTTCCTTACATAGCTGTGTCTACATACATGCTTACATATATAAATACAATTCCATCTTGTCAAAGCTATGGTTTTTCCAGTAATCAGGATGGATGTGAGAGCTGGACCATAAGGGAACTGAACACCAAGGAATTAATACTTTTGAACTGAGGTTTTGGAGAAGACTCTTGAGAGTCCCCTGGACTGCAAGGAGATCAAACCAGTCAGTACTAAAGGACATCATCCCTGAATATTCATTGAAAGGACTGATAATGAAGCTGAAGCTCCAATAATTTTTCCACCTGATGCAAAGCACTGATTCACTGGAAAAGATCCTGATGCTGAGAAAGATGGATGGCAGGAGGAGAAGGAGATGACAGAGGGTGAGATGGTTAGATGGCATCACTGACTCTATGGACATGAGTTTGAGCAAGCTCCGGGAGATGGTGGAGGGCAAGGGAGCCTGATGTGCTACAGTTCATGGGGTCTCAAAGAGTTGGATATGACTGAGGGACTGAACTTAACTGAAGGTATGCATATGTGTTATGTATATAACATAATTATTATGTGATCTTTATGCATAGGTCACATTGACAAGCAATGCTATTTTAGTTTCACGTATCATAGATAATATTTACATATAATGTCATTTTTGTTTCAGTGTACAATGTAATTATTTGATATATATTGCAAAATGATCACCGCAATAAGTCTGGTGAACATCTGTCACTAGAAATAGTTACAATTTTCTTCTTGCGATGAGAACTTTTAAGATCTCATAGCAGTTTTCAAACAGGCAATAAGTATATTCCCATTTTGACTTAGTTCAGTTAAATGAGACAAGTGGCTTTGAGTCTTAGAATCAAAGAATCATGTTGAAACAGTTGAGTTGAATCAAACTTCTCAGTGCCAACTCATATAGAGCTTTCTTGAAAAATCCATCCCTGATTAGGCCCACCTGGCTCCCATCACACATGGTATGGTGTGCAGGCATAGATCAGTTTTTAAGGCTTCTGCTCTCTTTTCCACTTGCCCATACATTTCTTTATCAACATCATTCAGTGTTTCATCCATCTCCCATCTTCACTATCCAAAAAGGTTATAATTATGGCAGAGATGTCTATGTAGCTACAGTCACAATTGCTGCCCACTGGGCATTTTGGAAAGAGGCTTGGAAGGAGTCCTTCCAGTATTAGAGGTTTAATTTCAGGGGATTAGAAAGCTTTTCATTTTGAAGAGTTTATCAATATAAATATATCTCAGGAGTGAACACTGTTTAATTATTTATTTGATTAGTGACTAGCTGACCATCTGCTGAGAGTAAGGCAATGAAGGGTTAGTAAACAGGGAGGATTTAGGCAAAAGGAATGAGGAACTCTTGGAGAAAGTGGACACATGATTAAGGAGACCATTACTTCTATTTTGTTTAGGTTTTAGGTTTTGATTAGGCTGGCTCTGTAAAGGTATGGGTTGTTTCCATTTAATTTCCATTCATCCTCTATGCTTTACAATGTATGTCTTATTTAAGTGTTGAAAGTGACTAGAGACGTACCGCTTGTTATCACTGGGTAGTCGTGCTTTGCTTCTGGTATTCCAGAGGGTCTAGCAGAGGCTCTGTAGAGTACTTATTTCTATCATTTGCTGCAGAACCTTAACATTTTTTACTGATTTCTGCTACTAAGTTGATGAAATACAGGAAAATAGAGCTCAGAAGCTTTTGGATAAAACCTTAATTTATCTCCTCCCTTCTCTCTGACTTTTCATTGATTGACTGAACTAGTCCCATACTGTTGGATGCCTTTTTTGGCTCTTAACGTCTGCCTCATTCCTTGCATGTGGTCAAGGTCTATTTTATTTCCTGTATCTCTGACATCCTTTGCGTCTTTTCACTTGGCAGAGCCCTCTTTGATTTTTAGTGTCATAATATTCCCAGCTCTTTCTGATCTCTTTCTATTTCTCTACCCAGCCCAACAGCCACAACTCTTCAATCCACATTTTAAAGTTTCTCTTTTCTAATTCTGGACATTCTGCTCTCTTGGACCTAATGTTCTTGGTTTCCTGTTGCTTTGTAGAATAAAGACAAACTTGCCAAATTGGCATATATCATTCTTCCTAATGCATAAAAATCCATTCAAGTATTTCTCCATTCTAACCCTACAATAATATATACAGTATATCATGGGAGCATAATCAGGAGAGATACAACATGAAAAGTAGAAAAAAATGAACATTTCTTGTGTTTTTGTCAGACTTGATTATTCACTGATACCTTATAATGCCATAAGTATTACTGTCTCAGTTGCCTTGACTTAGGATGTCAGAGATCCTTCCTTCATAAGATGATCCTAAATTAATGGACAGATATACTGTTTTCCTATTTTTCCACATCGGGATCCCATTAACCTTTAAAAACTCCATCATAAACCATCCCATTTACTTACTCCTATAACACACTCAGATTGCTCCTAGCTTTACCTAATCTACTGTAGCACCGTGTTGACATCACATCTTATTCTTCTTCACTCTACCATGCAATATAGTAATTTGTGTGTTTATATCAGCCTCTCCTTCTCCACAAGTGGAGGGCCTGCTTCTGGAAAATAGAGACTTTTTCAAACCTCAGAATAAGTCCTCACTCTATCCATGACATGTGACTTACTAATCTATAAGTTCGGTGAACTTCAATGGTTCTTCATTTGTTTGTTTCCATATGGTAATAACTGCTACTATTCTTGTTATATAAGGGCATTTCTTCAAGTGTACTCTTACAAGCAAATCTGTAAAAGAGGGGAAATACAATGATTTCTGGTAAGCAAGGGAGTGATTGTTAAATCCTGTCCAAATATCCCCACCTTAGCTATTCCTCACTGACTCTATAGAATATCTATGGCTCTGTTCAATATTGTCTGAAATCTACAATATTCCCTTTATATGAAACTGTCAAGCAAGGACAGCATTCTCAATGTCAGTACCTCTGTTCTTGATGTAAAGTCCTAAATTCATGCTTGAAATAAATTTTATGAGACAAATACATGAAGATGTGTGTGGCCTATTGGTGAGTGTATGTCTCCTTCAATTGTATTGTCCCCCATATTGCCAAATTTCCCCTATAATAAATACCATCCTCTCTGCTGGAAATATCTAGACATTGAAGGAAAGAAAGTTAAGCAAGTAACACAATAGAATTAGATGTCTTGGGCAGTAAATGACTTAGAAAGTGATTACAAGGTTTTTTCATGGTCTTCTACCTTTTGGAAGAAGAAAGTGAAAATACAAGAGAGCTGACACTTTACATTCATGAAGGAGCCAAAGCAAGTATCGATAGATTGCTTTGGAGCAGAGTATTCTGTCATATTCTTTAAGGACTGGGTCATCCCAGGTAGAGCCAGGGGCAAGACTCAGGAAACAATAAGCCTGGCTATGAGGGAAGAGGTTGGTTTTGCTGGACAATGTTCCTGTATGTGGGTGAAAGGTGCCTTTGCCTAAAAGAACATGATTTGGCTGGATTCTTCCCTGAGAGTTGCCAGGCTTTGTTCATCTCTAGAACTATGGCCTTTAGTAATAGCAGAAGAATATTCCTAATATAAAGGACAATTTTAGAAAAAAGAGGAGAGAAGAGAAAATGGAACTAAAAGGGAATATGAGATATTTGCTCTTACAATATTATATATAAAAATACAGTGTTCTAACATCTTTTCATCCTTCACTACCCAAGTCCTTCACTCAATTTGTTTTGCTGATTTTCCTTTCTTCTGTCTTTCTCTTCCTTCTCTCTTATCAACTCCCTTTCCCTTGTACCTACTGATTTTCCATTTTCTGTTTACTAGGAATTACTGGTAAAGCTCTAGAGATGCTACAAAACCATCCCAGCAATATCACTGACTTAGGAGAGCAAGTCAAAAGATTGGCCCTCATCCCTGGTTGTCTGGAGGCTGTTGAAAAAGCTGAGCAACCCTAATACAGTCACATTGCTCCAGTCTCAGTAGACACTCAGTCTATTTAGAGGATTTTATAATTCTGGGACCTACTAGAGCATGTTTGTAAGGCCAAACTGAGAAGGTTACTCTAAAAGGAAGAAAGAATGGTATCTCATTTCTCAGATAAATGTGTTTTTGAATCCAGCTTTCTGATTGATCTACTCGGTGTCTATGTGAGCAGTTGAACAATTGTCCAGAGGCCGCAGGCAGGAGACATAGGCATACTTGTATTTCTGCCATTCAATTGTTCAGAGTGCTTATGATACGTGGGTTTCCTGTGGGTCAGCCAGTAGGCAGCTGACTGTGGGCTACTGAATTTTCTCCAGATGGTGCTTGCAGAGTGAGGGAAACAGAGAGGCTGCGGTGATGACTGCAGGTGGTGAGCTGTGGGTACCAGAATATTTCCCCTGATTAAAAAGGAAACTATGGCGTTGGGGATCCCCAACTTGTGAATGTCCTGGAAAACCACAAGGATCCCCCACAAGAGAAACACTTGTCAGTCAGGGGGAATTTCAGATCAGTCCATCTGGACCAAAAGAAGGCTACAACAGCTCCATGCAAGTCAGTGTTGTCAGAACTTTCCCATCTCATTACCATCTACCCTGTTCCACCAAGGCCCAAGGAATGAAGATCCAGAGAGTGAGAGAGAAGGAACCCTGCAGAAATGGACACATTGATGCATCCTCGTAGGTCGCCTGGGCCTCAGCAGGGGAGAGTGAAACCTTGAATAGGCTGAATATGAGATGGAGTTGAAACTTGACTGACCTGGCCTTGTGAAACCCAGAGTGACAGAATGTATGGAATGGTTCCAAGGTGGTGCAGAAAATGGGGATGCAGTGGAGTGTGGGTGAAGACAGCCACTGGAGGAGATTGGAGCCTGTTCACATTTGTATCTGCAATGGTCTCAAACTTCGTGTTCCCCAGAAATTTCATATGATGAAATCCTGATTCCCATGGTTATAGCATCCATAGGTGGCACCTTTGTGAGGTTATGGAGTTATGAGGATTGAGCCTCCTCAATGAGATGAGTGCTTTTATGTATAAGAGACACACAGAGCTCCCTAGCCCTTCCCCCTGTGTGAGGATACAATAAGAAGTGTGTGACCACCAGAAGGACCCTGCATGACCACACTGTGGAAATCCATTGCCATTGTCATAAGACTGTGATATTTTGTTATAGCAACCCAGAAGTGCTAAGACAGCATCCTAACAATCTTCAGATAGCTCAGTAAACCTCATGCTATTTGTACAAAGGTGCGAAGCACTGATCCTGTCTGGTGTAACACTGTGACAGTGGGCTGACAGTTCACGACTGGCTTTCATAAAGAATCCTGAGGATTCAGTCTTCTTGGTAGCAAGACAAGAACCATGAATAATTGTCTAATACTTTTATTCTAATAACTTAACCCAGAATAATTTTCTGTGATTCTTACGCAATCTCTTAATGGTCTTCTTTGTAATGCCAGCTTCTGCTATCTGTGACTAATTTTAATAGGAGCTTCATTCTCTCAAATGTATGGGTGGATTTTCTTTTGATTTTCAATTAAATGAAAATAAGAAATGTTAACAAACTACTCTCTAAGATTTTGACATCTCTACAGAGTCTGTGTTTATTTTTTTAAGAGGAGACCCATTTCACAGAGCATGCATGAAAAAACTGTAAAATTCAAAGAAACTTGCTATGGGAAAGATCATTAGGACCGTCTGAGAGCTGGATGGGATGGATGTGGATTTAGCATTCTTCACTGATTCGGCACGCCAGGATCTTGCTGTACATGTCAACTTTATGTGAATCCCTGCTCAGGCACTTGAAGAGCTTATAAATTACCGAATGATGCTTATCTTCGTTATTGGACCTCAGGGATCGGTATCCTGACCAGTACATGTGATCCTTGTCCAACTTCACTCTTACTGGAAGAATAATCTGAATACCGAAAAGAAAATGACTTCTCATGCATTTTATTAATATTTGCTTAACTTTGTCTCTTGTAATTATCAAATTAAGATTTGGGGAACACATATGAATATAAAACTCTCTGGATTTGGAGCCAGCCTATGAGAAAACAATTAGGAATCTAAAAAGTAGAAACATAACTCAAGTTTAGTTTTAACTTTCTCTTTTCTTCCTTCCCATTTTCATCCTTTGATTTGAGAAGAACAGAGAAAGAAGACAGGTAGACTTCAAGAGCAGATGTCCTGGGATACTTTGAGGAAAATGCTGAGCTTGGAAATTCTGTTCTCTAGTTCTGTTACTCTTGAAAACATTTCGACCACCTGTGCCTAGGAAGAGGCAAGCTTTTGGTAGAATTGTGTACAATGCAGGGAAGGCTGCACATGTCAAAAATTGCAGTGAAATTCTGATTCCTTACAGTAGAATCTATCACTATGGATGACTAGGCTCCTGCTTTATGTAGTAGCAGTCTAGCATATAGAAGTCATGAATCTTTTTCTTACAAAATGAGATATTTCAAATCTCCTTATGCATTACAGAGTCATCAAAAAAGCAAGAAAGCCCGCTGCAGGATGCTCACCTGGCTGAATCGCTTCTCTATGATTCTTTCAAGTTTTTTTAATTTTTTTAAATTCTCTCTGGCACTTGATAGGAGAGTATCTGAGAGGTCTTTCTCAAATTTCCTGTCATGATGGGCTAGACCATACAGAGGACCATTCCAGAGGTACTGTAACATGAGTATCCATATAGTAAGGTCTTCATTCTAAGCAAATGTAAGAAACAGTCTCATTAAAATAATCATAATTCAACGGTTTTTGTAACATTTGATCTTTGCTCAGAGCAGATGACCTGAAAGACTTTTGGTTATTCCTATGTGTATGCAGAAATTTTTGAAGGTAATAAAACTTGCAAAATTATAAAATGTAAGCTATTAGTTCACATTTCACTGAATTATTGAAAATCTGGGTTATTTTAGGAATTAATTCTTTTGATGAGTTCTAATTTATAACATGAAGAAATTTCTTTTTTCCTCTGAAATTCTAGTTAGTATGCTTGACTTGTTTACAGCCATGAACTGTTTTAGTGGAAAAGAACAGAGAACTGAGTAGGATGAAATATAGTAATGCACATAAAGTGCTTAGTAAAATGTATGGCCATGTAGTAACTCTCAATAAACTTTAAATTCAAGCTTACTGAAAAATCCCTCCTCCTCCTCCTCTTTGACTTTTTCCTTTCCCTCATCATCCTCATTATTAATGAGCTTAACAGAAGAAAATAATGCTGATATCATTAAGAAAGTTGTAGAGAGAGAAGATAGTATTTTAAGGGGGGATGCATGTGAAAATATATTAAATAACATTAGGACGAAGGATAATGCAGGAAATCAGAAAGGAGAGATTATAATGGTGAAAATTTGGAGCTTCCATAAATGATTGATGTTTGATATGTAAACTGTGTTGTCCTCAGAACAGAGGCAATTGTTGTAGCCATGAGAAGCAAAGCAATGTTTTATAGGCCATTGTGGGGAAGACTTACAAATTAAGAATAAAAGGTAACAGAGGAGTCTTTGAGAGTGATGAATGAAGGAGGTGTCATTGAAGTAGAAGTAGAATCAGGAGAGCCTTGAAAGGCAGACTCACTGACTCGAGTGGTGCAGTATAGGACTCCCAAATACGAGTCACTAGTAACAGGGAGTACTCAAAACTGAGGTGTCTTTCTTACATATTCATGAATTTTGAAATCTTATATTTTACACATGGAAGTTCCCATTAATTTCATAGTTTGGTAGAGAGCAATAGCTGCAATCCTGTTTATAATGCATTGCTAGAATTAAACTTGTCTGCATGGACAAGTTATAGATCTGTTATTTATTTTGCTACTACAGATCTTTAGTCATCCCTTGGTTTTGTTCATGTTTCACCAACTGCATCATATAATTTCTCTTCAGTTGCTTATGGTTCTTCCACCGTTTTCTGCATGTACAGTTGCTGTTACCTCTAATAATCTGAAGCTTGGTAAGCTACGTTCTGTCTCATTTGATCTGGTAAAAAAAAAAAAAAAAAAAAAAAAAAAAAAAAAACCCAGGTGAAAGACTCACGTTCATCTGTTGGGCTTTTTCTCTTTCTTCAGGAGCATTGAGGGAATTGGTGTGGCAGTCATTGGTGACATTGATATACTCTGGTTTACTCTGGGAATACTTTTCATCCTGAAAGTGATCAGGCAGTTAGTTAGGGTTGTTGGACATTCAGTAAATGAGCCCATTAGTAGAAAATTGACATGTTTGATAGATGTGTAATTTTTTATGTGGGAGGGATCACAAAATTTGAAGTCAGTCTTTTCCTACATTTTCTATAAAAATGATTTTACATCTTTTTCTGAGTTCAAACTTTTCCCTTCTCTATTTTATCATTATTATTGTTATTATTATTATTATTATTTAGTATTTGAAACAAATATGGTAATCCTGTACCAATACTTGTTGCTTCCCAGGTGACGGTCATGGTAAAAAGCACTCCTGCCAGTGCAGGAGATATAAGAAGCCTCAGGTTTGATCCCTAGGTGAGGAGCATCCCTTGCAAGAGGGTACAGCAGCACACTTCTATACTCTTGCCTGGTGAATCTTATGGACAGAGGAGCCTGTTGGGCTACAGTCAGTAGGGCTGCAAAGAGCTGGACACAACTGATGTGACTTAGAATGCATGCATGCACCTGTATTTAACCATTTAATCTCAAGTTTACTGTGGGTTACAGCCAATATATTCCCTTATAAGGAGTCATGCAATAATGACTGACTTATCTCTGAAAATGCTCATCAAAAACTTAGTGTTCATCCCAAGTGCAGAATACAATGTTGTTTATGGTGAAAAAATAGTACGTCAGAAAAACATGGCCTAAAGTTATAGGAAATACTAAGCAATGGACTGAGAATAATAAGAGTAGAAAAATCTAGCTAACACTTTGATAGAGAATATCTATAGCAGAAGTTATGAACATTTGAAGAGATTACTTGGAAGAGGTGGAAAAAAATGGACAGTCAAAACTGGAGGATGAAACAAAAACTAGTGAGCACAAAGAACTATGTGAATTTAATAGAAACCTTTATGCCAGGAGCCATTATGGGAGATCCAACCCATGACAAGTTCATGAGGAGAAGACCTGAAATGCAAGGCTGTTCAGGCTACAAGGGACCCTCCGGGTTGACCCCGGCCTCTACCCCACCCTGTAACCTCGCCCTCTTGCTGTTGTCCTTGTTCATCCTGTTGCGGATCTTTGCGTTGCCTGCCGAGAGCTCTCCTGCTCCTCTTTCACTAAATTAAGACCAACATAGAACCCTAATTAATAAATTTCCTGGACACTGGTTCCCTGTGAAGGGGCCAGGAATGAAGGAAATGTTTCAAGTAAAAATTCTTTTGCTGGCACTCTGACTTGTTTGGCAAATACATACTAATGCACATGACTGCTCACAACACCTTAATCATAAAGAGCATAAAGAACCTGATCACAAAAGGCCCTTATAGGCACAGAGCCCTTTGGGGGGTGAGAAAGCCCTATTAGAGAACACAAAAAATATTATTCTAAAAGTGGTTATTGGATCAATGTTTGATTGCTGTTATTGTGCTGAGGTTGTGCAGTAAAAACTATTGTTAATATAGTTAAGGATTTTAAAAAATAAGAGTTTAGCCCTAGTGTGGAGACAATAAGATAACTGTTAATTTTAATCAGGAGTGCTAAAACAGAGGCTGCCTCACCAGAGCCACAAGAGTCTTTGTGTGGTAAACTTTTTAGATAAATTTAGCTGAGAACTTTTGCAAAAAGGCTTACCTTTGTGTCAACAGGACTGTATTTCTACTATGCTGCAACCTGCTGTACCATGAGACTGCAACTTTTCTGTTTTCTGCTAAACTCAAGGCAAAATAGAAGAATAAAGAATAGAGTGGGGAAAACAGTTTTGCCTTTTCCTAGGTATTAAAATGCTAATAGGCCCCAAGGCCAGAAGATAATGTGTAAAGATCCACTATGAAAGAAGACTCTCGTGAACAAAATGTGTGCAGAAAACACCCTGGTTTTGTGAAAGACAAAATTGATGTGATGGTAAACTAAACTTTGTATGCTTATCTATCACCTCCCCTTAGAAATGTACCACTTAGGGTATAAAAGCTACGGTATAAAAAATAAAGTTATGCCAGACCCTCCAGTCTGGTCTCTCTGTCTGTCTGTCTCTCTCTCTCTCACTCGCTGATGCCATTCATCCTGAGGGTACCCCTGGATGCTGCTGGGGCTAGACCCCGGCACCTTTAGCACCGCCTTTTATTAGCTATCTCCTCTACTGTGTGCTACTTGAGTGACCTAAATGAATTAATACAAAACTATCAAATACCTTCATCACAAAGAGAATAACTGTTTCCAATTGTAAACTCCCCTTCTATTGTGACTTGAAACCTATTCACTGCAAATCTTAAAACAATAATTTGTATCATTAAAAAAACTACCAGTATTTGTTACTGTGACCAGGATTCAGCTTTGTTTAACATGTTCCATCCACCCAGTTCACTGCAGAGCAGTTCTCATTTATTGGCTATTCACTCTGAGCCTGGAGAGGAAAGCCCAGAGAGACACTGAAGGACCAGAAAATCACCATGCTTCCTTGTCCCCAATCCAATCTAAAAGTGCTTTTTTTTTTTTTTTTTTTTTTTAGTTGGAAGCTAATTATTTTACAATATTGTAGTGGGTTTTGTCATACATTGAAGTGAATCAGCCATGGATTTACATATGTTCCCCATCCAGATCCCCGCTCCCATCTCCCTCTCCACCCAATCCCTCTAGGTCTTCCCAGTGCACCAGGTCCAGGTAGTATTATGGACTGAATATGTGTTCTTCAAATTCATGCGTTAGAGCTGAACTGCCAAAGTACTGTGTTTTGAAAAGCGTTCCAACTTTTTGGCATGCCATGGTCTATAGCCCACCAGACTCCTCTGTCCATGGGATTTCTCAGGCAAGAAAACTGGAGGGGCTTGCAGTTCCCTTCTCCAGGGAATCTTCCAGACCCAAGGATAGAACCCAGGTCCCTCCCATTGTGGCAGATCATTACCATCTGAGCCACCAGCAAAGCCCATTAAGGTTAAATGAGCTCTTAGGGTGGAAGACTCATTCAATAGTTTAGTGTCTCCATGAAGCAAAACGCCAGAGAATTTTCTCTTCTGTCTCTGTGTCTGTGTGTCCTTTCCTCTGTCTCTCTTTCCCACCCGCCACCCTGTGTGAGGACACATGGAGAAGCCATCCTGAGAAGAAAGAGTTCTTACCAGAACCTCACCTTGCTGGGTCCCTGATCGGGGACTTCTAGTCCCCAGAGCTGTGAGGAAATAAATTTCTGGTGTTTATCCCACTGAGTCTATTTTATTCTTTTATGGCATTCCTAGCTGACAAACACAAAATCATTTATTTTGGAAATTTAAAAAAGAAAATGAATGAAAGGAAATTGAAAAAGTTATTGCACTTCTTAGAAATCTTTGAGATTTCACAAAACTGATCCTTTGTTTGATTTCCACATCTTATGAGCTGACGGGGTCTTTAACCTAAAGAGTGTGTTATTTGAAGTTTGGCTGATGCAGCCCTCTTGTTGAAAGGATAGTTTGGCCCAGTCACTTACGAGAAGGTACCTTCTGGGATCCTTGTGGGCTACAGTCCATGGGGTCGCAAGAGTCGGACACGACTTAGCAACTAAACCACCACCATCACAGTACTTACAAACTCATTGAACATTATTGTGGAAAGGTTATGCATGTCGTGGGACAGCCTGGAGACACGGCTAAACGCTTTTCTAAGGAACTTCAGGGGGATGCCAAACATGTCAGGACAGCAGGACGGGCATACGTTGCCTTGGCACAGGAGCAGATTTGACAGGACCAGCAGTAGGAGCAGGCAGGACCCTGCTAAAATAAAAACATGAGCCATTCTGAGATGACCTAGTCACCTGAGGGTATCAAATCCATCCTGTGGAGGGAAGCCTTTTCTGTCTATGTTTGCTGAGCAGGAGTTGTTGCTGTAGTAGCTGGGGTGGGGAGGAAGGAGCGCCTTCTGTGTGAATTTAGATGGATGATGATATCTGCACAGATAGTTGGAATAGTCGGTTACTCCCTAAATTTTTGTATTGCTCCCTGAAGTGATTCTATCCTCTGCAAACATTTGAAACTTAATTCTGAGCCAGAGTGTTTAGGCCATTCTTTTAAGACAGTTTAATATTGGGACTCTGCAGACTCTGAGCAGCGAGGTCCTCTAGGAGTGTGTAATTTTTTCACTCTACATTGACTAGTGCATCGATTTTAGACACTGAAATGACATGAAGTGTACAGTTGATCTATGTGGTTTACCATCACGCTGGGGTAAGAGTAAACACATGACTGACTGATCGCTACTATTGAGTACAGAGAGAATACTAAGAGAAAAAGGATACTGTACCTTGGATCTGCTAACTCACCTTTGTAACCCCATGCATGTTTTTGATACTTTCCCAAAAGCTTTAAAGCATCTTAAATTTTGTGTTTCACAGTAACCCTGTGAGATAGCCTTCATCTTCTCTATGATCATCAAGTTATGTTAATGAAGATGTAATGCCTTGGAGAGGACAAATAATTTTCCCCAGGTCCCATTATTAGCAGATGGAGGTGACTGGGCACCAATACAGTCATCTGTTCACTTGCTGATGTCACATCACACATGCCTGTGGGCTCTCGGTCTGCATGTGTGTAACCAGGACCACATCAGGAGCTGTGATGACTCTGGTTAAACCAAAAAATATTTTGTCTTTGACTGCAAAACAGCAGTGACCCTAGAACACTAGTTTTATCCACTTGTTCTGATCTGTCTACAAAACACTCACTGTTAAAGTCTTTGACAGTGGGGGCCTGATTCTCCGGGCTAGACTTGCTTCTAGGCAACTTAACAGCTCTTCTACTTTTTTTTTTTTTAATTAATTAATTAATTTATTTCTAGTGAATTTTGTCATACATTGGAATGAAACAACCATGGGTTTACATGTGTTCCCCATCCCGATCCCCCCTCCCACCTCCCTCTCCACCCGCTCCCCCTAGGTTTTCCCAGTGCACCAGGTCCGAGAGCTTGTCTCATGCATCCAACCTGGGCTGGTGATCTGTTTCATCCTAGATACTATACATGATTCGATGCTGTTCTCTTGAAATATCCCACCCTCTCCTTCTCCCACAGAGTCTAAAAGACTGTTCTATAAATCTGTTTCTTTTTTTTTTTCTGTTCTGCATATAGAGTTATTATTAACATCATTCTAAATTCCATATATATGTGTTAGTATATTGTAATGGTCTTTATCTTTCTGGCTTACTTCACTCTGTATAATGGGCTCCAGTTTCATCCATCTCATTAGAATTGATTCAAAGGAATTCTTTTTAATGGCTGCATAATATTCCATGGTGTATACATACCACAGCTTCCTTATCCATTCATCTGCTGATGGGCATCTAGGTCGCTTCCATGTCCTGGCTATGATAAACAGTGCTGAGATGAACATTGGGGTGCACATGTCTCTTTCAGATCTGGTTTCCTTGGAGTGTATGCCCAGGAGTGGGGTTGCTGGGTCATATGGAAGTTCTATTTCCAGTTTCTTAAGAAATCTCCACACTGTTCTCCATAGTGGCTGTACTAGTTTGCATTCCCACCAACAGTGTAAGAGGGTTCCCTTTTCTCCACACCCTCTCCAGCATTTATTGCTTGTAGACATTTGGATAGCAGCCATCCTGATTGGCGTGTAATGGTACCTCACTGTGGTTTTGATTTGCATTTCTCTGATAATGAGTGATGTTGAGCATCTTTTCATGTGTTTTTTAGCCATCTGTATGTCTTCCTTGGAGAAGTGTCTGTTTAGTTCTTTGGCCCATTTTTTGATTGGGTCATTTATTTTTCTGGTGTTGAGCTGGAGGAGTTGCTTGTATATTTTTGAGATTAATCCTTTGTCTGTTGCTTCATTTGCTATTATTTTCTCCCAATCTGAGGGTTGTCTTTTCACCTTGCTTATAGTTTCCTTTGCTGTGCAAAAGCTTTTAAGTTTCATTAGGTCCCATTTGTTTATTTTTGCTTTTGTTTCTAATATCCTGGGATGTGGGTCATAGAGGATCGTGCTGTGATTTATGTCAGAGAGTGTTTTGCCTATGTTCTCCTCTAGGAGTTTTATAGTTTCTGGTCTTACATTTAGATCTTTAATCCATTTTGAATTTATTTTTGTGTATGGTGTTAGAAAGTGTTCTAGTTTCATTCTTTTACAAGTGGTTGACCAATTTTCCCAGCACCACTTGTTAAAGAGGCTATCTTTTTTCCATTGTATATCCTTGCTTCCTTTGTCAAAGATAAGGTGACCATATGCTCGTGGATTTATCTCTGGGCTTTCTATTCTGATCCATTGATCTATATATCTGTCTTTGTGCCAATACCATACTGTCTTGATGACTGTGGCTTTGTAGTATAGTCTGAGGTCAGGCAGGTTGATTCCTCCAGTTCCATTCTTCTTTCTCATGATTACTTTGGCTATTCGAGGTTTTTTGTATTTCCATACAAATTGTGAAATTATTTGTTCTAGTTCTGTGAAAAATACCGTTGGTAGCTTGATAGGGATTGCATTGAATCTGTAGATTGCTTTGGGTAGTATGGCCATTTTGACAATGTTGATTCTTCCAATCTATGAACACGGTATATTTCTCCATCTGTTTGTGTCCTCTTTGATTTCTTTCATCAGTGATTTATAGTTTTCTGTGTATAAGTCTTTTGTTTCTTTAGGTAGATATATTCCTAAGTATTTTATTCTTTTTGTTACAATGTTGAATGGTATTGTTTCCTTAATTTCTCTTTCTGTTTTCTCATTGTTAGTGTGTAAGAATGCAAGAGATTTCTGTGTGTTAATTTTATATCCTGAAACTTTACTATATTCGTTGATTAGCTCTAGTAATTTTCTGGTAGAGTCTTTAGGGTTTTCTATGTAGAGGATCATGTCATCTGCAAACAGTGAGAGTTTCACTTCTTCTTTTCCTATCTGGATTCCTTTTACTTCTTTTTCTGCCCTGATTGCTGTGGCCAACACTTCCAAAACTATGTTGAATAGAAGTGGTGAGAGTGGGCACCCTTGTCTTGTTCCTGATTTTAGGGGAAATGCTTTCAATTTTTCGCCATTGAGGGTAATGCTTGCTGTGGTTTTGTCATATATAGCTTTTATTATGTTGAGGTATGTTCCTTCTATTCCTGCATTCTGGAGAGTTTTAATCATAAATGGATGTTGAATTCTGTCAAAGGCTTTTTCTGCATCTATTGAGATAATCATATGGTTTTTATCTCTCAATTTGTTAATGTGGTGTATCACATTGATTGATTTGCGGATATTAAAGAATCCTTGCATTCCTGGGATAAAGCCCACTTGGTCATGGTGTATGATTTTTTTAATACGTTGTTGGATTCTGTTTGCTAGAATTTTGTTAAGGATTTTTGCATCTATGTTCATCAGTTATATTGGCCTGTAGTTTTCTTTTTTTGTGGCATCTTTGTCTGGTTTTGGAATTAGGGTAATGTTGGCCTCATAGAATGAGTTTGGAAGTTTACCTTCTTTGGCAATTTTCTGGAAGAGTTTGAGTGAGATAGGTGTTAGCTCTTCTCTAAATTTTTGGTAGAATTCAGCTGTGAAGCCATCTGGTCCTGGGCTTTTGTTTGCTAGAAGATTTCTGATTACCGTTTCGATTTCCTTGCTTGTGATGGGTTTGTTAAGATCTTCTATTTCTTCCTGGTTCAGTTTTGGAAAGTTATACTTCTCTAAGAACTTGTCCATTTCTTCCAAGTTGTCCATTTTATTAGCATAGAGCTGCTGGTAGTAGTCTCTTATGATCCTTTGTATTTCAGTGTTGTCTGTAGTGATCTCTCCATTTTCGTTTCTAATTTTGTTAATTTGGTTCTTCTCTCTTTGTTTCTTAATGAGTCTTGCTAATGGTTTGTCAATTTTGTTTATTTTTTCAAAAAACCAGCTTTTAGCTTTGTTGATTTTTGCTATGGTCTCTTTAGTTTCTTTTGCATTTATTTCTGCCCTAATTTTTAAGATTTCTTTCCTTCTACTAAACCTGGGGTTCTTCATTTATTCCTTCTCTAATTGCTTTAGGTGTAGGGTTAGGTTATTTATTTGACTTTTTTCTTGTTTCTTGAGGTAGGCCTGTAATGCTATGAATCTTCCCCTTAGCACTGCTTTTACAGTGTCCCATAGGTTTTGGGTTGTTGTGTTTTCATTTTCATTCATTTCTATGGATATTTTGATTTCTTTTTTGATTTCTTCTATGATTTGTTGGTTATTCAGAAGTCTGTTGTTTAGCCTCCATATGTTTTGAGTTTTTAATAATTTTTTTCCTGTTATTGAGATCTAATCTTACTGCACTGTGGTCAGAGAAGATGACTGGAATGATTTCAATATTTTTGAAGTTACCAAGACTAGATTTATGGCCCAGGATGTGATCTATTCTGGAGAAGGTTCCGTGTGCACTTGAGAAAAAGGTGAAGTTGATTGTTTTGGGGTGAAAGGTCCTATAGATGTCAATAAGGTCTAGCTGGTCCATTGTGTCCTTTAAAGTTTGTGTTTCCTTGTTAATTTTCTGTTTAGTTGATCTATCCATAGTTGTGAGTGGGGTATTAAAGTCTCCCACTATTATTGTGTTATTATTAATTTCCTCTTTCATCCTCGTTAGTATTTGCCTTACATATTGTGGTGCTCCTATGTTGGGTGCATATATATTTATAATTGTTATATCTTCTTCTTGAATTGATCCTTTGATCATTATGTAGTGTCCTTCTTTGTCTCTTTTCACAGCCTTTATTTGAAAATCTATTCTATCTGATACGAGTATTGCAACTCCTGCTTTCTTTTGGTCTCCGTTTGCATGAAATATTTTTTTCCAGCCCTTCACTTTTAGTCTGTATGTGTCCCTTGTTTTGAAGTGGGTCTCTTGTAGACAGCATATATAGGGGTCTTGTTTTTGTATCCATTCAGCCAGTCTTTGTCTTTTGGTTGGGGCATTCAACCCATGTACATTTAGGGTAATTATTGATAGGTATGGTCCCGTTGCCATTTAGTTTGCTGTTATGGGGTTCACGTTTATATAACCTTTCTGTGTTTCCTGTCTAGAGAAGATCCTTTAGCATTTGTTGAAGAGCTGGTTTGGTGGTGCTGAATTCTCTCAGCTTTTGCTTGTCTGTAAAGTTTCTGAGTTCTCCTTCATATCTGAATGAGATCCTTGCTGGGTACAGTAATCTTGGTTGTAGGTTGTTCTCTTTCATTACTCTAAGTATATCCTGCCATTCCCTTCTGGCCTGAAGGGTTTCTATTGATAGATCAGCTGTTATCCTTATGGGAATCCCTTTATGTGTTATTTGTTGTTTCTCCCTTGCTGCTTTTAATAGTTGTTCTTTGTGTTTTATCTTTGTTAATTTGATTAATATGTGTCTTGGGGTATTTCGCCTTGGGTTTATCCTGTTTGGAACTCTCTGGGTTTCTTGGACTTGGGTGGCTATTTCCTTCCCCATTTTAGGGAAGTTTTCAGCTATTATCTCCTCGAGTAGCTTCTCATGGCCTTTCTTTTTGTCTTCTTCTTCTGGGACTCCTATGATTCGAATGTTGGGGAGTTTCACATTGTCCCAGAGGTCCCTGAGGTTGTCCTCATTTCTTTTGATTCTTTTTCCTTTTTTCCTCTCTGCTTCATTTAGTTCCACCATTTTATCTTCTACCTCACTTATCCTATCTTCTGTCTCTGTTATTCTACTCATGGTTCCCTCCAGAGTGACTTTGATCTCATTTATTGCATTATTCATTTTTAATTGACTCTTTTTTATTTCTTCTAGGTCCTTGTTAAACATTTCTTGCATCTTCTCCATCTTTGTCTCCAGGCTATTTGTTTGTAACTCCATTTTGCTTTCAAGATTTTGGATCATTTTCATTATCGTTATTCGAAATTCTTTTTCAGGTAGATTCCCTATCTCCTCCTCTTTTGTTAGATTTGGTGTGCTTTTTTCATGTTCCTTTACTTGTTGGGTATTTCTCTGCCTTTTCATCTTGCTTAGATTGCTGTGTCTGGGGTGGGCTTTCTGTATTCTGCTGGTCTGTGGTTCCTTTTTATTGTGAAGATTTTACCCAGTGGGTGGTGTTGGACTATTGGCTTTTCAAGGTTTCCTGGTTAGGGAAGCTTGTGTCAGTGTTCTGGTGTGTGGAGATGGATTTCTTCTCTCTGGAGTGCAATGGAGTGCCCAGTGATGAGTTTTGCAATGGGTCTATGTGTTAGGTGTGACTTTGGGCAGCCTGTATGTTGGCACTTAGGTCTATGTTCCTGCGTTACTATAGAATTTATGTAGTATGTCTTGTCCTGGAGCTTCTTGGCTCTTGGGTGGCGGTTGGTTTTGGTGTAGGTATGGGGGCTTTTGGATGGATTCTTATTCCTTAATGTTCTGTGTAGTCAGGATTTTTATGGTTTTCTCAGGTTTGGGGCTTAAGTCTCCTGCCTCTGGATTTCAGTTTTATTCTACCCGTAGTCTCGAGACTTCTCCAACTATGCAGCACTGGTAATAAAAACTTCTAGGTTAATGGTGAAAAGATTTGCCACTTTGAGGGACCACCAAAGAGGTTTATAGAGTTACACGAATAATAGGAGAGGGAGGAAGGAGATAAAGGTGAGCAGGCGAGGAGAAAGGGGGACTCGAGAGGAAAGAGACAGATCTACCCAGTTATCTGTTCTCAAAGTGTTATCCATAGCCCAGACACCCACAAAGATTCGCTAAATTGGATTGGGAAGAGAAGGGGAAAGGAGGAAATACAGTTGTTCTGAGGTAGAAAACAGAGAGTCAAACGTGGAAGAGAGTAATCAACACACTCCTGAATAGAAATGGGAACTGAATATTGGATTCTTAAATGTCCAACATTTATATCACATACTGATAAACAAAGATTAAAAAATTTAGCGTAGAGGTTAGACTCTTTGAAATAAAATATTTAAAAACAAAAACAAAAACCCAAGATTTAGAGATATATATGGAGTTCAGTTTAAAAATAGGCTTCTCTCTTTCTTCTTTTTTTTTTTTTGCAAGGTTATATTGAGATGAAAATGAAAGTTAAGGAATAATAGAGGAGTATTAGAGGACTTTAGAAGGAAATAGGAGAGAAAAACAAGCAAAAGAAAAGAAATAAAAGAAAAAAAAGAAGAAGAAAGAAAAAAAAAGAGAAAAAAGAAAAAAGAAAAACAAATTTTTTTCCCTACTTGAAAAAAAAATCATAAAAATATACGAAAATGAAAGTTGGGGAATAATGGGGGCGTAGTGGGGAAGTTTAAAAGACAATAAAAGAGAAAAAAATTGAAAAAAGAAAAGAAGAAAAAAAAAGAAGAAAAAAAAAGAAAAAATTTTTAGCAACAACAACAAAATATGCCAGTATATCTAGGAATTTCTCCGGAGCTGTTGCAGCCAGTGTAGGTTCAGTTCAATTTTAGATAGCTCCTTTTTCCAGCTTACACTTCTTGATATCTATAGGCCCCTTCCGGTGTCGTCGGTGTTGCCTTCAGGGATTTTAACCTGATGCACCGGACCTTTCTGAAGCGATTTCCTTTGTTTATCTGGCTTCTGTTTGCCGTCTCTTTGGTGTGTTGTTTCCGCCCTGACACAGACACAGGCGGGCGGAGGTGATCTCTTATTTAGGTTCGCTAGTTCAGTTCAGTCCTGGGGCGGGGAGGTCGGGGTGCTGCAGGCAGCTGTCGCTGTGTGTGGGGAGCACTGGCCATGTCCTGGCCGGGCAGCCAGAGGCTTGGCTTGGCGCTCTCTCCACGGGCACGCCGCGCCCCCTCCCTCCACGGCCTCAGCGAGCCGCCGGTCGGGTCTCAGGGAGTCTTCAGACAGGACCCGGGGCCTGTTTGCCGGGCGGGAGGGGGTGGCTTCTCTGGGGCTGAGTTTTCCCCTTGCCCCTCCCCCTGCCTCGTACCTCCAGTGGGGATGGGGCGGCTCTTCTCTGGAGTTTCTCAGTCCCTTTGTTTTGCGAACCGCCGGCGGTGTGTTCCGGCCGGTTAATTTTTCCTCGCTCTCCCACAGTTTAAAAAATCTCCCTCCGACTGCTCTCAGGGCCTTCTGGCCGGTCCCCACCCTAAGCAATGCCGCCGGCTCCTCTCCGTTCCGCCCCCTCTTGCCGGTGGCGGGTGCGGGCGTCTGGGGTACTTTTCTGCTGGGAGTTGCTTTTAGCACGTAATCTGTGGGCCTTATTTAATTTCTCCTCCCAGTTAGGTTGCCCTCTGAGATCTGAAAACTTGCCCCAGACCCGCCAGCGCGAGGGTTTCCTGGTGGTTAGAAACTTCCTCTATTGAGATTCCCTTCCCGGGACGGGTCTCCGTCCCTCGTTCTCTTGTGTCCCTTTTTAATCTTTAATATTTTTGTCCTACCTCCCTTCGAAGACAATGGGCTGCTTTTCTGGGCGCCTGATGTCCTCTGCTAGCGATCAGACGTTGTTTTGTAAACTTTGTTCACCGTTCTGTTGTTCTTTCAATGAATTTGTAGAAGAGAAAGTGATCTCCCCGTCCTATTCCTCCGCCATCTTGACTCCTCCAGCTCTTCTACTCTTATGCATCCTTGATTTTATGCATTACGTTTGTTTCTTTGAGACAATGGAAGGTAAATCTCCAGATGCTCGTCCAAGAATCTTACCTGCTCAGCACCCAGGACCCCATCACTGGCTCTGTGGACACAGCCTGGTCTTTCCTGACTGTGACGTTTCAGGGAGAAAATCCATCTGTCTGGTTGGGAGCGCATCTTGACAACCATGGGACTGAGTTTTTGAACCATCTCCAAACATCTTCTCTTTGATAGGAGAACTAGACCTTCATGCTTCCATGATGTAGTGTAATATTTCAGAAATTATTCCTGGCCCTACCTTTGGCCAACAGAAGCATAAAATCATAGACTCTTTCAAGCATGATTTTAATATTCCTTTCCTCTCTGTCCTTTGTAAGTAAGCAGGATTTAAGACTGAAGTGAGCTAGAATTGAGTTTGGACAAGAGAACTGATAAAATAGGGATTTTATCCTCCTGAATGAGATCTGAACGTGATTCTTTTTTTCCAATTTACCAGAAGAGTGGTAATTAATGAAGAATAAGACATCAGCATTTCCTACATTTTCTCTGCTCTTAGTTAGTTTAAAGGGGCATGGTACTAAGAATAAAATGTTTATTTAAAGTTAGGTGGTGAAAATCAAAGAAGTCGTTCTCAAAAAGAAGACATAAATTGGAGAAATTTAAGACTATGTCTCTCATCATCTAAAGAGCTCCAGGGGAATGGGATGGGGAGGGAGGCAGACAAGGGGATCAGGATGGGGAACACATGTAAATCCATGGCTGATTCATGTCAATATATGGCAAAAACCACTACAAAATTGTAAAGTAAAAAAATAAAAAATAAAAAAATAAAAGAGACTCCCAAAAAAGGGAGAAAGACCTTCAAAAAATAAAATAAATAGAGAGCTTATTGTGACAGGCAAGGAGAATAACAACTTGTTTAACATAGACATATTTGTGTGCATATATTTCTGTACATGTATACATGTGTTATGAATCAATATATGCTTAATACCTACATGGAAGTTTGGACCTTATAAAATTCAATTTTATAAGAGGCAGTAAATATAGCAGAATACCCTATTTCCTAAAGTAACTGATCATTTTTTGTTAGATGACTAATTTTTTTTCCTGTTAAAGTGTTATTTTTGTGTTTGCTTTGATAGCAAATATATTAAAAAATTGGAGTAATACTGAGAAGATTAACATGGGTCCTGCCCAAGGATGACACACAAATATATGAAGCCTTCCCTATTTTTCTCTAACAACTTTGAGGGGTGCAATGGGAAGAAAGGTGGGAAGGAGGTTCAAGAGCAAGGGGACATAGGTAAACCTATGGCTGACTGATATTGATGTTTGGCCAAAAGCAGTACAGTATTGTAAAGGAATTGCCCTTCAATTAAAGATAAATAAATTTAATTATTAAAACTGTCATTGGGGATCATATAACAGGTTCAGATATCCATTGTATGACTAAAGAGGATCTGATTGGAATCTGAAGGTGTCAATTATCATTGATTAGTGCTTCATTAACTTTATAGTTGAATGAGAAAAGTAAACTAATAAATGTTATAATCTGTGATTCAGTGTCATAGCAAGCTCTAATCCTTGTCTGTGTTCGCCTTTAGGTGGTATAGTGTCCAAACTTTGAAACTGAGGCTGTTTCCAGAAGCGCACATTCATGTGTCCTGCCTAGGGTTTCTGTTCCTGATGCTGGGGCCTTCTGTTTGCTGATCCACTAGGTCCGAAAATTTCTCTCCTGAGCATTCTCTGGTTCTATCATGTGCAAAAGTCTTTCTATTTTGGTGTCTAATTTGATCTCTTATTCTTTTGGTCAGACTACCAAGTCTCTTTATGATGTATTTTTCAGACCCTTTTGTGCTTTGATTTTTCTGATGCTCATTAGTGTATCTGCTGCCATGTCTACATCTCTGAGTAGTTTTCAGTATCTACATATACCCTATTTGCTTACTCTCTGGATTTTAGCATTCAGCATCACCATATTTTATGAACTTCATTTTCCTTCTGGTGAAATTTCTGGTATACAGCTTAAGCTGGGTGGCTCCCATCAGGCTTGCTCGTGTTATCTCCAAAATACTACAGAACTCTGCTTTTGTCTAGTCAATATGCCCTCTTTTTCATACTATTGCTAATTTTCTGTGATTTCACTGCCTCATAACTTTGTCTTTCACAATCTACTCTAACTTGAGTACTGTGTTGGTATTACAATTTTATTTTATTTTGTTTATTTTAATTGGAGGCTAATTACTTTACAATATTGTATTGGTTTTGCCATACCTTGACATGAATCTGACATGGGTGTTCATGTGTCCTCCATCCTGAACCCCCTTCCCATCTCCCTTCCCATCCTTCTGGGTCATCCCAGTGCACCAACCCCGAGCACTCTGGATCATGCATCAAACATGGACTGGTGATTCGTGTCACATGTGATAATGTACATGTTTCAGTGCCATTCTCCCAAGCCAGCCCACCCTCATCCTCTCCCACAAAGTCCAAAAGACTTCTATACATCTGTGTGTCTTTTGCTGTCTCACATACAGGGTTATCATTACCATCTTTCTAAAATAAATATATATGAGTTAGTATACTGCATTGGTGTTTTTCTTTCTGGCTTACTTCACTCTGTATAATAGGCTCTAGTTTCATCCACCTCATTAGAACTGATTCAAACCCTTTCTTTTTAATGGCTGAGTAATGTTCCATTGTGTATATGTACCACAGCTTTCTCATCCATTCATCTGCTGATGGGCATCTAGGTTGCTTCCATATCCTGCCTATTATAAATAGTGCTGCAATGAACATTGGGGTACACGTGTCTCATTCAATTCTGCTTTCCTTCTGTGTGTATGCCCAGCATTGGGATTGCTCAGTCATATAGCAGTATATTTTCACTTTTTTAAGGAATCTCCACCCTGTTCTCCATGATGGCTGTATTACTATTTTAAATAAATATCAACCTAGTATACCAGAGA
>CM035296.1:32384801-32416010 GCA_020226075.1 Hydropotes inermis
ATGCCTCAAGATTAAGTATGTAATTTTTAATTTTTATAGTTAGTAGGACTATTCATAGCACACATAGCTCAGTGTAGGGTGATTTCTAATGAGTGAAGGATGTATACTGTGAACTGTAATCACCAAACAGGTGATTTGAAATAAAGAAAGCAATGCCAGGAAGACAGAGGCTTTTGTTCTGGAAGGAAAAACTTACAGTGTCTCTCGTCTACAGTCTAATATTCAGATTTTTCAAAACACTTACTCTTCCTTTGCTCATTTAATAATTTGAGTTGTTTGATTATTTTTTTCTACTGAGTTTCATGAGTCTCTTATATAAACTTGATATGAAGCACTTGCCAAATAAGTGATTTGCAAATAGGTTTTTTTTTTTTTTCATTCTATAGGTTTCCATTTAATTTTAATGATGGCGTCTTTTACTATGCAGAAGGTTTTGAGTTTGATGTGGTCTCACTAGTTTATTTTTGCAGCTCTTGCCTTTGCTTTTAATGACTGAATTGTTTGAGCTGCTTGTATTTTGGAAAGCGATCCTTTATCAGTTATTTTATTTGCTATTATTTTCTCCCATTCTTAAAAAAAGACACAGACTGGCTGAATGGATACAAAAACAAGACCCATATATATGCTGTCTACAAGAGACCCATTTCAGTCTTAGAGACATAAACAGACTGAAAGTAAGAGGATGGAAAAAGATATTCCATGTAAATGGAAAGAAAAAAAAAAGCTGGATTAGCAATTCTCATATCAGAAAAAATAGACCTTAAAATAAAAACTATTATAAGAGATAAAGGACACTACCAAATGATCAAGGGTCAGGTCAAGAAAAAGACAAAACAATTTTAAATATTTATGTAGCCAACTTAGGAGTACTTCAATACATGAGGTAAACACTAACTGACACAAAAGGGGAAATTAACAGTAACACAATAATAGTAGGGCATGTCAACACCACACCTATAGCAATGGGCAGATCAACAAAACAAAATTAATAGGGAAAGATAAACCTAAAGAAAGTATTAGAGCAAACAGACCTAATTGATGTCTTCAGCACTTTCCATCCAAACAGAATACACTTTCTTCTCAAGTGCACATGGAACATTTTCCTCATCGTGGGTCACAAATTAAACCTCAGTAAATTTAAGGAAACTGAAATTATATCAAGCATTTTCTCTGACCACACCACTATGAGACTAGATATAGATTATAGGGGAAAAGAAAAAAACACCTTTAAAGAACACAAAAAAAATGGAGATTCAACAACACACTTATAAATAATAAACAGGTTACTGAAGAAATAAGGGAAATCAAAACATTCCTAGAAAAAATAACAATGAAAATATAATGATCTAAAACCTATAGGAGGCAACAAAAGCAGTTCTGAGAGGGAAATTTACAGTAATACAAATCCTACCACAAGAAATGCATTGAATAGACAACCTAATTTTATATATCTTTAGCTCTTTTTAAATTCTATTATCAGTATCTTGAAGGTTTTGTATAAAATCTTTCAACACCTTGCTTAAGTTTATTCCAAAGTGTTTTATCTTTTTGTGATGCAGTAGTAAATGTGTTTGTTTACTTTATTCAACTTTCTGATAGTTCGTTATTGATATATAGATTGGCAGCAGAGTTTTGTATATTGGAATATAGTAAACATAATGTATGCTACATCTTTAAAGAATAGATATTTTCCCACAAATAAGACATATAGATGGTCAAGAGGTATATGATAAGATGCTAAGCATCGTTAATAATCAAAGGAAATGCAGATCAAAAGCACAAGAGATATCACCTAGTACGTGTTTGAATGGCTAGTACCAAAAATATAAAAAATGACAGATCTTGATGAGGATGTGGAAAAAAAGGAGTGCTTATTTACTGTTGGTAGGGATGTATACTGGTGCAACTCCCATGGAAAAATACTCTGGACGTTCCTGAAGAAATTTAAAAGAGAACTGTTATGTGATCCATTATCCCAGTTCTGGATATATAGTCAAAGTAAATGAAATAATTTTCTCAAAGAGAAATCTGTATCCCTATGTTTATTGCAGCATTATTCACAGTAACCTTGGTATAGGAACAACCTGAGTATCTTTCAACAGGTGAATGGGTTAAAACAATGTGATGTAACATATATAGGTAAATATTATTTAGCCATTAGAAAAATAAAGAAATCCCTCCATTTATGGCAACATGGATGAAACTGGAGGGCATTACACTATGTAAACTAAGTCAGAGAAAGAAAAATACAATATGATCTCAATTGTAAGGAATCTCAAAAAAAAAAATCTCTGAGAGACGGGACATCATCGGGTGGCATACTGACTCAACGGACATGAGTTTGAGTGAGCTCTGGGTGTCGGGGATGGACAGGGAAGCCTGGCGTTTCGCAGTCCATGGGGTCACAGAGTCAAACATGACTGAATGACTGACTCAACTGAAGAGAGTGGAACTTACCTGTGTTCTCCTCAAAAGTAAAAAGTTAAACATGTGTGGTGATGGCAATGTTACTTAATAGAGAGGGAAACTCGTTTCTAATACATTCACAAATCAGGGTGGACAAGATGATGGAGGGGTAGGTAGAAGTGGGGTACATCTCTCTCCACCGATGAATCAGTTCAGTTCAGGTCAGTCGTTCAGTCATGTCCAACTCTTTGCGACCCCATGAATCACAGCATGCCGGGCCTCCCTGTCCATCACAAACTCCCGGAGTTTACTCAAACTCATGCCCATCAGGTAGATGCATCAAGAACATCTAAAGACGCAGCAGTTCTCACAGAAGACCAGGTGAATACTGGCAGGACGCCCTGACTACTGAGGTGGAATATCTGGATCCACACAGAACTCGGTAGGACAAAGGAAAGAAGGGACAAGGAGGAAGGGGAAAGAAGGAGGAGAGCACGTGGGACCAGCCTGCACCTTGGGGTGAGGGAGCTGAAGCTCAGGGGAGAGAACTCCGCATCCATGGCCGTCCACTGGAATGGGGGAGTCATTTGAAGCTGTTGGGGAGTGAGCTAACCAACCTGTGACCGTCTGAACGGAGTGAGAACCACACAGACAAGCCAGGCTGCAGGCTTTCATACCTCGGACAGGGCTGTGAGTCCACTGGTGTCCACGGAAGCTGGGAGCTGGGGCCATGGGGACTGCGGAATGATTCCTGTTTACCATGGGTAGTCAGCCAGATGGGATGGGATGGGATGGGATTGAGGAAATCTGCTGCATCGAATGCTTCTTAAGGAAATCCACAAGGCCATAAAAGTAGGGTTCAGCTGCCTGTGGAGTAGAGGTATCTCTTTCTCCATGCTGGTACCTGTAGGTGGAACAATAGAGAAAGACTTCAGTGAGGGTGGTCCTTGAGTGTCTGATGCATTAAGCAATGGAGAGTTTCGAATGTCTATGCACCCTACCCTACCCTATTCTCTGTCTAAATTGTGAGTTTTAGCATTGTAATATTTGTATGAATTTAAATTTCTTCTGGTAGAGTTTCTGGTTTACAAGTTAAGGTAATTCCTCACATCTGACTCTTTCTTGGTGTTTCAAGAAACTTCGAGAACCTTCCTTCCTCTCAAGGCAATACTGCCCTTTACTATCACTGTTGACTTCCCATACTTTCACTTATTTCCTGATATATTCTATGTCTTTCTCTATTTGCTATCACTTTAGTAGTATGTATCCCTATGTTGCTGTTAATATTCTGATAAATTATTAACCTGATGCAGTGGAGAATAAAAAGCACTGTAGTTACAACACTAGTAATCAATAACCCCAAATTATAATCCATTAATGCTCCCATTTAAAACTGATCTTCTTTCAATATATTATTGAGGAATCTTAACTAATTTTTGTTACTAGGTGGCTCAATTTTGAAAAGAAATATAGAAAAGAATGGAGTGGTCAACTCTGGAAATTACCTTCCTTTTGATATGCCTCATTACTAAGTATGCAAATATTAGTTTTGCTTTGTTTTTTTCCCCCAGTGAGACTGTTCTTAGTACATATTATAGCTCACTGTGGAGTGATTTCTATTGACTGAAGAATGTACTGTAATTTTCAAACAAGTGAGTGGAAATGAAGTAAGTAATGCCAGGAAGGCATAGGCTTTTGTGGTTCTAGCAGAAAAACCTTGCTGTGTCTCTCATCTACAGTCTAATCTTCAGATTTATTGAAACTCTTACTTTTCTTTCTCTTTTTTTTTTTTTTTGAAACTTTACTTTTCTTATGCTCCAATAAAAATTTGGATTATTTGGTGTTTTTGCCCCTTGAGTTGTATGTTTCATGTATTATTGAATATTAAGCCTTTGTGAAATATATGATTTGGAAATATCTTCTGTCAATCTGTAAATTGCCATTTGATTTTGTTGACGTTCCTTTCTTTGGAGTTTGATGTGGTCCCACTGGTTTGTTTTTGCAGGTGTTGCCTTTGCTTTTAGTGTGAAACCCAAAAACTCATTGCAAAGACTGATGGCAAGAAGATTACCTCAATGTTTTCTTCTAGGAGTTTAATCACTTAAAGTCTTAAGTTCAACTTTTTAATCCTTTTTAATTGATTTCTGTGTATGGTAAAAGATAGGGGCACAGTTTCATTTTCATAGACTATCCAGTTTTCCCAGTCCCATTTTTGAAAAGAATATCCCACTGGATATTCTTGGCTCCTTTTTCATAAGCTAACTGACAATATATGGGTATGCATTTCTTTCTGACTTTGTTGTTCTGCTCTGTTGATCTATGTGTCTGTTTTCATGCCAGTCGATAAATATGAAACATGTTTCCTTTTGTGTCTTTTAAACATTTCTTTCATGAGTGTCTTTAACATTTGCATACACAGATCTTTCAACACCTTGCTTAAATTTATTTCTAAGTATTTTTGATGCAATTATAAATGGAATTATTTGTATTTATGTAATTTATTTTGGTGTATGCATAGGTACCTGAGTTTTATATATTCAAATACACTATACACAATGCCTGCTATTTTTTAATAGCATAGACAATTTCCCCCCCAAATGAGACATACAGAATGCTCAAGAAGTTTATGACAAGATGCTCAACATCATTATCAGGGAAGTGCAAATCAAAAGTACAACACATACCACCTCACTCCTGTTTAAATGGCTTTTACCAAAAAGTAAGAAATCAGTGGGATTGAGGATGTGTAGAAAATGGAGGTTTTAATTGATTGTTGGTAGCAATGTATATTGGTGCAATTCCCATGGAATACCTTCGGGAAGTTTCTCACAAAATTTCAAACTTCTGGATATTCAAAGGAAATGAAATAATTATCTCAAAGAGAAATCTGTACTCCCATATTCACTGCATCAGTATTAACAGTAGCATTGCTCCTGCTGCTGCAGGTGCTAAGTCGTTTCAGTCGTGTTCAACTCTATGCGACCCCATAGATAGCAGCCCACCAGGCTCCCCCTTCCCTGGGATTCTCCAGGCAAGAACACTAAAGTGGGTTACCATCTCCTTCTCCAATACATGAAAGTGAAAAGTGAAAGTGAAGTCGTGTCCGACTCTTAGCAACCCCATGGACTGCAGCCTACCAGGCTCCTCTGTCCATGGGATTTTCCAGGCAAGAGTACTGGAGTGTGTTGCCGTTTCCTCCTCCATCACAGTAGCCCAGAAACAACCTATTATAGGAACAATCTAAGTATCTGTCAGCAGGTGAAGAGATTAAAACAATGTGATGTGATATATATATATATATATATATATATATATATATATACATACATACATATATGAATTTTATTTAGCCATTAAAAAAGAAACACATTTTTTCCATTAGTGGCAGCATGGAGGGCCTAATGCCAAGTGAAACAAGCTAGAGAAAGACAGATACAGTATAATCTCAACTGTAAGGAATCTAAAAGAAAAAAAAAAATGTGGAACTCAGAAACGGCTTAGGAAAGTGATTGCCAGGACTTGGAGAGTGGAGAAAATAGGAACAGATTTGTAAAAGGTTATACATTTTAACATATGAAAATTATAAGGTCTGAGGATCTAATGTGTATCATGATGACTATAACTGATAAAATTGTGTTGTATAATTAGTGCTGTCTAAGAGAGTGGACTGGTCAAGGCTACTCATTGGAAAAGACCCTGATGCTGGGAGGGATTGGGGGCAGGAGGAGAAGGGGACAACTGAGGATGAGATGGCTGTATCGCATCACCGAGTCAATGGGCTTGAGTCTGAATAAACTCCGGGAGTTTGTCATGGACAGGGAGGCCTGGCATTCTGTGTTTCATGCGGTTGCAAAAATTCGGAGACGACTGAGCGGCTGAAATGAACTGAACTGAAGAGAGTAGAACTTACCTGTGTCCTCTTCAAAAAATAAAAGGTAATCATGTCAGATGATAGCTATGTTACTTAAGTTAATAGAAAGGGAAAAATCTTTTCTAATACATATGTAAATGAGAGTCAGCACTATGGCAGAAGGGTAGGTAGAAATGGCAAGTATACTGGAGTGGGTTATCATTTCCTCCTCCAGAGAAGCTTTCCGACCCAGGGATTGAACCATCGCCTGTGCTGACTGCATTGCAGGCAGATTCTTTAGCTGCTGAGCCATCAGGGAAGTCCTAACAAAACTACCATATGTGCTAGAAATTCTACTATTGGGCATATACCCTGAGAAAACCATAATTCAAAAAGACACGTGTACCTCAAAATTCATTGCAGCAGTGTTTATAATAGCCAGGACATGGAAGCAATCTAGATGTGCACTGAGAGAGGAATGGATAAAGAAGTTGTGGTACATCTATATAAGGGAATTTTAATTAACCTTAAAGAGAAGCGAATTTGGGTCACTTGAGCTGCAGTGGATGAACCTACAGCCTGTTATGTAGAGTGAAGTAAGTCACAAAGAGAAAACCAAACGTTGTATATTAATGAGTATATATGAAATCCAGAAAAATGGCACTGGTTATCCTATTTTCAGGGCAGGAAGAGAGACACAGACAGAGAACATATTTGTGGAGACAACAGGGGAGGTGATACAAGTTGATCGGAGAGTCGCATTGCAACACTGTACATTACCAAATGAAAAATAATAAGAGATAGGCTAGCGGGCAGTGGCTGTATGACACAGGAAGCTCACCCCATGCTGTGTGACCACCTGGAGAAGTGGGATGGGGTGTGTGGTGGGGGACTCAAGAGGGAGGGGTATATGTACACTTCTGGCTGATTCACATAATTGTACAACACATTGTAAAGAAATTATACTCCAATTAAAACTAAATTTAAAAAATAATATATATATATATCAAATTCCCATGTTATATACTTTAAATATCATACAGTTTTATTTGCCAGTTCTGTCTCAAACAATACTCTGCTTCCTAGTCACGATTCATGACATTTGATTTATATATGTTGTTGTCTACATAGGAAAAAAAAAAAAAAAACTTTGCTGTATCTACTGAGAAAGGCAAAATGGAGACTTTTTTGATGCTTAAATATCACTTAAGCAAAAGGATTAATAATTAACTAGTTATCAGTGGATAATTAGCCCCTCAGCCTCTCAAACAAAAATAAAAATGGTTTAAAAAATAGCCCCTCATCAATGCAACCAAACAACTTAAAACGGCTAAAGAAAGAATTGTTGGTATCTTTCCAACATAGTGGCTTTCAGTATGAACCTTGGAGTCCTGTAGCCCTTGTACATACCCCCAGTCCATCACTCAGTAGCCCTGAGTCTTTAGACAAGCATTATTTTTCTTCTCTCCATAATGCCATTCAAACTAGCGTCCACCTCATGGAGTTGCATAAGAATTAATGATGATAATGCAAAAAAAAAAAAAATTTTTCAGAGAAAGACCAACAGAAGATAAATGCTTGACCAATGTTTGTCAGTTCACATTTTCTTATTGTGAAGTTACAACGAGGTAGACTTGTCAAGCAAAAGTAGCCACCTGACTGTGTTGTGAAGGGCTCAGCCTTATCCAAAGGGAAATCTGGATTTTGCCCTTGTTTCCTTGAAGCGCCTTTCTAAACCCTTAGGTTGATTCATATGGCAAAGACTGACTAAAAGTGTCAAAGGTTGACACTGAAAATAGTGCTTTACTTTATGTGAGGGTCTTGGGTAAGCCTGACAGAAATGTCAGCAGTGTGATTTAGAGTAAAAACTTTGGGCCACAAGAATGATGTGATTCAGGATGGGGGATTTGATCATGCAGTATCAGCTGAATCTCTAGAGATGTTTGAGCCTGAGATCAGCTATATGGACCATCAATCATGCCTTGGCAATGGAGTCCCAGTAAAAACTCTGGACACAAGGCTGGAGTGTCTGCAAGTCCTTACTGCCAGCACATCAGTGCTGGGATCACAAAGCTGCCCATGACACCCTGAGAAGAGGAAACAAAAGTTCCATGTCTCACATTTCCTTTGACCTACATGCCTTTTCCTGGGCAGTTTTTTATTTATATCTTTTAAAAAGCTTTAGTCCCCTGGATATATACCAAGAGAAAATCATATGTTGTAAAGATACATGCACGTCAGTGTTCCTTGCTTCATCAGGGCTTCCCTGGTGGCTCAGATGGTAAAGAATCCACCTGCAGTGCAGGAGACCTGGGTTTGATTCCTGGGTGGAAAGATCCCCTGGAGGAGAGGATGGCAACCCACTCCAATCTTCTTGCCTATTATTGTCCACAGGGACTACCTCCATAGACTGAGGTGCCTGGCAGGCTACAAACCATGGGGTCGCAAAGAGACGGGCATGACTAAATGACTAAGCATAGCACTGTTCATTACAGCACCGTTTACAATAGCCAGAACATGGAAGCAACCTAAATGTCCATCAACAGAGAAATGGGCAAAGAAGATGCAGTGCAGATATACAATGTAATGTTACTCAGCCATAAGAAGGATCAAAATAATGCTATCAGAAGCAATGTGGATGGACCTGGATAATGTCATCCAAGTGCAGTAAGTCAGACAGAGAAAGACAAATGCATATGATATCACTTATATGTGGAATATTAAAAAATGGTACAAATCAGCTTATTTACAAACAGGAAGAGTGTCACAATGCAGAAAATTATCTTATGGTTCCAGGGATAAGAAGGGAGGGATGAATTGTGACATTGGGATTGACGTGTACACACTAATATATATATAAGGTAGATGACTAATAAGGACCAACTGTATAGAACAGGAAAATCTACTCAACTCTATGTGATGACCTACTTGAGTTCAGCTCAGTTCAGTCACTCAGTCATGTCTGACTCTTTGTGACCCCATGAATCACAGCATGCCAGGCATCCCTGTCCATCACCAACTCCTGGAGTCTACCCAAACTCATGTCCATTGAGTCACTGATGCCACCTAACCATCTCATCCTCTGTCACCCCCTTCTTCTCCTGGCTTCACTCTCTCCCAACATCAGGGTCTTTTAAAATCAGTCAGCTCTTTGCATCAGGTGGCCAAAATATTGGACTTTCAGCTTCAACATCAGTCCTTCCAATGAACACCCAGGACTGATCTCTTTTAGGATGGACTGGTTGGATCTTCTTACAGTCCAAGGGATTCTCAAGAGACTGTTCCAACATCACAGTTCAAAAGCATCAATTATTCAGTGCTCAGCTTTCTTTATAGTCCAACACTCACATCCATACATGACCACTGGAAAAACCATAGCCCTGACTAGACAGATCTTTGTTGACAAAGTAATGTCTCTGCTTCTTAATATGCTATCTAAGTTGGTCAAAACTTTCCTTCCAAGGAGTAAACATTTTTAATTTCATGGCTGAAATCACCATCTGCAGTGATTTTGGAGCCCAAAACAATAAAATCAGCCACTGTCCAGGTTCCCCATCTACTTGCTATGAAGTGATGGGACCAGATGACATGATCTTACTTTTCTGAATGTTGAGCTTTAAGCCAAATTCTTTGCTCTCCTCTTTCACTTTCATGAAGAGGCTCTTTAGTTCTTCACTTTTTGCCATAAGGGTGGTGTCATCTGTACATCTGAGGTTATTGATATTTCTGCAAAAATCTTGATTCCAGCTTGTGCTTCATCCAACCTGGTGGCTCAAGTGATATACTCTGTATATAAGTTAGATAAGCAAGATGACTGTATACAACCTTGACATACTCCTTTTCCTTTCTGGAACATGTCTGTTGCTCCATGAGAAAAGAATCTAAATAAGATATACAAGTTATTCACTGTTCAACAAAAACTGACATTTATAGTATTGTAAACCAATTATACTTCAGTAAAAGTAAAAAAAAAATGAATTAAAAAAATTAAAGATCTGGAATAAGCCATAACCACATGTATAACAGCTTTCAGTGATCTTTTGGAGTCCTAGTTGATTATGTAACCCAAGAATGATCTTGGGAGATCCCCAAACTTGTAATTGCTATCTGAAGTGAAAAAGTCTTGAGGACTCTCCACTCTGAAATTTGTATCTGTCAAAGGCCCTTTTCTTCATATGCATAGTTGTCATATTATCATGTTGGGCAATTGGTACTTTGTCTAAGAACTCAGTAATTAACTCACATTTCAAATAAGAACATGTATAGGAGGGAGGGATTCCTCAATGACTGATAACCAAGGAAGATGCTGGAGATACTCATATATTGTTGTGAAATCCATCAAGGAATTTGCCATCTCAGACCCTCCACCTGGGGCTGCTGGTCCTTATTCAACTTCCTTAGTCTTTGGCTTCCTATCAGCACCACAGAGCATTCAGTAGCATGAGGCATTGGGTTACCTTAGACAAATAAGTTTCCTTGTTGGGTGCCATGGTCTAAATGATTGTGTTCTTCAAAAATTCATATGCTGAAAACCTAATCCCCAAAGTGATAATTTTAGGAGGTGGGACCATTGGAAAATGGTTAGGTCATGAGGGCAGAACCCACATGAGGGGAATTAAGGCTCTTGTTAAAGAGGCCTGAAAGACTTGCTCATTCCTTCTATTTAGAAATATGTCCTGGAAGAGGCCCTCACTCACTCAACCATGCTGGCACCTTGATCTTGGACTTCTAGCTTCCAGAACAGTGATAAATAACATGGTTTATAAACCACCCAGACTCGCATTTTGTAACAGCAGCCTGCCTGCACTTAAACACAGGACATGATTAAGTGGCGGAAAAAAAAAATGTCAATCTTGTTTCCCATCCAAGGTCATGAATGTGGAACAGGTAGCATAGATATTCAATTCGAAATAAAGTGGCACATGGTAACATATCCCATAGAATTGTACATTTCTTTCAAATTGTAATTCTTTGCCATGCTCACCTGGGAACACATTTTCTTAGAGGTAATTAACATTGAAGCCTATAGATTGTGGAATTAGGCAATCAGTTGAAGGCCTTAAGAGCAAAGAAAGAAGTTTCTCGAAATAAAAGCAGTTCAGCCTAAAGATGTCACCATTACTGGTACCCCAATCTCCAGCCTGTCAGCTAAAGATGAAGCAACTTGGCCCTAAGCCCTGTCACCAGGCGCTCATCAGAATCCTAGCATAACTGCTCTTTGACTTGGAAAACCTAGCTTCATGTCACTAGGGCTTGGCTTTCTCAACTAGAAAAGGAAAATTAGAGCAGAAAATACTTTACCTTTACAAAGATCATGCAAATCTCTGTATAAACATGATTCCAAAATGAGGTTTGTTCTTCTTTCCAAAAAGAAAAGTATAGATTGGTTGAGCAGCTTCCCTGTTTGGATCCCTTATCCTTCTCATTATCTGTTCTATCTCATAATGTATTTCTCTAACTTACCTTTAAGAACAAGTCATTGATAGAAATAATTACTTGACTGTTATGGAATATTACTTTTATCTTTGATCTTCCATTGAAAAGCAGGATTTGTAGTTAAGCACACTAGTGAGAGAAACTGTTTCTAAATGTCACTATGTCACCTTGAGAAGTTTGCTGTGTGTAGTTGCTCCATCGTGTCCAAAATTTTATGACAGCATGGCCTGATGACCTCTTGGAATGCAGCCAGCCAGGCTCCTCTGTCCATGAGGATTCTCTAAGTAACAATACTGGAGTGGTATGACATGCCTTCTTCCAGGGATCTTCCTGACCATGGATGGAGCCCAGGTCTCCTGTACTGCAGGCGGACTCTTTACTGTCTGAGCTGCCAGCTCTTAATAAAATGGATCTTGAAGTTTACAGAAGGTGAGTGACTTCTCTACTTTTGTTTCCTGCAACAGTGTTTTGTTTTATTTTTCCCAGCTAACATATAATTCCCATTTCTATTTACCTGAACGCTATCTAGAATGTAAGTTGTCTCTAAAAGAAAGACATTAACACAAAGGCAACTTTTATCTGAAACAACCATTAAGATTTTGTCCAGTTGTCAGTTTATCCAAAATACCAGAGGCCGGCTATTTGTTTTTAATTATAATATTTACCTCAAGAACAAATGGCTGGCCATTTTCTGCCACATTTGATACTCAATGAAAAGTAACTCAGGGCAGTTGGCATACCCATGTAGCCCCAGGGGGACTGGATTAAAGGAGTGGGGATTGGTGTTGTTCAGATAATTAACTATAATATAAGTCAGAATGTGGAGAGGGAGATAAAAATGGTGAGAATGAAATTAGGAAGCCATAAGGAGGAAGATGGTACTTTCATCTAGGCAAAGTAGGTAACAATTCATCAAGGAGAGGAATTTCTTTTATACCTTCTAAGAAAGATTAGGTGTTTGTGTACAATGTAAGAATATTTGATGTGTAAGTTATCCTTAAAGTATTTATATCTGTCATGATCAGAGAGTACAGTTAAGAAACTGAACTCCTGTAGTGAAGTTAAGAATCCTATGGAAAAAGTAGACTCAAGTGGCAGGTTCAGAGCACTGTCTCTAGTTCTGTCCTATTCAGCCTTTTAGTCAGTAACTCAATTACCACATTATCTTAGGACAGGAAACTGTGAGGGCTCGTGTATGTGGAATAAAAGACCGAACACCCAGTCCTTTCCTTCTAATAGGGTAACAACGAAAAGCATATGTGTCCACAGTTCTGTGAAAATGAAAGTCGCTCAGTCATGTCTGACATGCTTTTCAATGGACTGTACAGTCCATGGAATTCTCAAGGCCAGAATACTGGAGTGGGTAGCCTTTCCCTTCTCCAAGGAATCTTCCCAAACCAGGGATCAAACCCAGACCTCCTACATGGCAGGCAGATTTTTTACCAGCTGAGCCACAAGGGAAGCTCCACAGTTCTAGCTCTGTAATTATGACCAAATAATCAGGGTATGAGGGTTTGGGTGGAAGAAAAGACCTCATTGGTTTTAGTCACTGTATGCTGTGAGAGCAGCATCAACATTCACTGGAATTTAACTCTGCATGAACAAAAATCTTTCATTGAACAAACACCTAATGGAGGCCTGCTGGATGCAAAGAATGGACAGTAGTGAAGAGCACACATGTGGACTTTGTAAATTAGGACTTGAATTTTAATAAAAAAACAGAAATGAGGAAAATTGTAAAGTTAAATGCTGTATCACAATTGGGACACGTGTCAAGAAGGAAAGGCACAGAATGCCATATGTCCACATAACAAGGAGACCTGAGCTGTCTCAGAATAACAAAAGGCTGCTTTGTGGAACTGGTTTTTACTGAGATCTGAAAGATGTTGGAGAACTAATGAGGTAAAAGAACGAGGGTCATCCAGGGAAAAGAAATGGCATTTATAGAGCTTTAGCCATAAGTGAGAATAGAGAGTGAGAAGAACTGATATGAAGGATTGGTCAAGGTCTATTTCATTTCCTGTATCTCTCACATCCTTTGCGTCTTTTCACTTGGCAGAATCTTCTTTGATTTTTAGTGTCATGATATCCCCAGCTCTTTCTGCTCTCTTTCTTATTCTCTACCAGAACCAACAGCCACAACTCCTCAATCCACATTTTAAAGTTTCTCTTTTCCAGTTCTGGACATTCGGCTCTCTTGGACTAAATGTTCTTGGTTTCTTGTTGTTTTGTAGAATGAAGACAAACTCTCCAAATTGGCATGTATGATTCTCCCAAAAGCATAAAAATCCATACAAGCATTTCTCCATTCTAACCCTACAATAATATACATGGTATATCATGGGAGCATAATCAGGAGGCATAAAACATGAGTGGTAAAAAGTGAACATTTCTTGTGCTTTTGTCAGACTTGACTATCCACTGATACCTTATAATGCTCTATGTATTATTATCTCAGTTGCCTTGATCTAGCATGTCGGAGATACTTCCTTCATAAGATGATCCTAAATGAATCGACAGATGTACTGTTTTCCTATTTTTCCACATCAATATCCCATCAACCTTTCAAAGCTACATCATAAACCCATCCCATTACATCACTCCTATGAAACATTCGGATTGCTCCTAGCTTTACCTCAATCTACTGTAGCCACATATTGGCATCACGTCTTATTCTTCTTCACTCTACTATGCAATATGTGTTTATATCACCCTCTCCTTCTCCACAAGTGGAGGGCCTGCTTCTGGAAAATAGAGACTTTTTCAAACATCAGTTTAAGTCCTCACGGTATCCATGACATCTGCCTTACTAATCTATAAGGTCAGTAAACTTCAAAAGTTCTTCATTTTTTTGTTTCCCTTTGGTAACCACTGCTACTATTCCTAATATAGCAGAGCCATTTCTTCAAATGTAATCTTACATGGACATCTGTAAAAGGGGGGAAAATCAACACTTTCTGGATGGCAAAGGAGTGATTCTTAAATCCTGTCCAAATATCCCCTCTTTGGCTATTCCTGACTGACTCTATAGAATATCTATGGCTCTCTTCAATATTGTCTGAAATGTAGAATATTCACTTTTTATGTCACTGTAAAGCAAGTACAGCATTCTCAATGTTGCCACCTCTGTTCTTGATGTAAAGTCCTAAATTCATGCTTCAAATAAATTTTATAAGAGACAAATACGTGAAGATGTGTGTGGCCTATTGGTGAGTGTATGTTTCTTCCAATTGCATTGTCCCACTTATTGCCAAGTTTTCCCTCAAATAAACACCATCCTCTTTGCTGGAAATATCTAGATATTGAAGGAAAGAAAGGTAAGCTGGTAACACAATAGAATTATATATTTTGGGCAGTAAATTACTTAGAAAGTGCTTACAAGGTTTTTTTCAAGGTCTTTTACCTTTTGGAAGAAGAAAGTGAAAATACAAGAAAGCTGACACTTCACATGCATGAAGGAGCCAACAAGGTATTGATAGATTGCCTTTGGGCAGAGTATTCTGTCATGTTCTGAAAGGTTTGGGCCATCCCAGGTAGAGGCTGGGGCAGGACTCAAGAAACAGTAAACCTGGCTCTGAGGGAAGAGGTTGGTTTTGGTGGACAGTGTTCCTGTATGTGGATGAAAGGTGTCTTTGTCTAAAAGAACATGATTTGGCTGGGTTCTGACCTGAAGAGTTGCCAGGCTTTGTTCATCTCTAGAACAGCATCTCTAGTAATATCTCTAGTAACAACATCTCTAGTAACAGTAATACAGTACTCCTAATATAAAGGACAACTTAAGGAAATAGAGGGGAGAAGAAAAAATGGAAATAAAAGGGAATATGATATATTTGGTCTTACGATATATATATATATACATACACACACAGTGTTCTAACATCTTTTCATCCTTCACTACCCAAGTCCTTGACTCACTTTCCCCTTGCTGCTCTTCCTTCTTTCTGTCTTTCTCTTCCTTCTTTGTTATTCATCCCCCTTTCCCTTCTATCTTTTGATTTCCCATATTTTGTTTACTAGGAATTACTGTTAAATCCCTAAAGATGCTGCACAACCAGCCCAGCAACATCACTGACTTCTTAGGAAAGCCAGTCAAGAGATTAGCCCTCATCCCTGGTTGTCTGGAGGCTGTTGAACAAGCTGAGCAACCCTAATCCAGTCACACTGCTCCAATCTCAGTCTATTGGGAGGATTTTATAATTCAGGGACCTTAGAGGGCATATGTGTAAGGCCAAATAATTACTGACAAGGATGGTTACTCTTAAAGTAAGAGAAAATGGTATGTCACTTCTCAGATAAATGTGTTTTTGAATCCAGCTTTCTGATCAGTTGGACAATTGTCCAGAGCCCCCAAACAGGGGACAGATGCACACCAGTATTTCTGCCATTCAACTGTTCAGAGTGTTTATGATACATGGGTTTCCTGTGGGTCAGCTAGTAGGCAGCTGACGGTGAGCTACTTAACTTTCTCCAAATGGTGCTTGCAGAGTGAGGGAGACAGAGAGGCTCTGGCGATGACTGCGGGTGGTGAGCTGTGGGTACCAGAATATTTCCCCTGATTAAAAAGGAAACTATGGCATTGGGGATCCCCAACTTGTGAAAGTCCGGGATAATCACAAGGATCCCCCACAAGAGAAACACGTGTCAGTCAGGGAGAATTTCAGATCAGTCGGTCTGGACCAAGAGAAGGCTACAACAGCAACATGTAAATCAGAGATATCAGAAGTTTCCCATCTCGTTACCATCTACCCTGTTCCAACATCCCCAAGGAATGAAGATACAGAGAGGAAGAGAGAAGAAACCTTGCAGAAATGGACACATTGATGCTTCCTGGTAGGTCTCCTGGGCCTCAGCAGGGGAGAAGGAAACACTGAATAGGCTGAATATGAGATGGAGTTGACACTTGACTGACCTGGCCTTGTGAAACCCAGAGTAAGAGAATGTATGGAACGGTTGCAAGGTGATGCAGAAAATGGGGGTGCAGTGGGGTGTGCATGAAGACAGCCAGTGGAGGAGGATGGAGCCAGCTCACGTCTGTGTCCCTCTGGTCTCAGCCTTGTGTCCCCGGGAATGTCACATGATGACATCCTGATTCCCATGGTTATAGCATCCATAGGTGGTGCCTTTGTAAGGTGATGGAATTATAAGGATGGAGCCTCCTTAATGAGATGAGTGCTTTTATATATAAGAGACACACAGAGCGCCCGAGCCCTTCCCCTCGTGTGAGGATACAATAAGAAGTATGTGACCAGAAAGGACCCTGCATGACCACGCATTGGAAATCCATTCCCATTGTTATAAGACTGTGATATTTTGTTATAGCAATGCAGAAGACCTTAGACAGCATCCTAACAATATTTAGAAGGTTCAGTAAACCTCATGCTATTTGTACAAAGTTGAGAAGCACTGATCTTATCTGGTGTAACACTGTGACAGTTGGCTGACACTTCATGACTGGCTTTCATAAAGAATCCTGAGGATTCAGTCTTCTTGGTAGCATGACCAGAACCATGAACAATTGTCTAATACTTTGATTCTCATAACTTGACCCAGAATAATTTTTCTGTGATTCTTATGCAATCTCTTAACGGTCTTCTTTGTAATGCCAGCTTCTGCTATTTGTGACTAATTTTAATAGGAGGTTCATTCTCTCAATTGTAGGGGTTGATTTTCTTTTGATGTTTGATTAAATGTAAATAAGAATGTTAACAAAGTACTCTCTTAGATTTTGACATCTCTACAGAGTCTGTGTTTATTTTTTTAAGAGGAGACCCATTTCATAGAACATGCATGAAAAAGCTGTAAATTTCAAAGAAGCTTGCTATGGGAAAGATCATTAGGACTGTCTCAGAGCTGGATGGGATGGATGTGGATTTAGCACTCTTTGCTTATTCGGCATGCCAGGATCTTGCTGTACATGTCAACTTTATGGGAATCCCTGCTCAGGCACTTCAACAGCTTATAAAATGCAGAATGACGTTCATCTTCATCGCTGGAGACCAGGGATCCATACCCTGACCAGAAAATGGGATTCTCAATAAACTTCGATCTGACTGGATCAACAACCTGAATTCCCAAAAGAAAATGACTTTTTAATGCATTTTATTATTATTTGCTTATCTTTCTCCCTTGTAATTGTAAATTAAGATTTGGGGAACACATAAGAATAGAAAACTCTCTATTTTGGAGCCAGCCCTTGAGAAAACAACTAGGAATCTAAAAAGTAGAAACATAACTCAAGTTTAATTTTAACTTTCTCATTTCTTCCTTCCCACTCTCATCCTTTGATTTGAGAAGAACAGAGAAAAAGACAAGTGGAAATTCAATAGCTGATGCCCTGGGATACTTTGAGGAAAATGCTGAGCTTGGAAATTCTGTCCTCTAGTTCTCTTACTCTTGAAAATATTTCAACCACCTGTGGCCAGGAAGAGGAGAGCTTTTGGTGAAATTGTGTGCAATGCAGGGAAGGCTACACATGACAAAAATTGCAGTGAAATTCTGATTCCTTTACAGTACAATCCATCACTATGAATGACTAGGCTCTTGCTTTATGTAGTAGCAGTCTAGCATATAGAAGCCATGAATCTTTTTCTTACAAAATGAGATATTTCAAATCCCCTTATGCATTACAGAGTCATCAACAAAGCAAGAAAGCCCTCTGCAGGATGCTCACCTGGCTGAATCGCCTCTTTAAGGTTGTTTGAAGTTTGAAAAATTTTTTTTAAGTCTCTCTGGCAATTGATAGGATAGTATCTGAGAAGTCTTTCTCAAAGTACACGTCATGGGCTAGATCATACAGAGGACCGTTCCAGAGGAACTGTAAGATGAGTATCCACTTAGTAAGGTCTTCATTCTAAGCAAACATAAGAAACAGTCTCATTAAAATATTGATAATTCAATGGTTTTTGTAACATGTGATCTTTGCTCAGAGCAGCTGTCCTACAAGACTTCTGTTTATTGTTATGTGTATGGAGAGATTTTTGAAGGTAGTTAAAGTTGAAAAATGATAAAATGTAAGCATTGACTCACACTTCACTGAATTATTAAAAATCTGGGTTACTTTGGGCACTGATTCTTCTGATGAGTTCTAATGTATAACATTAATAATATTCTTATTTCCTCTGAAATTCTACCACCCACACAGTGAGTTCTTTGATGTTTGTATATTTGCATGAGAGAAATCTAAGTGTTTTATGACAAGTCAGTATGTGCCTGCAGTACTTGACCCAGGAAAGAGGCATTCTGCCTGTGCCCACATCACTGTCACCCAGTGATACTTTCGTATTAATGAATCAGATAAGTCATTTGTATTGACTTTTCATCAGTAATTTGTTTTTTGATATTACAACAAAGAGACAATGAAGAAGACATGCCATTCCTAAACAGGCTTTCTTTCCTCAGTTGATCCCAACACCAGCCCCCATGCTGGTATCAGAAGAGTTTGTCTCGTTGACACGTGTCCGGGCAGAAAATGACACAGTGTTGTCTTAGTAACAGCATCAGTGGGATTCACAATGCAGGGTTCCCCCTGCAGGTTCACTACTATTAGTAGAATTGGGCATGAAAATCCCAGGAGGCTGAAGATCTCTAGTTAATATGCTTGATTTGTTTACAGCCATGAAGTGTTTTAGTGGAAAAGAACAGAGAACTGTGTAGGATTAAATATAGTAATGCACATAAAGTGCTTACTAAAATGTATGGCCATGTAGTAACTCTCAATAAACTTTAAATTCAAGCTTATTGAAAAATCCCTCATCCTCCTCCATTTTGAAGTTTTCCTTTACTTGATCATCCTCATTATTTATGTGCTTAACAGGAAAAGAATGCTGGTATCGTTAAGAAAGTTGTAGAGAGAAAAGATAGAATTTTAAGGGGGGATGCATGTCAAAATATTTTAAATAATGTTAGGATGAAGGAAAATGCAGGAAATCAGAAAGGAGAGGTTATAATGGTGAAAATTTGGAGCTGCCATTAATCATTGGGGCTTGTATGTAACCTGTGTTGTCCTCAGAACAGAGCCAATTGTTGTGGCCATGAAAAGCAAAGCAATGTTATATAGGCCATTGTGGGGGAAACTTACAAATTAAAAATAAAAGGTGAAAGAGGAGTCATTGAGAATGATGAATGAAGGAGGTGTCATTGAAGTAGAAGCAGAGTCAGGAGAGCTTTGAAAGGCAGACACGCTGGCTCAAGTGGTGCAGTATAGGACTCCCACGTGCGAGCCACTAGTAACAGGGAGTGCTCAAAACTGGAGTGTGTTTCTTACATGTTCATGAATTTTGCAATCTTATGTTTTACACATGGAAGGTCCCATTCATTTCATGTTTTTGTACAGAATAATAGCTGCAATCCTGTCTCTAATGCATTGCTTGAGCTAAACTTGTCTGCATGGACAATTTATACATCTGTTATTGATTTTGCTGCTACAGATCTTTAGTCATCCCTTGATTTCGCTCAAGCTTCATCAACTGCATAATATAATTTCTCTTCAACTGCTTACAGTTCCTCCACCATTTCCTGCCTCTAATAATTACCTGCCTCTAAGTTACCATTACCTCTAATAATCAGAAACTTGGTAAGCTACATACTGTCTCATTTGATCCGGTGAAAAACCCATGTGAAAGACTCACGTTCATCTGTTGGGCTTTTTCTCTTTCTTCTGGAGCATGACTGAATTGGTGTGGCAGTCATTGGTGGCATTGATATACTCTGGCATACTCTGGGAATACTTTTCATCCTGAAAGTGATCAGGCAATTAGTTAGGGATGTTGGGCATTCAGTAGATGAACGTATTACCAGAACATTAACATGTTTTATAGATGTGTAATTTTTTAACCGGGAGGGGGGCTCGTGGAATTTGAAAGTCATACTTTTCCTACTTTTTCTATATATTGTATCTATAAAAATGATTTTACATCTAACTTTTCTAAGCTCAAATTTTTCCCTTCTCTATTTTATCATTATCTTTTTTATTCTTTTTTAGTATTTGAACCATATATAGTATTTTGTACCAATACTCGGTGCTTCCCAGGTGATGGTAGTGGTAAAGAACATTCCTGCCAATTCAGGAGATATAAGAAGCCTCAGGTTTGATCCCTAGGTGAGGAGCATCCCTTGAAAGAGGGTACAGCACCACACTCCTATACTCTCGCCTGGCGAATCCAATGGACAAAGGAGCCTCTTGGGCTACATCAGTAGGGTTGCAAAGAGTTGGACACAACTGATGTGACATAGAATGCATGGATGCACATATATTTAACCATTTACTCTCTTGTTTACTATGGGTTAGAGCCAATATATTCCCTTACAAGGAGTAATAGAGTAATGACTTTGACTCATCTCTGAATCCGCTCACCAAAAAGCTTAGTGTTCATCCCAGGTGCAGAATACAGTGCTGTTTAAGGTGACAAAATGGTACATCAGAAAAGCATGGCCTAAAGTTATGGGAAATACTAAGCAATGTCCTGAGAATAATAAGATTAGAAAAATCTAGCTAATACTTTGATAGAGAAAAACTAATCTTTAGCGGAAGTTATGAACATTTGAAGAGATTACTTGGAAGAGGTGGAAAAAAATGGACAGTCAAAAATGGAGGATGAAACAAAAATAGTGAGTACAAAGAACTATGTGAATTTAATATAAATCTTTAGCACCGCCTGTTATTAGCTGTCTGCTCCTTGATTGACCTAAAAGAATTAACACACAACTTTCAAATACCTTCATCAGAAAAAGAATAATTGTTTCCAATTTTAAACTCCCCTTCTATTGTAGCTCCAAACCCATTCACTGCAAATCTTAAAACAATAATTTGTGGCATTAAAAATACTACCAACAATCGTTTTTGTGACCATGATTCAGCTTTAACATGTTCCATCTACCAAGTTCATGCAGAGCAGTTCTCATTTATTGGCTATTTACTCTGAGCCTGGAGAACAAAGCCCAGAGAGACACTGAAGGACCAGAAAATCAACATGCTTCCTTTTCCCCAATCCAAAATAAAAGTGCTTTCTGTCAGGTAGTATTATGGACTGAATGTGTGTTCTTCAAATACATGTGTTAGAGCCCAAACTGCCAAAGTACTGTGTTTTGAAAAGGGTTCTGACTTTTTGGCACACCATTGTCTATAGCCCAACAGACTCCTCTGTCCATGGGATTTCTCAGGCAAACACAGGAGTGGCTTGCCGTTTCCTTCTCCAGGGAATTTTCCAGACCTAGGGATAGAACCCAGGTCCCTCCCATTGTGGGCAGATTCGTTACTATCTGAGCCACCAGAAAAGCCCTTTAAGGTTAAATGAGCTCTTAGGGTGTAAGAATCATCCAATAGATTTAGTGTCTCCATGAAGTGAAACACCAGAGAATTTTCTCTTCTGTCTCTGTGTCTGTGTGTCCTTTCCTCTGTCTCTCTTCCCCACGTGCCACCCTGTGTGAGGACACACGGAGAAGCCATCCTGGGAAGAAAGAGTTCTTACCAGAACCTCACCTTGCTGGGTACCTGATCTGGGACTTCTAGCCCCCAGAGCTGTGAAGAAATAAATTTCTTGTGATTATTCCACTGAGACTATTGTATTCTTTTATGGCGTTCCTAGCTGACAAATACAAAATCATTTATTTTAGAAACGTAAAGAAAAAATGAATGAAAGGAAATTGAAAATTGTATTGCACTTCTTAGGAGTCTTTGATATTTCACAAACCTGTTCCTTTCTTCGACTTGCACACCTTATGAGCTGACGGCGTCTTTAAACTAGAGAGTGTGTTATTTGAGTTTCGTTGATGCAGCCCTCTTGTTGAAAGGACAGCATGGCCCAGTCACTTAGGTGAAGGTACCTTCTGGGATCCTGGCAGGCTACAGTCCATGGAGTCTCAAGAGTCAGCCATGACTTAGCATCTAAACCACCATCACCACAGTACTTACAAATTCATTGAACATTATTGTGGAAATGTTATTTATGTCATGTGACAGCCTGGAGACACTGCTAAATGTTTTTCCAAGGAACTTCACGGGGACCCCAAACACGTCAGGACCACAGGATGGGCATACGTTGCCTTGGCACAGGAGCAGATGTGACACGACCAGCAGCAGGAGCAGGCAGGACCCTGCTTAAATAAAAACATGAGCCATTCTGAGATGATCTAGTCACCTGAAGTTATCAAATCCATCCTGTGGAGGGAAGCCTGTTCTTTGCCTGTTGCTCTGAGCAGGAATTGGAGCTGTAGTAGCTGGGGTGGGGAAAAAGGAGCGCCTTCTGTGTAATTTAGATGGATGATGATATATGCACAGATAGATAGTTGGAGAAGTAGGTTACTCCCTGCATTTTTGTATTGCTCCCAGAAGTACTTATGTGCTCTGCAAATATTTGGAGCTTAATTCTGAGCTAGATTATTTAGGCCATTCTTTTTTATATGCTTTAATATCTGGACTCTGCATACTCTGAGCAGCCAGGCCCTCTAGGAGTTTCTAATTTTTTTACTCTACATTGACTAATGCTTGAATTTTAGACATGGAAATGACAAAAAGTGTACAGTTGATCTGTGTGGTTTACCATCACGCTGGGGTAAGAGTAAACAGGTGACTGACTGATCGCTACTGTTGAGTACAGAGAGAATACTAAGAGAAAAAGGACACTGTACCTTGGATCTGCTAACTCAGCTTTGTAACCCCATGCATGTCTTTGATACTTTACCAAAAGCTTTAAAACATCTTAAAGTTGTGCTTCATGGTAACCTTGTGAGATAGCGTTCATCTTCACTGTGATCATCAAGCTATGTTAATGAAGATGCATTGACTTGGAGAGGGCCAATAATTTTCCCCAGGTCCCATTATTAGCAGATGGAGGTGACTGGGTACCAATAGAGTCATTTGTTCACTTCCTGAGGTCACATCACACATGCCTATGGGCTCTCTGTCTGCATTATGTTACTAGGACCAAACCAGGAGCTGTGTTGACTCTGCTTAAATTGAAAAATATTTTGTCTTTGACTGCAAAACAGCAGTGACCCTTGAACGCTGGTTTTATCCACTTGTTCTGCTCTGTCTATAAAACACTCACTGTTGAAGTCTTTGACAATTATCAGTGTGGGGGCATGGTTCTCCTGGCTAGCCTTAAATCTATGCAACTTGACAGCTCTTCTACTTTTATGCATCCTTATTCTTCTCATTATGTTTGTTTCTTCGAGACAATGACGGGTAAATCTCCAGATGGTCATCCCAAGAATCTTACCTGCTCAGCACCCAGGATCCCATCACTGGCTCTGCAGACACGCCTGGCCTTTCCTGAATGTGACGTTTCAGTGAGAAAATCCATCTGTCTAGTGGGGAGCACATCCTGACAACAATGGGGCTGAGTTTTCAAACCATCTCCAAACATCTCCTCTTTGATAGGAGAACTAGAGCTTCATGCTTCCTTGATGTATTGTAATATTTCAGAAATTATTCCTGGCCCTACCTTTGGCCAACAGAAGCATAAAAGCATAGATTCTTGCAAGCGTGATTTTAAAATTACTTTTCCTGTCTGTCCTTTGTAAGTAAGTAGAATTTAAATCTGAAGTGAGCAAGAATTAGTTTGGACAAGAGAAGTAATAAAATGGAGGTTTTATCCTCCTGAATAAGATCTCAACATGATTCTTTTTCCAATTTACCAGAAGAGTGGTAATTTAATTAATGATAAGATATCAGCATTTACTAGGTTTTCTCTGCTCTTAGTTAGTTTAAAGGGACATGGTACTTAAGAATAAAATGGTTATTTAAAATTAGGTGGTGAAAACCAAAGAAGTATTTCTCAAAAAGAAGTCATATAAGTTGGAGGAAGTTGGGACTCTCTCTCTCATAAAGAGCTTATTGTGACACGCAAGGAGAATAATCACTTGTATAACATAGATGATTTGTGTGCATATATTTCTGTGCATGTGTACATGTGTTATGAATAAATATATGCTTAATTCATAAATGGAACTTTGGACCTTATAAAATTCAGTTTTATAACAGGCAGTAAATATAGCAGAATACACTAATTCCTAAAGTATTTGATCGTTTGTTGGTAGATGACTAACTATATGATTTATTTTTTTGTTAAAGTGTTATTTGTGTATTTGCTTTGGTAGCATATATATTAAAAAATTGGAATAATACTGACAAGATTAGCATGGCCCCTGCCCAAGGATGACACAGAAATGTGTGAAGCCTTCCATATATTTCTGTAACAAGTTCCAGGGATGCAATGTGAAGAAAGGTGGGGAGGAGGTTAAAGGTTGACGGGACATAGGTAAACCTATGGCTGACCCATGTTGATGTTTCGCAGAAAGCAGTCCAGTATTGTAAAGGAATTGCCATTCAATTAAAAATCAATAAATTTAACTATTAAAACTGTTACTGGGGGTCATATAACAGGTTCAGATATCCATTTTATGACTAAAGAGGATCTGACTGGAAACTGAAGGTGTCAATTATCATTGCTTAGTGATTCATTAATTTTATAGTTGAATGAGAAAGTAAGCTAACACACACAGTACTGTCTGTGACTCAGTGTCACAGCAAGCTCTAATCCTTGTCTGCACTCACTTTTAGGCGGTATAGTGGCCAAACTTTGAAACTGAGGCTGATCCAAGAAGCACACAGTCATGAGTCCTCTCCAGGGTTTCTGTTCCTGATGCTGGAGGCTTCTGTTCGCTGGTCCACTAGGTCCAAAACTTTTTCTCCTGAGCATTCTCTGGTTCAATCATGTGCACAGGTCTTTCTATTTTGGTGTCTAATTTGATTCTCTTATTCTTTTGATCAGACTACCAAGTCTCTTTATGATTTACTTTTCAGACCTTTTTGTACTTTGATTTTTCTGATGCTCATTAGTGTATTTGCTTCCATGTCTAAATCTGAGTAATTTTCAGTATCTACACGTACAATACCCTATTTGCTAACTGTCTCAATTTTGGCATTCAGTATCAGCATATTTTTATGAACTTCACTTTTCTTCTGGTTCAGTTTCTGATATACAGCTTAAGCTGGTTGTCTCCCATCTGGCTTGTTCGTGTTGTCTCCAAAAAATTAGAGATCTCTTCTTTCTGTCCAAGCAATACTGCCCCTTCTTTTGATATCATTGCTAAGTTTCTGTGATTTCACTTCCTGCTTCATAAGCTTTGTCTTTCTCAATCTACTGTAACTTGAGGGCTGTGTGTCTCTATGTTGGTATTACAATTTTATTTTATTTTGTTAATTTTAATTGGAGGCTAGTTACTTTACAATATGGTATTGATTTTGCCATACATTGACAGGAATCTGCCATGCGTGTACATGTGTTCCCCATCCTGAACCCCCTTTGGTGTGTATGCCCAGTAGTGGGATTGCTCAGTCATATGGCAGTTCTATTTCCAGTTTCTTAAGGAATCTCCACCCTGTTCCCCGTAGTGTCTGTATTACTACTTTAAATAAATATCAATCTAGTATACCAGAGAATTAAAGGGAGTTAAATTACAATAGTATTACTAATAATACAGTCCCCCAAATTATAATCCATTAATGCTCCCATTGTTAAATGACTTTCTACCCATGTATTATTGAGGTCCCCTACTTACTCCCTACTAGGTGTTTCAGTTTTGAAATAGAATGTAGAAAAAAATGGAGTGGAAAGTTCTAAAAATCACCTTGGATTTTAGATGCCTCAAGATTAAGTATGTAATTATTAGTTTGATTTATTTTTAAGTTAGTAGGGCAATTCATAGCACACAACTCAGTGTAGGGTGATTGCTATTGAGTGAAGGATGCATACTGTGAACTGCAATCACCAAACAACTGACTGGAAATAAAGCAATGCCAGGAAATCAGAGGCTTTTGTTCTGGAAGGAAAAACTTACACTGTCTCTCATCTACAGTCTGATCTTCAGATTTTTCAAACTACTTATTCTTCCTTTGCTCATTTAATAATTTGATTTGTTTGATTTTTTCCCCACTGAGTTGCATGAGTCTCTTACATAAACTATATATGAAGCCCTTACCAAATATGTGTTTTGCAATTTTTTTTTCATTCCAAAGGTTGCCATTTAATTTTATTAATGGGTTCTTTTACTAGGCAGGAGGTTCTGAGTTTGATGTGGTCTCACTAGTTTATTTTTGCAGCTCTTCCCTTTGCCTTTGCTGACTGACTGGTTTGAGCTGCTTCTATTTTGGAAAATGACCCTTTATCAGTTGTTTTATTTGCTTTTCCTTCTCCCATTCTTACCCAAAGACACAGACTGGATGAATGGATACAAAAACAAGGCCCATATATATTCTGTCTACAAGAGACCCACTTCAGTCCTAGAGACACATACAGACTGAAAGTCAGAGGAAGGAAAATGATAATCCAAGAAAATGGAATTCAAACAAAAGCCAGATTGACAATGATCGTGTCAGAAAAAATAGACCTTAAAATAAAAACTATTATAAGAGATAAAGAAGGACACTACCAAATGATCAAGCTTCAGTCCAAGAAAAAGACAAAAACAATTTTAAATATCTATGTAGCCAACATAGGAGCACCTCAATACATAAGGTAATCACTAACTGACACAAAAGGGCAAATTGACAGTAACATAGTAATAGCAGGGCATGTTAACACCACACCTGTACCAATGGGCAGATCAACAAAACAGAATATTAATAAGGAAACATAAGCCTACAAGGAAATATTAGGGCAAACAGACCTAATTGATATCTTCAGCACATTCCATCCAAATTCAGTATATACTTTCTTCTCAAGTGCACATGGAACATTTTCCACATTATGGGTCACAAATCAAACCTCAGTAGATTTAAGGAAATTGAAATTATATCAAGCATTTACTCTGACCTCAACACTATGAGACTCGATATAGATTATAGAAAAAAAAAAACTTTAAAGAACACAAACACATGGAGATTCAACCACACATTTATAAATAATAAACAAGTTACTGAAGAAATAAGGGAAATCAAAACATTCCTAGAAACAAAGAACAATGAAAACATGATGATCTAAAACCTGTAGGATGCAACAAAAGCCATTCTAAGAGGGAAGTTTATAGTAATACAAATCCTACCTCAAGAAACAAGTTGAACAGACAACCTACATATCTTTAGCTCTTTTTAAATTTCTCTTATCAATGTCTTAGAGGTTTTGTATAAAATCTTTCATCACCTTGCTTAAGTGTATTTTTGTGTTTTATCTTTTTGGGATGCAATAGTAAATGGGCTTGTTTATTTTATTTAACTTTCTGAAAGTTCATTCTTGATATATAGGTAGGCAATAGAGTTCTGTATATTGGATTATAGTAAACATAATGTATGCTACATCTTTAAAGAATAGACATTTTCCCACAAATAAGACATATAGATGGTCAAGAGGTATATGACTACAATAAAAAATAAATAAATAAATAAATAAAAATTAAAAAAATAAAAAAGAAAGAAAAGGAAAACAAAGAGGTATATGACAAGATGCTTAGCATTGCTAATAATCAAAGGAAATGCAGATCAAAAGCACAAGAGATATCACCTCATACCTGTTTGAATGGCTAGTACCAAAAATGTAAGAAATGACAGATCTTGTGGAGGTTGTGGAGAAAAAGGAGTGCTTATGCACTCTTGGTAGTGATGTATACTGGTCCAACTCCTATAGAAAAATACTATGGAGGTTACTCAAGAAATTTAAAAGAGAATTGTTATGTGATCCATTATCCCACTTCTGGATATATAGTCAAAGGAAATGAAATCATTTTCTCAAAGAGAGATCTGTATCCCCATGTTCATTGCAGCATTGTTCACAATAGCCTTGATATAGGAATAAGCTGAGTATCTTTCAAGACGTGAATGGATTAAAACAATGCAAATCCATGGCTGATTCATGTCAATGTATGACAAAAACCACTACAATATTGTAAAGTAATTAGCCTCCAACTAATAAAAAATAAAATAAAATAAAATAAATCATTGAATCATGGGGAAAAAAAATGTGATGTGACACATATAGGTAAATATTACTTAGCCATTAGAAAAATAAAGAAATCCTTCCATTTATGGCAACATGGATGAAACTGGAAGGAATTTCACTATGTAAACTAAGCCAGAGAAAGGGAAACAAAATATGATCTCAATTGTAAGGAATCTCAACAACAACAAAAAAAATCTCTGAGAGAGTGGACATCATCGAGTGGCATGCCAACTCACCGGCCATGAGTTTGAGTAAGCTCTGGGAGTTGGGATGAAAAGGGAAGCCTGGTGTGCCACAGTCCATGGGGTTGCAAAGCTTTGGACACAACTGAATGACTGACTCAACTGAAGAGAGTGGAACTTACCTGTATTCTCTTCAAAAAGCAAAAGTTAAACATGTGTGGTGATGGCAATGTTACTTAATAGAAAGGGAAACTCGTTTCTAGTACACCCATAAATGGGGTGGACAAGATGATGGAGGGGCAGGCAGAAGTGGGGTACACCTTGCTCCACTGATGCATCAAGAAAGTCTAAAGATGCAGCAGTTCTCACAGAAGGCCAGGTGAATACTGGCAGGAATCCCTGACTACTGAGAAGGAATATCCGCATCCACACAGAACTCAGTAGGACAAAGGAAAGAAGGGACAAGGAGGAAGGAGAAAGAAGGAGGAGAGCACGTGGGACAAGCCTGCACCTGGGGTGAGGGAGCTGAAGCTCAGGGGAGAGATCCCCACATCCATGGCCGTCCACTGGAATGGGGAAGTCATTTGAAGCTGTTGGGTGTGAACTAATTAACCTGTGACTGTCTGAACAGAGTGAGAACCAGATAGACAAGCCATTCTGCTGACTTTCATACCTTGGACAGGGGTGTAAGTCCACTGGTGTCCACAGAAGCTGTGAGCTGGAGCCATGGGGATTGTGAAATGATCCCAGGGTGAGGACTCCAGTTGCCCGTGGGAAGTTAGCCAGATGGGATAGAATGGAGGAAATCTGCTGCATCAAATGCTTCTTAAGGAAAGCCACGAGGCTACAAAAGTAGGGTTTAACTGTCCATAGAGTAGAGATATCTCTTTCACCATGCTGGTACCTGTAGGTTGAGCAATAATGACTTCAATGAGAATGATCTTTGAGTGCCTAATGCACTAAGCAATTAAGAGCTTTGAATGTCTATATATCCTACTCTACCCTATTCTCTGACTAAATTGTGGGTTTTAGCATCATAACATTTTTATGAACTGAAAGCTCCTTGGTAGAGTTTCTGGTTTACAAATGAAGCTAATTCCTCATATCTGGCTCATTCTTGGTGTTTGAAGAAACTTTGAGAACCTTCCTTCCTCTCAAAGCGATACTGCCCTTTACTTTACTACCATTGCTGACTTCCCATACTTTCACTTCTTGCCTAATATATTCTATGTCTTTCTCTATTCACTATAACTTTAGTAGTATGTGTCTCTATGTTGCTATTAATATTTATAATAAATTATTACCTATGCAATAGAGTATCAAAAGGACTACACTTTCAATATTAGTAATAAATTACCCCCAAATTATAATCCATTAATGCTCCCATTTGAAACTGACTTTCTGTTGATATATTAGTGAGGTCTCTTAACTCATTTTCCTTACTAGGTGGCACAATTTTGAAATGAAATATAGCAAACAATATAGTGGTCAATTCTGGAAATTCCCTTCCTTCTGATATGACTCATTAGTACATACGCAAATATTAGTTGTTGTTTTTTTCCCCTTCTGTGAGGCTGTCCTTGGTACATATTGTAGCTCACTCTGGGGTGATTTCTATTGACTGAAGAATGTATAATGTGAAATGTAATTGTCAAACAAGTAAGTGGACATGAAGGAAGTAATGAGAGCAATGCACAGGGTTTTCTGGTTCTAGCAGGAAAACCTTGCTGTTTCTGCCATCTACAGTCTAATCTTCAGATTTATTGAAACTCCTACTACTCTTATGCTCCATTAAAAATTTGGATTATTTGGTGTTTTTGTCCTTGAGTTGTATGTCTCATGCATTTTTGGATAGTAAGCCCTTATGAAATATATGATTTGGAAATATCTTCTGTCAATCTGTAAATTGCCATTTGATTTTGTTGATGTTCCATTCTTTGGAGTTTGATGTGGTCCCACTTGTTTGTTTTTGCAGTTGTTGCCTTTCCTTTTAGTGTGAAACCCAAAAACTCATTGCAATGACTGATGGCAAGAAGATTACCTCAAAGTTTTCTTCTAGGGGTTTAATCATTTAGTCTTTTTTTTTTTTATTGTAGTGGATTTTGTCATACATTGAAATGAAACAACATGGGTTTACATGTGTTCCCCATCCCTATCCCCCCTCCCACCTCCCTCTCCACCCGATCCCTCTAAGTCTTCACAGTGCACCAGGTCTGAGCGCTTGTCTCGTACATCCAACCTGGGCTGCTGATCTGTCTCACCCTAGAAAATATACATGTTTCGATGCTGTTCTCTTGAAACATCCCACCCTCACCTTCTCCCACAAAGTCTAAAAGACTGTTCTATACATCTGTGTCCCTTTTTCTGTTCTGCATATAGGGTTATCATTAACATCTTTCTAAAT
>CM035296.1:32416410-32427519 GCA_020226075.1 Hydropotes inermis
TTGTCCATTTCTTCCAAGTTGTCCATTTTATTGGCATAGAGCTGCTGGTAGTAGTCGCTTATGATCCTTTGTATTTCAGTGTTGTCTGTTGTGATCTCTCCATTTTCATTTTTAATATTGTTAATTTGGTTCTTCTCTCTTTGTTTCTTAATGAGTCTTGCTAATGGTTTGTCAAGTTTGTTTATTTTTTCAAAAAACCAGCTTTTAGCTTTGTTGAGTTTTGCTCTGGCCTCTTTAGTTTCTTTTGCATTTATTTCTGCCCTAATTTTTATGATTTATTTCCTTCTACTAACCCTGGGGTCCTTCATTTCTTCCTTCTCTAGTTGCTTTAGGTGTAGGGTTAGGTTATTTATTTGACTTTTTTCTTGTTTCTTGAGATAGGCCTGTAATGCTATGAATCTTCCCCTTAGCACTTCTTTTACAGTGTCCCATAGGTTTTGGGTTGTTGTGTTTTCATTTTCATTCATTTCTATGCATATTTTGATTTCTTTTTTTATTTCTTCTATGATTCGTTGGTTATTCAGAAGCCTGTTGTTTAGCCTCCATATGTTTGAATTTTTAACAATTCTTTTCCTGTAATTGAGATGTAATCTTACTGCACTGTGGTCAGAAAAGATGACTGGAATGATTTCAAATTTTTTGAATTTACCAAGACTAGATTTATGGCCCAGAATGTGATCTATTCTGGAGAAGGTTCCGTGTGCACTTCCGAAAAAGGTGAAGTTGATTGTTTTGGGGTGAAACGTCCTATAGATGTCAATAAGGCCTAGCTGGTCCATTGTGTCCTTTGAAGTTTGTGTTTCCTTGTTAATTAATCACTTAGTCTTATGTTCAACTTTTTAATCCTTTTTTAGTTGATTTCTGTGTATGGTTAAAGACAGGGGTACATTTTTGTTTTTTCATAGCACTATCCATTTTTCCCAGTTCCATTTTTGAAAAGCTTGTCCTTTCCCCACCAGATATTCTTGGCTCCTTTTTCATAAGCTAACTGACAATATATGGGTGTGTGTTTCTTTCTGGCTTTGTTGTTCTGCTCTGTTGATCTATGTATCTGTTTTCATGCCAGTCAATAAATATGAAATATGTTTGCTTTTGTGTCTTTTAAATATTTCTTTCATGAATGTCTTGAATATTTTCATACATAGATCTTTCAACACATTCCTAAATTTGTTTCTAAGAATATTATTTTTCTGATGCAATTATAATTGGACTTATTTGTATTTTTGCCATTTCTTTTGGTGTATGCATAGGTAACTGAGTTTTATATATTCCAATATAGTATACAAAATGCATGTTATTTTTTACAGAGTAGACAATTTTCCCCCCAAATAAGACATACAAAAAGCCCAAGAAGTTTATGACAAGAGGCTCAACATCACTATCAGAGAAGTGCAAATCAAAAGTACAACACACACCACCTCACTCCTGTTTAGATGGCTTTTACCAAAAAGTAAGAAATAAGTGTGATTGAGGATGTGTAGAAAATGGAGGTCTTAATGAATTATTGGTTGGAATGTATATTGGTGCAACTCCCATGGAATACCTTCAGGAACTTTCTCAGGAAATTTCACACTTCTGGATATATATTCATTTCTTAATATATATTCAAAGGAAATGAAATAATTATCTCAAAGAGAAATCTGTACTCCCATATTCACTGCATCAGTATTGACAGTAGCCTGCTGCTGTGAAGTCACTTCAGTAGTGTCTGACTCTGTGCGACCCCATAGACCGCAGCTCATCAGGCCCCATATTTCCTGGGATTTTCCAGGCAAGAACAGTAGAGTGGGTTGCCAACTCCTTCTCTAGTGCATGAAAGTGAAAAGTGAAAGTGAAGTCCTGTCGGACTCTTTGCAACACCATGGACTGCAGCCTACCAGGCTCCTCTGTCCATGGGATTTTCCAGGCAAGAGTACTGGAGTGGGTTGCCATTTCCTTCTCCATCACAGTAGCCTAGAAACAACCTATTATAGGAACAATCTAAGTATCTGTCAGCATGTGAAGAGATTAAAGCAATGTGATGTGATATATGTGTGTGTGTGTGTGTGTGTGTGTGTGTGTGTGAATTTTACTTAAGCATTCAAAAAGAAACAAATTCTTCCATTTGTGGCAGCATGGATGAAATTGGAGGGCCTTTATGCTAGGTCGCACAGAGTGGGACACGATTAAAGTGACTTAGCAGTAGCATGATAGCTGAATCAAGTTAGAGAAAGACATATACTGTATGATCTCAAATGTAAGGAATCAAAAATAAAAAGGTGGAACTCCAAAACAGCATAGGAAAGTGATTGCCAGGGCTTGGAGCGTGGAGGAAATAAGAAAGAGTTTGTAAAAGGTTATACATCTTAACATATGAAAATTATAAGGTCTGAGGATCTAATATGTAGTGTGAAGACTATAACTGATAAAATTGTGTTATATAATTGGTGCTGTCTAAGAGAGTGGAACTTACCTGTGTTCTCTTCAAAAAATAAAAGGTAAACATGTCAGATGATAGCTATGGTACTTAAGTTAATAGAAAGGGAAAGTGTTTTCTAAGTCATATGTAACTTAGGGTCAGCACTATGGCAGAGGGGTAGGTGGAAATGGCAAGTGTACTGGGGTGGGTTGCCATTTCCTCCTCCAGAGAAGATTCCTGACCCAGGGATTTAACCATTGACTGTGTCTCCTGCATTGCAGGCAGATTCTTTAGCTGCTGAGCCATCAGGGAAGTCCTAACAAAACTACCATAAGACATAGAAATTACACTATTGGGCATATACCCTGAGAAAGCCATAATTCAAAAAGACACATGTACCCCAAAATTCATTGCAACAGTGTTTACAATAACCAGGATATGGAAGCAATCTAGATGTGCACTGAGAGAGGAATGGATAAAGGAGTTGTGGTACATCTATATGAGGGAATTTTAATTAACCTTAATAAGAAGCAAATTTGGGTCACTTGAGCTGTGGTGGATGGAAGGACAGCCTGTTATGTAGAGTGAAGTAAGTCACAAAGAGAAAACCAAATATTGTATGTTAATATATATATATGGAATCCAGAAAAAATGGCACTTGTTAACCTATTTTCAGGGCAGGAAGGGAGGCACAGACAGAGAACATGTTTGTGGACACAACATGGGAAGAGAGGGCAAGTTGTGTTGAGAGAGTCACATTGAGACACAGTACATGACCATCTGTAAAATGTTAACAGACAGCTAGCGGGCAGTGGCTGTATGACCCAGGAAACTCACCCCGTGCTGTGTGACCACGTGGAGAAATGGGATGGGGAGCGTGGTGGGGGACTCAAGAGGGAGGGGGTATATGTACACTTCTGGCTGATTCACATCACTGTACAACACATTTTAAAGAAACTAAAAGTAAGTTTGTAAAATAATATATACACATATCAAATTCTCATTTTATGTACTTTAAATATCTTACAGTTTTATTTGTCAATTCTGTCTCAAGCAATACTCTGCTTACTACTCACTATTCATGACATTTGATTTGTACATGTTGGGGGTCTACATACGGAAAAAAAAAAAAAGAAAAAATTTGCAGTATTTATTGAAAAAGGCAAAATGGAGACCTTCCTGATGCTTAAATATCACTTAAGCAAAAGGCTTAATAATTAAGTAGTTACCAGTGGATGATTAGCCTCTCAGCCTCACACCAAAAAAATTAAAATGCTAAACAACAAAAAAAAAAACCCTTCAGCAACGCAACCAAAAAATAAAAATGTTAAAAAAAAATGTTGGTATCTTTGCAACATAGTGGCTTTAGGTATTAACCTTGGAGTCCTTTAGCCATTGTACAGTCTCCCATTCCACCACTCTCTAGCTCTGAATCTTTAGGCAAGCCTTATTTTACTTCTCTCCATGATGCCATTCAAACTAGTGTCCACCTCATGGTGTTGCATTAGAATTAATGAAGATAATGCAAAAAACAAACAAACAAAAATTTCAGAGAAAGAGCAAAAGAAGATAAATGCTTGACCAATGTTTGCACTTCACATTTTCTTATTGTAAAGTTATAACAACGGAACCTTGTCAAGCAAAACCAGCCACACAACTCTGTAGTGAAGGGCTCAGCCTCATCTAAAGGGAAGACTGTAATTTATCCTTGTTTCTTAGGAGCTCCTCTCTAAACCCTTAGGCTGTATCCTCTGAGAAAGTGTGACTAAAACTGTCAAAGGTTGAAGGAAAAGTACTTTTGTTTTTGTGAGGGTCTTGGACCAGCCTGATAGGGATGTCAACACTGTAATTTAGAGTAAAAACTTTAGGCCACGAGAATGATGTGATTCAGGATGGGGGTTTTGGTCATGCAGTATCAGCTGCACCTCTAGAGAGGTTTGAGCCTGAGATCAGCTGTATGGACCATCAGTCATGCCTTGGCGATGGAGCCCCAGTAAAAACTCTGGACATGGAGCCTGGAGTGAGCTCCCGTGTCTGCAAGCGCTCAACGCCAGCACATTAGTGCTGGGAACACAGAGCTGCCCCTGGCACCCTGAGAAGAGGAAACCAAAGTTCCATGTTTCACATTTCCTTGACCTATATGCCTTTTCTTGGGCAGTTTTTCATCTGTATCTTTAAAAATGCTGAAATCCCCTGGATATATACCAAAAGAAAATCATACTTTGTAAAGACACACGCACCTCAGTGTTCCTTGCTTCATCAGGGCTTCCCTGGTGACTGAAATGGTAAAGAATTGGCCTGCAGTGCGGGAGACCTGGGTTCAAACCCTGCGTGGGGAAGAACCCCTGGAGGAGGGGATGGCAACCCACTCCAATCTTCTTGCCTATTATTTTCCATGGGGAAAACCCCCATGGACAGAGGTGCCTGGCAGGCTACAGTCCATGGGGTCACAATGAATCAGGCACGACTAAGAAACTAAATATAGCAGTGTTCATTGCAGCACCATTTACAATAGCCAGAACATGGAAGCAAGCTAAATGTCCATCAACAGAGAAATGGGCAAAGAAGATGTAGTGCAGTTACACAATGTAATTTTACTCAGTCATAGGAAGGAACAAAATAATGCTATCAGAAGCAATATGGATGCACCTGGATATTGTCATACAAAGTGAGGTAAGTCAGAAAGAGAGAGACAAATGCATATGATATCACTTATATGTGGAGAATTAAAAAGTGGTATAAAGGAACTTTTTTACAAACAGGAAGAGAGTCACAATGTAGAAAATAATCTTATGGTTCCAGGGGGAAGAAGGGAGGGGTGAATTGTGACATTGGGATTGACATGTACACACTAATATATATAAGATAGATAACTAATAAGGACCTACTGTATAGAACAGGAAACTCTATGCAATTCTCTGTAATGACTTACTTGAGTTCAGTTAAGTCCAGTCACTCAGTCGTGTCCAACTCTTTGTGACTCCATGAATCGCAGCACGCCAGGCTTCCCTGTCCATCACCAACTCCCGGAGTCTACCCAAACTCATGTCCATTGAGTCAGTGATGCCACCAAATCATTTCACCCTCTGTCATCCCCTTCTTTTCCTGCTTTTAATCTTTCCCAACATCAGGATATTTTCAAATGATTCAGCTCTTCATATCAGGTAGCCAAAATACTGGAGTTTCACCTTCAACATCAGTCCTTCCAATGAGCATCCAGGACTGATCTCCTTTAGGATGGACTGGTTGGATCTCTTGCAGTCCAAAGGACTCTCAAGGGTCTGTCCCAATACCACAGGTAAAAAGCATTAATTCTTCACTGCTCAGCTTTCTTTATAGTCCAACTGTCACATCCACATATGACTACTGGAAAAAACATAGACTTCCCTAGATGGATCTTTGTTGACAAAGTAATGGCTCTGCTTCTTAAGATGCTGTCTAGGTTGGTCATAACTTTCCTTCCAAGGAGTAAGCATTTTTAATTTCATGGCTGCAATCACCATCAGCAGCGATTTTGGAGCCAAAAACAATAAAGTCATCCACTGTCCAGTTTCCCCATCTACTTGCCATGAAGTGATGGGACCAGATGCCATGATCTTACTCTTCTGAATGTTGAGCTTTAAGCCAATTTTTTTGCTCTCCTCTTTCACTTTCATGAAGAGGCTCTTTAGTTCTTCACTTTTTGCCATAAGGGTGGTGTCATCTGTACATCTGAGGTTATTGATATTTCCCCAGAAATCTCGATTCTAGCTTGTGCTTCATCCAGCCCAGGGGTTCTCATGATGTACTCTGTATACAAGTAAGATAAGCAAGGTGACTGCATACAATCTTGACATACTCCTTTTCTTTCTGGAACATGTCTGTTGCTACATGAGAAAAGAATCTAAATAAGAGTGGATATATATAACAATATATACAATATTATATATTGTACAAGTTATATATATATAACTTGAATAACTTGTGTATATATATATATACATATGTGTATATATATATATAGTATATATATAGTGTATATATATATATATATATATATATATATATATATATATATATACACACACACACACACAAGTTATTCACTGCTCAACAAAACCTGACATTTAGAGCATTGTAAACCAATTTTACTCCAGTAAAAATAAATAATGAATTAAAAATAAATCAAAGATCTAGAATAAACCATAACCACATGTATAACAGCTTTCAGGGAGCTCTTGGAGTACTAGCTGATTATGGAACCCAGGAATGCTCTTGGGAGATCCCCAAATTTGTAATTGCTACCTGAAATGAATAAAGTCTTGAGGACTTTCCACTCTGAAATTTGTATCTGTCAAAGACCCCTTTCTTCATATGCATAGTCATCATATTTTCATGTTTGGCTATTGGTACTTTGTCTAAGAACTCTGTAATTAACTCATATTTCAAATAAGGCCATGTATATGCAGGGGGGGGATTCCTCAATGACTCTTAACCAAGGAAGATGCTGGAGATACTCATATATTGTTGTGAAAACTATCAAGGAGTTTGCCATCTCAGACCTTCCACCTGAGGCTGCTGGTCCTTATTCTACTTCCTTAGTCCTTGGCTTCCTATCAGCACCACAGTGCATTCAGTACGCATGAGGCATTGGGTTACCTCAGACAAGTCAGTCTCCTCGTTGGGTGCCATGGTCTAAATGCTTGTGTTGAAAAGCTAATCCCCAAAGTGATGATTTTAGGAGGTGGGACCGTTGGAAAATGATTAGGTCATGAGGGCAGAGCACACATGAATGGGATTAGGGCTCTTGTGAAAGAGACCTGAAAGACTTGCTCATTCCTTCTATTTAGAAATATGTCCTGGAAGAGGCCCTCACTCAACCATGCTGGCACCCTGATCTTGGACTTCTGGCCTTCAGAACAGTGATAAATAATGTGGTTTATAAACCACCCAGAGTCTGGCATTTTGTAACAGCAGCCTGCATGCACTAAAACACAGGACATGTTTAAGTGGGGAAAAATAAATGGTCAGTCTTGTTTTCCCTTCCAAGGTCATGAATGTGGAACAGGCAGCATAGATATTCAATTCCAAATAAAATGGCACATGGTAACATATTTCATAGATTTGTACATTTCTTTCAAATTGTATTTCTTTGACATGCTCACCTGAGAACATATTTTCTTAGAGGTAATTAACATTGAAACATATAGACTGTGGAATAATGTTATCAGTTGAAGGCATTAAGCACAAAGAAAGAAGTTTATCAAAATAAAAGCAATTCAGCCTGAAGATGGCACCATTACTGGTACCCCAATCTCCAGCCTGTCAGCCTAAAGATGAAGCATCTGGACCCTAAGGCCTGTCACTGGGCTCTCATTAGAATCCTAAAATAACTGCACTTTGACTTGGAAAACCTAGCTTCATTTCTCTAGGGCTTTGCTTTATTAGAGTAGAAAATCCTTTACCTTTCCAAAGATTATGCAAATCTCTGTATAAAACATGATTCCAAGCTGAGGTGTGTTCTTTTTTCCGAAAAGAAAATTATCAGTTGGTTGAGCAGCTTCCCTCTTTGGGTCTCTTATCCTTCTCATTATCTGTTCTATCTCATAATGTATTTGTCTAGCTTACCTTTAAGAACAAATCATTAAGAGAAATAATCACTTGACTGTTATGGAATATTATTTTCATCTTTGAACTTCCACTGAAAAGCAGGATTTGTAGTTAAGCACACTAGTGAGAGAAACTGTTTCTAAATGTCACTATGTCAACTTGAGAAGTTTGCTGTGTGTAGTTGCTCCATCATGTCCAATACTTTATGACCCCATGGACTGACGACCCCTTGGACTGCAGCCCACCAGGCTCCTCTGTCCATGAGGATTCCCTAAGCAAAAACACTGGAGTGGTTTGACATGCCCTTTTCCAGGGATCTTCCTGACCATGGATGGAGCCCAGGTCTCCTGTACTATAGGAGAAATCTTTACTGTCTGAGCTGCTGGCTCTTAATAAAATGCATCTTGAATTATACATAAAATGAGTGATTTGTCTACTTTTGTTTCCTGCAACAGTGGGTTATTTTCCCAGCTAACATGTAAGTCCCATTTCTATTTACCTGCATTCTATCTAGAATGCAAGTTCGCTCTAAAAGAAAGACATTAACACAAAAGGAACTTTTATCTGGAATAGCAGTTAAGATTTTGTCCAGTTGTCAGTTTATCCAAAATACTAGAGGCTGAATATTTGTTTTTAATTATCGGAAACAGTTGAGATTTTGTCCAGTTGTCAGTTTACCCAAAATACCAGAGGCTGGCTATTTGTTTTTAATTATAATATTTACTTCAGAAAGAACAAATGGCTGGCCAGTTTCTGCCACATTCGATACTCAATGAAAAGTAACTCAAGGCAGTTGGCGTAGCCATGTAGCCCCAGTGGAACTGATTTAAAGGAGTGGGGATTGGTGTTGTTCAGATAATTAACTATAATGTAAGTCAGAATGTGGAGAGGCAGATAAAAATTGTGAGAATGAAATTAGGAAGCCATAAGGAGGAAGATGGTACTTTCATCTAGGAAAAGTAGGTAGCAATTCATCAAGGAGGGGAATTCCTTTTGTACCTTTGAAGAAGGATTGGGTGTTTCTATACCATGTAAGACTATTTGATTTGTATGTTCTCCTTAAAGTATTTTTATCTGTCATGATTAGAGAGTACAGCTAAGAAACTGAACTCCTCTAGTGAAATTAACAATACTATGGTAAAAAATAGACTGAAGTGGCAGGTTTCGAGCACTGTCTCTAGTTCTGTCCTATTCAGCCTTTTAGTCAGTGACTCAATTATCACATTATCTGAGGACAGGAAGCTGTGAGGGCTAGTGTATGGGGAATAAAAGACTGAACATCCACTGCTTTCCTTCTAATAGGGTAACAATTAATCGGGTGGAGAGGGAGGTGGGAGGGGGGATCAGGATGGGGAACACATGTAAATCCACGGCTGATTCATGTCAATGTATGGCTAAAACCACTACAATATTGTAAAGTAATTAGCCTCCAACTAATAAAAATAAATGAAAAAAAATAGGAGACCCATTTCACAAAGCATGCATGAAAAAGCTATAAATTTCAAAGAAGCTTGCTATGGGATAGATCATTAGGACCATCTAAGAGCTCGAAGGGATGGATGTGGATTTAGCACTCGTCACTTATTCGGCATACCAGGATCTTGGTATACATGTAAACTTTACAGGAATCCCTCCTTAGGCACTTGAACAGATTATAAAATGCAGAATGATGCATATCTTCATCTCTGGACATCAGGGATCGGTATCCTGACCAGTAAATGCGATTCTTGGTCAACTGCAATCTGACTGGATCAACAATCTAAATACCCATGGAAAATGAGTTTTTATACATTTTATTATTATTTGCTTATCTTTGTCCCTTGTAATTATAAATTAAGATTTGGGGAAGACATACGAATAGAAAACTCTCTAGATATGGATTTTGGAGCCAGCCTTTGAGAAAGCAACTAGGAATCTAAAAAGTAGAAACATAACTCAAGTTTAATTTTAACTTTCTCTTTTTTCATTCTCAATATCATCCTTTGATTTCAGAAAAAAGAGGAAGGAAGCAAGTGGAAATTCAACAGCAGATGTCTTGGGATACTTTGAGGAAAATGCTGAGCTTGGAAATTCTGTTCTCTATTTCTCTTACTGTTGAAAATATTTCAACCACCTGTGCCTAGGAAGAGGCAAGCTTTTGGTGGAACTGTGTGCAATTCAGGGAAAGCTGTACATGACAAAAAATGCAGTGAAATTCTGATTCCTTTACAGTAGAATCCATCACTATGAATGACTAGGCCCCTGCTTTATGTACTAGCAGTCGAGCATATAGAAGTAATGAATCTTTTTCTTACAAAATGAGATATTTCAAATCTCCTTATGCATTACAGAGTCATCAACAAAGCAAGAAAGCCCTCTGCAGGATTCTCACCTGGCTGAATTGCATCTCTAAGATTGTTTGAAATTTGAATAATTTTTTAAAATTCTTTCTGGCACTTGATAGGATAGTATCTGAGAGATGTTTCTTAAACCACAAGTCATGGGCTAGATCATACAGAGCATCTCTCCAGAGGTACTGTAACATGAGTATCCACTTAGTAAGGTCTTCATTCTAAGCAAACATAAGAAACAGCTTCATTAAAATAAGCATAATTCAGTGGTTTTGGTAACATGTGATCTTTGCCCAGAGCAGCTGACCTACAAGACTTCTGTTAATTCTTATGTGTATGCGGAGAATTTTGAAGGTAGTAAAAGTTGCAAAATGATAAAATGTAAACATTAGCTCACACTTTGCTGAATTATTAACAATCTGGTTTACTTCAGGCATTAATTCTTCAGATGAGTTCTAATTTATTACATGAAGAATATTCTTTTTTCCTATGAAACTCTACCACCAACTCAGTGAGTTCTTTTATGTTTGTATATTTGTGTGAGAGAAATCTAAGTATTTTATGGCAAGTCAGTATGTGCTTGCAGTACCTGACCCAGGAAAGAGACATTCTACCTGTGCCGACATCATTGTCACAGTGATTCTTTCGTATTAATTAATCAGGTGGGTCATTCATATTGAGTTTCGATTTTTTTTAACATAAATTTTTTATTTTTTATATTGTAGTGGATTTTGTCATACATTGAAATGAAACAGCCATGGGTTTACATGTGTTCCCCATCCCGATCCCCTA
>CM035296.1:32432519-32451428 GCA_020226075.1 Hydropotes inermis
ATCCCTTTGTGTGTTATTTGTTGTTTCTCCCTTGCTGCTTTTAACAGCTGTTCTTTGTGTTTGATCTTTGTTAATTTGATTAATATATGTCTTGGGGTATTTCGCCTTGGGTTTATCCTGTTTGGAATTCTCTGGTTTTCTTGGACTTGAGTGGCTATTTACTTCCCATTTTAGGGAAGTTTTCAGCTATTATCTCCTCGAGTAACTTCTCATGGCCTTTCTTTTTGTCTTCTTCTTCTGGGAGTCCCATGATTCGGATGTTGGAGCGTTTCACATTGTCCCAGAGGTCTCTGAGGTTGTCCTCATTTCTTTTGATTCTTTTTTCTTTTTTCCTCTCTGCTTCATTTATTTCCACCATTTTATCTTCTACCTCACTTATCCTATCTTCTGTCTCTGTTATTCAACTCATGGTTCCCTCCGGAGTGATTTTGATCTCATTTATTGCATTATTCATTTTTAATTGAGTCTTTTCTATTTCTTCAAGGTCCTTATTAAACATTTCTTGCATCTTCTCAATCTTTATCTCCAGGCTATTTATTTGTAATTCCATTTGCTTTCAATATTTTGGATCATTTTTATTATCATTATTCTAAACTCTTTTTCAGATAGATTCACTATCTCCTCCTCTTTTGTTTGATCTGGTAGGCATTTTTCATGTTCCTTTACTTGTTGGGTATTTCTCTGCCTTTTCATCTTGTTTAGATTGCTGTGTCTGGAGTGGGCTTTCTGTATTCTGCTGGTCTGTGGTTCCTTTTTATTGTGAAGATTTTACCCAGTGGGTGGGATTGGACGATTGGCTTGTCAAGGTTTCCTGGTTAGGGAATCTTGTGTCAGTGTTCTGGTGCGTGGAAATGGATTTCTTCTCTCTGGAGTGCAACGGAGTGCCCACTAATGAGTTTTGCAATGGGTCTATGTGTTAGGTGTGACTTTGGGCAGCCTGTATGTTGACACTTAGGTCTATGTTCCTGCGTTACTATAGAATTTATGTGGAATGTCTTGTTCTAGAGTTTCTTGGCTCTTGGGTGGTGGTTGGATTTGGTGTAGGTATGGAGGCTTTTGGATGGACTCTTATTCCTTAATGTTCTGTGTAGTCAGGAGTTTTCTGGTTTTCTCAGTTTTTGGGCTTAAGTCTCCTGCCTCTGGATTTCAGTTTTATTCTTCCAATAGTCTCAAGACTTCTCCAAGTATGCAGCACTGATAATAAAACTTCTAGGTTAATGGTGAAAAGATTTTCCACCGTGAGGGACAACCCAAGAGGTTCACAGAGTTACATGAAGAATAGGAGAGGGAGGAATGAGGTAGAGGTGAGCAGGAGGACAGAAAGGGGGACTCAAGAGGAAAGAGACAGATCTACACAGTTATCTGTTCTCAGAGTGTTCTCCGTAGCCCAGACACCCATTAAGATTCACAGAATTGGATTGGGAAGAGAAGGAGAAAGGAGGAAATAGAGGTGTTCTGAGGTAGAAAACAGAAAGTCAAAAGTGAAAGAGAGTAATCAACACACTCCTGAATAGAAATGGGAATTGAATATTGGATTCTTAAATGTCCAAGATTTATATCACATACTGAAAAACAAAGATTAAAAAATTTAGTGTAGAGGTTAGACTCTTTGAAATAAAATATTTAAAAACAAAAACAAAAACCCAAAATTTAGAAATATATGTGAAGTTCAGTTTAAAAATAGGACTTCTCTCTCTCTGTTTTTTTTTTTTTTTTTTGCAAGGTTATAGTGAGATGAAAATGAAAATTAAGGAATAATAGAGGAGTATTAGAAGACTTTAAAAGGAAATCGGAGAGAAAAACAAGAAAAAGAAAAGAGAAAAAATAAAGGAGAGAAGAAACAGAAAAAGAAAAAAAAGAAAAACAAAATTTTTCCCTAATTGAAAAAAAATCATAAAAATATATGAAAATGAAAGTTGAGGAGTAATGGGGGAGTAGTAGGGAATTTTAAAAGAAAATAAAAAAGAAAAAATTAAGAAAAAAAAGAAAAGAAATTTTTTTTTAATTTAACAAAAACAAACAAACAAAAAAATATACATACATGTCTAGGAATTTCTTTGGAGCTGTTGCAGTCAGTGTAGGTTCAGTTCAATTTTAGATAGCTCCTTTTTCCAGCATACACTTCTCGATATCTATAGGGCCTTCCAGTGTAGTCGGTGTTGCCTTCAGGTATTTTAACCTGTTGCACCGGACCTTTCTGAAGTGATTCCCTTTGTTTATTTGGCTTCTGTTTGCCGTCTCTTCAGTGTCTAATTTCCGCCCTGACACAGGCGGGCGGAGGTGATCTCTTATTTAGGTTCGCAGTTCAGTCCTGCTGCGGGGAGGGCGGGGTGCGGCAGGCAGTTGTCGCTGTGTGTGGGGAGCACTCACCATGTTCCGGCCCCGGTAGCCAGAAGTTTTGGCGCCCTCTCCCCGGGCGCGGCGCGCCTTTTCCCTCTGCGGCCCCAGCGCGCGCCGCCGGTCGGGTCTCAGGAAGTCTTCAAACAGGACCCGGGGCCTGTTTGCAGTGTGGGAGGGGGTGGCTTCTCTGGGGCTGAGTTTGCCCCTTGCCCCTCCCCCCGCCTCCTACCTCCAGCGGGGATGGGCCAGCTCTTCTCTGGAGTTTCTCACTCCCCTTGTTTTGCGAACCGCCGGCGGTGTGTTCCGGCTGGTTAATTTTTCCCTCGCTCTCCCACAGTTTAAAAAAAGCTCCCTCCGACTGCTCTCTGGGCCTTCGGGCCGGTCCTCACCCTAAGCAATGCCACCCGCTCCTCTCCGTTCCGCCCCCACTTGCTGGTGGCGGGTGCGGGCGTCTGGGGTACTTTTCTGCTGGGAGTTGCTTTTAGGCAAGTAATCTGTGGGCCTTATTTAATTTCTCCTCCCAGTTAGGTTGCCTTCCGTGATTTGAAAACTTCCCCCAGACCTGCCAGCGCGAGGGTTTCCTGGTGTTTGGAAACTTCCTCTGTTAAGACTCCCTTCCCTGGACGGGTCTCCGTCCCTAGCTCTTTTGTCTCCCCTTTTTAATCTTTAATATTTTGTCCTACCTCCCTCGAAGATAATGGGCTGCTTTTCTGGGCGCCTGATGTCCGCTGCTAGCGATCAGAGTTGTTTTGTAAACTTTGTTCACCTTTCAATTGTTCTTTCGATGAATTTGTAGGAGAGAAAGTGGTCTCCCCGTCCTATTCCTCCGCCATCTTGACTCCTCCCGAGTTTCGATTTTTAATCTGTTTTATGATGCTACAAGAAAGAGACAATGAAGAAGACATGACATTCTGAAACAGGCTCTCTTTCCTCGGTTGATCCCAACACCAGCCCCCATGCTGGTATCAGAAGAGTCTGTCTTGTTGACACGTGTCGGGCAGAAAGTGGCACAATGTTGTCTTTAGTAACAGCATCAGTGGGATTCACAATGCAGGGTTTTCCCCCTAGTTCACGACTACTAGCAGAATTGAGCATGAAAATCCTGGGGGCTGAAGATCTCTAGTTAATATGTTTGATTTCTTTACAGCCATGAACTGTTTTAGTGGTAAAGAACAGAGAACTGAGTAGGATGAAATAAGTAATGCACATAAAGTGCTTAGTAAAATGTATGGCCATGTAGTAACTCTCAATAAACTTTAAATTCAAGCTCATTAAAAATCCCTGGTCCTCCTTTATTAACTTTTCCTGTACTTGATCATCCTTATTATTAATGTGCTTAACAAAGGAAAAGAATGCTGATATCATTAAGAAAGTTGTAGAGAGAAAAGATAGAATTTTAAGGGGGGATGCATATCACAATATTTCAAATACTGTTAAGACGAAAGATAATGCAGGAAATCAGAAAGGAGAGATTATAATGGTGAAAATCTGGAGCTGCCATTAATCATTGAGGCCTGTATGTAACCTGTGTTGTCCTCAGAACAGAGGCAGTTGTTGTGGCCATGAAAAGCCAAACAATCTTTTATAGGCCATTGTGGGGGAAACTTACAAATTAAAAATAAAAGGTGACAGAGGAGTCATTGAGAGTGATGAATGAAGGAGCTGTCATTGAAGTAGAAGAGTCAGGAGAGCTTTGAAAAGCAGAGGTGCTGGCTCAAGTGGTGCAGAGTAGGACTCCCACGTGCGACTCACTAGTAAAAGGGAGTATTCAAAACTGGGGTGTGTTTCTTACATACTCATGAATTTTGCAATCTTATATTTTACACATGGAAGTTCCCATTCATTTCATGTTTTTGTACAGAATAATAGCTGCAATCCTGTGTCTAATGCATTCTTGAACTAAACTTGTCTGCATGGACAATTTATAGATCTGTTATTTATTTTGCTACTATGAAATCCCTTGATTTTGCTCATGCTTCATTAACTGCAAAATATAATTTCTCTTCAGCTGCATACAGTTCCTCCAACATTTTCGGCATGTACAGTTACCATTACCTCTGATAATCTGAAGCTTGGTAAGCTACATACTATCTTATTTGATCCCGTGAAAAACCCAGGTGAAAGACTCACATTCATCTGTTGGACTCTTTCTCTTTCTTCAGGAGCATGGGCTGAATTGGTGTGGCAGTCGTAGGTGGCATTGATATAATCTGGTTTACTCTGGGAATGCTTTTCAACCTGAAAGTGATCAGGCAATTACTTAGGGATGTAAGATATTCAGTAGATGAGCCCATTACCAGAAAGAACATTAACATGTTTTATAGACATGCAATTTTTTTTTATCATAGGGGCATCACAGAATTTGAAGTTCAGAATTTTTCCCTTCTCTATTTTATCATTATCTTTTTTTTCTATTTTTTAATATTTGAACCAAATATAGTACTTTTGTACCAATACTTGTTGCTTCCCAGGTGACGGTAGTGGTAAACAGCATTCCTGCCAATGCAGGAGATACAAGAAGCTTCAGGTTTGATCCCTAGGTAAGGAGCATCCCTTGAAAGAGGGTACAGCACCACACTCCTGGACTCTCACCTGGCGAATCCAATGGACAAAGGAGCCTCTTGGTCTACATCTTTAGGGTTGCAAAGAGTTGGACACAACTGATGTGACATAGAATGCATGGATGCACATATATTTAACCATTTAATCTCTTGTTTACTGTGGGTTAGAGCCAATATATTCCCTTATAAGGAGTAATAGAGTAATGACTGTAACTTATCTCTGAACACCAAAAAGCTTAGTGTTCATTCCAGGTGCAGAATACAATGCTGTTTAAGGTGACAAAATAGTACATCAGGAAAGCATGGTCTAAAGTTATAGGAACTACTAAGCAATGGACTGAGAATAATAAGAGTAGAAAAATCTAGACAACACTTTGATAGAGAAAAACTAGTCTTTAGCAGAAGTTATGAACATTTGAAGAGATTACTTGGAAGAGCTGGAAAAAAATGGACAGTCAAAAATGGAGAATGAAACAAAAACTAGTGAGTACAAAGTACTCTGTGACTTTAAACTGTAGCAGCACCTTTTATTAGCTGTCTGCTCTAGTGTGTGCTCCTTGAGTGACCTAAAAGAATTAACATTCAACTTTTATATACTTCATCAGAAAAAGAATCATTGTTTCCAATTGTAAACTCCCCTTCTATTGTAGCACAAAACCTATTCATGCAAATCTTAAAGCAATAATTTGTAGCATAAAAAAAACTACCAAAAATCATTTTTGTGACCATGATTCAGCTTTGTTTAACATGTTCCATCCACCCAGTTCACTGCAGAGCAGTTCTCATTTATTGCCTATTTACTCTGAGCTGGAGAAAAAAGCCCAGAGAGATACTGAAGGACCAGAAAATTGACATGCTTCCTTTTCCCCAATCCAAAATAAAAGTGCTTTCTGTCAGGTAGTATTATGGACTGAATGTGTATTCTTCAAATTCATGTGTTAGAGCCCGAACTGCCAAAGTACTGTGTTTTGAAAAGGGCTCTGACTTTTTGGCACACCATGGTCTATAGCCCACCAGACTCCTCTGTCCATGGGATTTCTCAGGCAAGAATATAGGAGTGGCTTGCTGTTCCATTCTCCAGGTAATCTCTGGAACCAGGGATAGAACACAGGTTTCTCACATTGTGGGCAGATTCTTTACTATCTAAGCCACCAGAAAAGCCAGTTAAGGTTAAATGAGCTCTTAGGGTGGAAGACTCATCCGGTAGGTTTAGTGTCTCCATTAAGTGAAACACCAGAGAATTTCATCTTCTGTCTCTGTGTCTGTGTGTCCTTTCCTCTGTCTCTCTTCCCCACCCCCCACCATGTGTGAGGACGCACGGAGAAGCCATCCTGGGAAGAAAAAGTTCTTATCAGAACCTCACCTTGCTGGTGCCCTGATTGGGGACTTCTAGCCCCCAGAGCTGTGAGGAAATAAATTTCTGGTGTTTATTCCACTGAATAGTTTATTCCACTAAATATTCAGTTTATTCCACTGAATAGTTTATTCCACTATGGTATTCTTTTATGGCATTCCTAGCTGACAAATACAAAATCATTTATTTTAGAAATGTAAAGGAAAAATGAATGAAAGGAAACTGAAAATTGTATTGCACTTCTTAGGAGTCTTTGATATTTCACAAACCTGTTCCTTTCTTCGACTTGCACACCTTATGAGGTGACTGCGTCTTTAACCTAGAGAGTGTGTTATTTGAAGTTTTGTTGAGGCAGCCCTCTTGTTGAAAGGACAGTATGGGCCAGTCACTTACATAAAGGTTCTTCTGGGAGCCTGGCGGGCTACAGTCCATGGGGTTGCAAGAGTCGGACACGACTTAGCAACTAAACCACCACCACCACAGTACTTACAAATTCATTGAACATTATTGTGGAAAGGTTATGCATGTCGTGGGACAGCCTGGAGACACAGCTAAACATTTTTGTAAGGAACTTCTGGGGGACGCCAAACACGTCAGGACCACAGGATGGGCATACGTTGCCTTGGCACATGAAGCAGATGTGGCATGACCAGCAGCAGGAGCAGGCAGGACCCTGCTTAAATAAAAACATGAGCCATTCTGAGATGATCTAGTCACCTGAGGTTCTCAGTCCATCCTGTGGAGGGAAGCCTTCTTTTTCCCTGTTGCTCTGAGCAGGAATTGGATCTGTAGTAGCTGGGGTGGAGAAGAAGGAGCACCTTCTGTGTGAATTTAGGAAGATGATGATATTTGTACAGATAGATATTTGGAGAAGTAGGTTACTCCCTGCATTTTTGTATCGCTCCCAGAAGTACTTCTGTGCCAGAGTATTTTTTCCCTTCTTTTAAGACAGTTTAATGTTGGGGCTGCAGACCCTGAGCAGCGAGGCCCTCTAGGAGTTTGTAATTTTTTCACTCTACATTGACTAGTGCTTGAGGTATAGACACTGAAATGACAAGGAGTGTACAGTTGATCTGTGTGGTTTACCATCACGCTGGGGTAAGAGTAAACACATGACTGACTGATCGCTACTGTTGAGTACAGAGAGAATACTAAGAGAAAAAGGACACTGTACCTTGGATCTGCTAACTCACCTTGGTAACCCCATGCATGTCTTTGATACTTTCCCAAAAGCTTTAAAACATGTTAAAATCTGTGTTTCACAGTAACCCTGTGATATAGCCTTCATCTTCACTGTGAACAATAAGCTATGTTAATGAAGATGCAATGTCTTGGAGAGGACAAATAATTTCCCCCAACACCCATTATTAGCAGATGGAGATGACTGGGCACCAAACAGTCATCTGTTCACTTCCTGATGTCACATCAGGAAGCCTGTGGGCTCTCGGTCTTCATGTGTGTATCCAGGACCATATAAGTAGCTGTGATAACTCTGCTTTAAGCTAAAAATATTTTATCTTTGACTGCAAAACAGCAGTGACCTTAGAACACTGGTTTTATCCACTTGTTCTGCTCTGTCTATAAAACACTCACTGTTAACGTCTTTTACATTATCAGTGTGGAGGCCTGGTTCTCCTGGCTAGACTTTCTTCTAGGCACCATGACAGCTCTTCTACTTTTATGCATCCTTAATCTTCTCATTACGTTTGTTTTTTTGAGACAATGGCAAGTAAATATCCAGATGGTCATCCAAGAACATTACCTGCTCAGCAACCAGGACCCTGTCACTGGCTCTGTGGATATGCCTGGCATTTCCTGACTGTGATGTTTCAGGGAGAAAATTCATCTGTCTGTTCGGGAGCACATCCTGACAACCATGGGGCTGAGTTTTCAAACCATCTCCAAACATCTCCTCTTTGATAGGAGAACTAAAACTTCATGCTTCCATGATGTATTGTAATATTTCAGAAACTATTCCTGGCCCACCTTTGGCCAACAGAAGCATAAAATCATACACTCTTGCAAGCATGATTTTAAAAATACTTTTCCTTCCCAGTGCACCCGGTCTGAGTGCTTGTCTCATGAAGACCTAGGGGGATCGGGTGGATAGGGAGGTGGGAGGGGGGATTGGGATGGGGAGCACATGTAAACCCACGGCTGTTTCATTTCAATGTATGACAAAATCCACTACAATAAATAAAAAAAAATTAAAGACTAAAATTACTTTTCCTGTCTGTCCCTTGTAAATAATCAGAACTTAAAACTGAGGTGAGCCAGAATGAGTTTGGACAATAGTAATGATAAAATAGAGATTTCATCCTCCTGAATAGATCTCAACATGATTCTTTTTCAAATTTACCAGAAGAGTGATAATTTAATTAATGATAAGATATCAGCATTTACTAGGTTTTCTCTGCTCTTAGTTAGTTTAAAGGGGCATGGTACCTAAGAATAAAATGGTTATTTAAAATTAGGTGGTGAAAACCAAAGAAGTGGTTCCCAAAAAGAAGATAGATAACTTGGAGAAATTTGGGACTATCTCTCTCATCAACTAAAGAGCTTATTGTGACAGGCAAGGAGAATAATCGCTTGTATAACATAGATGATTTGTGTGCATATATTTCTGTGCATGTGTTATGAATAAATATATGCTTAATTCATAAATGGAACTTTGGACCTTATAAAATTCAGTTTTATAACAGGCAGTAAATATAGCAGAATACCCTAATTCCTAAAGTATTTGATCATTTGTTTGTTGATGACTAACTATATGATTTTTTTTTCTGTTAAAGTGTTATATTTGTGTTTGCTTTGGTAGCACATAATTAAAAAATTGGAATAATACTGAAAGGATTAGCATGGCCCCTGCCGAAGGATGACACACAAATGTGTCAAGCCTTCCAAATTTTTCTGAAACAACTTCGAGGGTTGAGATGTGAAGAAAGGTGGGGAGGAGGTTGAAGGTTGACGGGACATAGGTAAACCTATGGCTGACCCATGTTGATGTTTGGCAGTCCAGTATTGTAAAGGAATTGTGCTTCAATTAATGATCAATAAATTTAACTATTAAAACTGTTACTGGCAATCATATAACAGGTTCAGATGTCCATTGTACGACTAAAGAGGATCTGACCGGAAACAGAAGGTGTCAATTATCATTGCTTAGTGATTCATTAACTTTTTTGTTGAATGAGAAAAGTGAACTAACAAATATAATCTGTGATTCAGTATCATAGCAAGCTATTATCCTTGTCTGCATTCGCCTTTAGGTGGTATAATGCCCAAACTTTGAAACTGAGGCTGTTTCCAGAAGCACACATTCATGTGTCCTGCTCAGGGTTTCTGTTTCTGATGCTGGAGGCTTCTGTTCGCTGGTCCACTAGGTACGAAACTTTCTCTCCTGAGCATTCTCTGGATCTATCATGTGCACAAGTCTTTCTATTTTGGTTGTCTAATTTGATTCTCTTGTTCTTTTGATCAGACTACCAAGTCTCTTTATGGTTTACTTTTTAGACCCTTTTGTACTTTGATTTTTCTGATGCTCATTAGTGTATTTGCTTCCATGTCTACCTTTCTGAGTAGTTTTCAGTCTCTACATATACAATACCTTATTCACTAATTGTCTGGATTCTGGCATTCAGCATATTTTTATGAACTTTGTTTTCCTTCTGGTGAAGTTTCTGGTATACAGCTTAAGCTGGTTGGCTCTCATCGGGCTTGTTCATGTTGTCTCCAAAAAATTAGAGAACTCTGAGTTCTTTCCAAGCAATACTGCCCCTTCTTTTGATACCATTGCTAAGTTTCTGTGATTTCACTTCCTGCCTCATAAGCTTTGTCTTTCTCAATATACTGTAAATTGAGGGCTATGTGTCTCTATATTGCTATTACAATTTTATTTTGTTAATTTTAATTGGAGGCTAGTTACTTTACAATATGGTATTGGTTTTGCCATACATTGACAGGAATCTGCCATGGGTGTACAAGTGTTCCCCATCCTGAACAACCTTCCCACCTCTGTCCCCATCCCAACATTCAGGGTCATTCCAGTGCATGAGCCCCGAGCACCCTGGATCATGCATCGAACCTGGACTAGTGATTTGGCTCACATGTGATAATATACATGTTGCAACCCATTCTCAAAAGTCATCCCACCCTCACCTCGCCCACAAAATCCAAAAGACTGTTCTATACACCTTTGTGTCTTTATCTTTTCACATACAGTTCTATTGTTCCCATCTTTCTTAAATCCATATATATGCGTTTGTATACTTTATTGGTGTTTCTCTTTCTGGCTTATTAACTCTGTATAATAGGGTTCAGTTTCATCCACCTCATTAGAGCTGATTCAAATCTATACTTTTAATGGCTAAGTAATATTCCATTGTGTATATGTACCACAGCTTTCTCATCCATTCGTCTGCTGATGGGCATCTAGGTTGTTTCCATCTGCTGCTTATTATAAACAGTGTTGCAATGAACATTGGGGTACATGTGTCTCTTTTAATATGGGTTTCCTTGCTGTGTATGCCCAGTAGTGGGATTGCTCAGTCATATGGAAGCTCTATTTCCAATTTTTTAAGGAATCTCCACCCTGTTCTCCATAGTGTCTGTATTACTACTTTAAATAAATATCAATCTAGTATACAAGAGAATTAAAGGGAATAAAATTACAATAGTATTAGTAATAATACAGTCCCCCAAATTATAATCCAGTAATGCTCCCAGTTTTAAATGACTTTCTACCTAAGTATTATTGAGGTCCCCTACTCACTCCTTACTAGGTGTTTCAGTTTTGAAATAGAATGTAGAAAACAATGGAGTGGAAAGTTCTGAAAATCACCTTGGACTTTAGATGCCTCAAGATTAAGTATGTAATTATTAGTTTTTTTATAGTAAGTAGGGCAATTCATAGCACACAGATCACTGTAGGGTGATTACTATTGAGTGAAGGATGCATACTGTTAACTGCAATCACCAAACAGGTGATTGGAAATAAAAAAAGCAATGCCAGGAAGACAGAAGCTTTTATTCTGGAAGGAAAAACTTACAGTGTCTCTCATCTACAGTCTGATCTTCAGATTTGTCAAATCACTTACTCTTCCTATCTTCATTTAATAATTTGAATTGTTTGATTTTTTTTCCCACTGAGTTGCAAGAGTCTCTTATATAAACTATATATGAAGCCCTTACCAAATATGTGATTTACAATTTTTTTTTCATTCCAAAGTTTGCCATTTAATTTTATTGATGGGTTCTTTACTCTGAAGAAGGTTTTGAGTTTGATGTGGTCTCAACAGTTAATTTTTGCAGCTCTTTCTTTCCTTTTGATGACTCTCTTCTTTGAGCTGCTTGTATTTTGGAAAGCAATCCTTTATCAGTTGTATTATTTGCTATTACCTTCTCCCATCCTTAGCAAAAGACACAGACTGGATGAATGGTTACAGAAACAAGACCCATATATATTCTGTCTACAAGAGACTTAATTCAGTCTTACAGACATACACAGGCTTAAAGTCAGAGAATGGAAAAAGGTATTCCAAGCAAATGGAAATCAAATGAAAGCCAGATTGGCAATTGCCATGTCAGAAAAAATAGACCTTAAAATAAAAACTATTGTAAGAGACAAAGAAGGACACTACCAAATGACCAAGGGTCAGTCCAAGAAAAAGACAGAACAATTTTAAATATTTATGTAGCCAACATTGGAGCACCTCAATACATGAGGTAAACACTAACTGACACAAAAGGAAAAATTAACAGTAACACAAAAATAGTAGGGCATGTTAAGACTGCATCACTACCAATGGGCAGATCAACAAAACAGAATATTAATAAGGAAACCAGCCTACAGTGAAATATTAGGGCAATCAGACCTAATTGATATCTTCAGCACATTCCATCCAAATGCAGAATAAACTTTCTTCTCAAGTGCACATGGAACATTTTCCTCATTGTGGGTCACAAATCAAACCTCAGTAAATTTAAGGAAATTGAAATTATAGCAAGCTTTATTCTCACCACAACACTATGAGACTAGATGTAGATTATAGGAAAAATAAAACAACTTTAAAGAACACAAAAACATGGAGATTCAACCACACATTTCTAAATAATAAACAAGTTACTGAAGAAATAAGAGAAATCAAAACATTCCTAGAAACAAAGCACAATGAAAACATGATGATTTAAACCTATAGGATGCAACAAAAGCAATTCTAAGAGGGAAGTTTATAGTAATACAAATCCTACCTCAAGAAACAAGTTGAACAACCTAAGTTTACATATCTTTAGCTCTTTTAAAATTTCTCTTATCAATGTCTTAGGGGTTTTGTATAAAATCTTTCATCACCTTGCTTAAGTCTATTTCTGTGTTTTATCTTTTTGTGATGCAATAGTAATTGGGCTTGTTTACTTTATTCAACTTTCTGATAGTTCATTCTTAATATATAGGTAGGCAATAGAGTTTCGTATATTGGAATATAGTAAACATAATATATTTTTTTACAATATATTTTTTTACAATACATTTTTCCCACAACCAAGACATATAGATGGTCAAGAGGTATATGACAAGATGCTTAGTATTGTTAATAATCAAAGAAAATGCTGTTCAAAAGCATAAGAGATAACACTTCACACCTGTTTGAATGGCTAGTACCAAAAATGTAAGAAATGAAAGATTTTGTTGAGGTTGTAGAGAAAAAGGAGTGCTTATGCACTTTGGTAGGGATGTATACTGGTCCAACTCCCAAGGAAAAATACTATGGAGGTTACTCAAGAAATTTAAAAGAGAATTGTTATGTGATCCATTATCCCACTTCTGGATATATAGTAGAAGGAAATGAAATCATTTTCTCAAAGAGAGATCTGTGTCCCCATGTTCATTGCAGCATTATTAACAGTAGCCTTGATATAGGAAAAACCTGAGTATCTTTCAATAGGTGAATGGATTAAAACAATGTGATGTGACACATATAGGTAAATATTATTTAGCCATTAGATAAAGAAAGAAATCCTTCCATTTATGGCAACATGGATGAAACTGGAGGGCATTACACTAAGTGAACTAAGCCAGAAAAAGAAAAATACAATACAATCTCAATTGTAAGGAATCTCAAAAAAAAAAAAAAAATCTCTGAGAGAGTGGACATCATCACGTGGCATTCTGACTCATTGGACATGTGAGCCCGAGGATGGAAAGGGAAGCCCAGCATGCCGCAGTCCATGGGGTCGCAAAGATTTGGACATGACTGAATGACTGACTCAACTGAGGAGAATGGAACTTACCTCTATTCCCCTCAAAAAAAAGTTAAACATGTGTGGTGATGGCAGCGTTACTTAATAGAAAGGGAAACTTGGTTTCTAATACATCCACTGATGGGGGTGGACAAGGTGATGGAGGGGTAGGTGGAAGTGGGGTACACCTCTCTCCACGGATGCATCAAGAAGGTCTAAAGACGCAGCTGTTCTCACAGAAGGCCAGGTGAATACTGGCAGGAATCCCTGACTACTGAGAAGGAATATTCGGATCCACACAGAACTCGGCAGGAAAAGGAAAAAAGGGACAAGAAGGAAGGGGAAAGAAGGAGGAGAGCAAGTGGGACCAGCCTGCACCTGGGCTGAGGGAGCTGAAGCGCAGGGGAGAGACCCCATGTCCATGGCCGTCCACTGGAATGGGGGAGTCATTTGAAGCTGTTGGGGAGTGAGCTAACCAACCTGTGACCGTCTGAACGGAGTGAGAACCACACAGACAAGCCAGGCTGCAGGCTTTCATACCTCGGACAGGGCTGTGAGTCCACTGGTGTCCACGGAAGCTGGGAGCTGGGGCCATGGGGGCTGCAGAATGATGCCACGGTGAGGACTCCTGTTGCCTGTGGGGAGTCAGCCGAATGGGATGGGATGGAGGAAATCTGCTGCATCAAATGCTTCTTAAGGAAAGCCATAATGCCATAAAAGTAGGGTTCAACTTCCTGTGGAGTATAACTATATCTTTCTCCATGCTGGTACCTGTAGGTTGAGCTATAGAGAAAGACTTCAGTGAGGGTGGTCTTTGAGTGCCTGATGCACTAAGCAATGAAGAATTTTGAATGTCGACCCTACATTTCCCTATTCTCTGTCTAAATTGTGGGTTTTAGCATTGTAATATTTTGGTGAAAATAAATTTCCCTGGAGTTTCTGGTTTACAAATAAAGCTAATTCCTCATATCTGGCTCATTCTTGGTGTTTGAAGAAACTTTAAGAACCTTCCTTCCTCTCAAGGCAATACTGCTCCTTACTTTACTACCATTGCTAACTTCCCATACTTTCACTTCTTGCCTAATATATTCTATGTCTTTCTCTATTCACTATAAATTTAGTAGTATGTGTCCCTATGTTGCTATTAACATTTGTAATAAATTATTACCTGATGCAGTAGAGAATCAAAAGGACTACAGTTTCAACACTAGTAATAAATGCCTCCAAATTATAATCCATGAATGCTCCCATTTAAAACTGATTTTCTGTCGATATAATAGTGAGGTCTCTTAACTCATTTTCCTTACTAGGTGGCTCAATTTTGAAATGAAATATAGCAAACAATATAGTGGTCAACTCTGGAAATTCCCTTCCTTCTGATATGCCTCATTAGTAAGTATGCAAATATTAGTTGTTTGTTTCTTTGTTTGTTTCCCCCTGTGAGGCTGTTCTTGGTACATATTATAACTCACTGTGGGGTGATTTCTATTGACTGAAGAATGTACAATGTGAACTGTAATGTCAAACGCGTGAGTGGAGATGAAGAAAGTAATGCCAGGAAGACACAGTTTATGTGGTTCTAGCAGGAAAACCTTGCTGTGTCTCTAATCTATACTTTAATCTTCAGATTTATTGAAACTCTTACTTATACTCTATTAAAAATCTGGATTATTTGGATTTTTTGCCCTTGAGTTTATGTCTCATGTATTTTGGGCTATTAAGCCCTTATGAAATATCTAATTTGGAAATATCTTCAGTCAATCTGTAAATTGCCATTTGATTTTGTTGATGTTTCTTTCTTTGGAGTTTGGTGTGGTCCCACTTGTTTGTTTTTACAGTTGTTGCCTTTATGTTTAGTGTGAAACCCAAAAACTCATTGCAAAGGCTGATGGCAAGAGGATTACCTCAATGATTTCTTCTACGGGTTTAATTGCTTAAAGTCTTATGTTCAACTTTTTAATCCCTTTTTAGTTGACTTCTGTGTATGCTAAAAGACAGGGGTACAGTTTCATTGTTTCATAGTACTATCCATTTTTCCCAGTGTCATTTTTGAAAAGTTTGTCCTTTCCACACTGGATATTCTTGGCTCATTTTTCATACCCTAACTAACAATATATGGGTGCGCATTTCTTTCTGGCTTTGTTGTTCTGCTCTGCTGATCTATATGTCTGTTTTTAAACATTTCTTTCATGAGTGTCTTGAATATTTGCATACATAGATCTTTCAACACATTCCTTAAATTTATTTCTAAGAATTTTATTTTTTTGATGCAATTATAATTGGAATTATTTCTATTTCTGTCATTTCTTTTGGTATATGCATAGGTAACTGAGTTTTATATATTCAAATACAGTATACAAAATGCATGTTACTTTTTACAGAGTAGACAATTTTCCCCCCAAATAAGACATGTATAATGCCCACGAAGCATATGACAAGATGCTCAACATCACTATCAGTGAAGTGCAAATAAAAAATACAATATATACCACATCACTCCTGGTTAAATGACTCTTACCAAAATTAAGAAATCAGTGTGATTGAGGATGTGTAAAAAATGGAGGTCTTAATGGATTACTGTTAGGAATGTATATTGGTGCCAGTTCTGTGGAATACCTTCAGGAAGTTTTTCACTAAATTTCACACTTCTGGATATATATTCATTTCTGAATATATATTCAAAGGAAATGAAATAATTATCTCAAAGAGAAATGTGTACTCCCATATTCACTGCATCAGTATTAACAGTAGCCTGCTGCTGCAAAGTCACTTCAGTCGTGTCTGACTCTGTGCGACCCCATAGACTGCAGCCCATCAGGCTCCACATTCCCTGGGATTTTCCAGGCAAGAACACTAGAGTGGGTTGCCACCTCCTTCTCCAATGCATGAAAGTGAAAAGTGAAAGTGAAGTCCTGTCAGACTCTTTGCAACACCATGGACTGCAGCTTATCAGGCTCCTCTGTCCATGGGATTTTCCAAGCAAGAGTACTGGAGTGGGTTGCCATTTCCTTCTCCATCACAGTAGCCTAGAAACAACCTATTATAGGAACAATCTAAGTATCTGTCAGCATGTGAAGAGATTAAAGCAATGTGATGTGATATATATACACACACACACACACACACACACACATATATATATATATATATATATACACACACATATATATATATATATATGAATTTTATTTAGGCATTAAAAAAGAAACAAATTCCTCCATTTGTGGCAACATAGATGAAATTGGAGGGCCTTATGCTAAGTGAAGCAAGTTATAGAAAGACATATACTGTATGATCTCAATTGTAAGGAATCTAAAATAAAAAGGTGGAATTCCAAAACGGCATAGGAAAGTGATTACCAGGGCTTGGAGAGTGGAGGAAATAGGAACAGGTTTTTAAAAGGTTATACATTTTTACATATGAAAATTATAAGGTCTGAGGATCTAGTGTGTAGCATGATGACTATAACTGATAAAATTATGTTGTATATTTGGTGCTGTCTAAGAGAGTGGAACTTACCTGTGTTCTCTTCAAAAAATAAAAGGTAAACATGTCAGAAGATAACTATGATACTTAAGTTAATAGAAAGGGAAACTCTTTTCTAATACATATGTAAATGAGGGTCAGCACTATGGCAGAGGGGTAGGTGGAAATGGCAAGTGTACTAGAGTGGGTTGCCATTTCCTCCTCCAGAGAAGCTTCCCGACCCGGGGATTGAACCATTGCCTGTGTCTCCTGCATCGCAGGCAGATCCTTTAGCTGCTGAGCCATCAGGGAAGTCCTAACAAAACTACCATGTGTGCTAGAAATACTACTATTGGGCATATACCCTGAGAAAACCATAATCCAAAAAGACACATGTACCCCAAAATTCAAGATTTGCACTGAGAGAGGAATGAATAAAGAAGTTGTGGTACATCTATATGAGGGAATTTAAATTAAGCTTAAAAAGAAGCAAATTTGGGTCACTTGAGCTGCGGTGGATAAAAGGACAGCCTGTTATATAGAGTGAAATAAGTCATAAAGGGAAAACCAAACATTGAATGTTAATGTATATATGGAATCCAGAAAAATGGCACTGGTTAACCTAATTTCAGGTCACGAAGGGAGGCACAACAGACAACATGTTTGTGGACACAAAGGGGAGGAGAGGGCAAGTTGAGTTGAGAGAGTCACATTGAAACACAGTACATTACCATCTGTAAAATGTTAACAGACAGCTAGTGGGCAGTGGCTGTATGACCCAGGAAGCTCACCCCGTGCTGTGTGACCACCTGGAGAAGTGGGATGGTGAGTGTGGTGGGGGACTCAAGAGGGACGGGGTATATGTACACTTCTGGCTGATTCACATTGCTGTACAACACATTTTAAAGAAACTAAAAGTAAGTTTGGAACAAGACAAGGGTGCCCACTCTCACCACTTCTATTCAACATAGTTTTGGAAGTGTTGGCCACAGCAATCAGGGCAGAAAAAGAAGTAAAAGGAATCCAGATAGGAAAAGAAGAAGTGAAACTCCCACTGTTTGCAGATGACATGATCCTCTACATAGAAAACCTTAAAGACTCTACCAGAAAATTACTAGAGCTAATCAATGAACATAGTAAAGTTGCAGGATATAAAATTAACACAGAGAAATCTCTTGCATTCTTATACACTAACAATGAGAAAACAGAAAGAGAAATTAAGGAAACAATACCATTCACCATTGCAACAAAAAGAATAAAATACTTAGGAATATATCTACCAAAAGAAACAAAAGACTTATACATAGAAAACTATAAATCACTGATGAAAGAAATAAAAGAGGACACAAACAGATGGAGAAATATACCGTGTTCGTGGACTGGAAGAATCAACATTGTCAAAATGGCCATACTACCCAAAGCGATCTACAGATTGAATGCAATCCCTATCAAGCTACCAACGGTATTTTTCACAGAACTAGAACAAATAATTTGGTTTTTTGTATTTCCATACAAAAAACCTCGAATAGCCAAAGTAATCTTGAGAAAGAAGAATGGAACTGGACGAATCAACCTGCCTGACTTCAGACTATACTACAAAGCCACAGTCATCAAGACAGTATGGTATTGGAACAAAGACAGATATATAAATCAATGGATCAGAATAGTAAGCCCAGAGATAAATCCACGAGCCTATGGTCACCTTATCTTTGACAAAGGGGGCAAGGCTATAAAATGGAAAAAAAGATAGCCTCTTTAACAAGTGGTGCTGGGAAAATTGGTCAAACACTTGTAAAAGAATATAATTAGAACACTTTATAACACCATACACAAAAATAATTCAAAATGGATTAAAGATCTAAATGTAAGACCAGAAACTATAAAACTCCTTGAGGAGAACATAGGCAAAACACTCTCCGACATAAACCACAGCAGGATCCTCTATGACCCACA